>VXBU01005600.1:772717-1105969 GCA_013400315.1 Bombycilla garrulus
TTTTTTTTTTTTAATTTGTGGCTTTTCAGACTAAGAAACCAATTCATTCAGTACAGCTGGTCTAATCAATCACATGACCAACTCAAGCACACATTTCCATGGAATGGAAAACTTGCATCATATCATATTATATCATACCATAGAAATCATATCATTTCATATCATATATCAACCTCATCACACCAGTTTTATTTCCTTCCCTGTTTCTTAAAAATGTTTATTACCTACACATGTAAACAAATTTAAATTCCAGCATCTTTTAAGAAAAGCCACCATACTGCAGTACTGCAAGTGAGTTTGCACATTTCTTGTCAAATAAAGCTAAACTTTTCAGTTAAATTACCCTTTGTTTTTTCCTCCCTGTGAAAACTTGTTTCATTGCAGATACTTGTCTAGTTGTTGTGATACTTTTAGGGTGAAAAGTTTTAGAGCTTTAATTTATAAAAGAAAGTTTCAGATATTACACCTGGGAAGGGAGAAAGACAGTGAGTCACTTAAATGGCAACAATGGTGTGTAGAGTCTATGCCTATGATCAAGAAAAAAAAAAAAAGGGAGTTTTGCAATGGTTCTCTCTTTGAATCGAGCAGCAGTGCAGCTCTTCTCTAAAAAACGTAATATATTAGACAAAGTCAGTAACTGAACCATATGCTGATCTTGTACTGAATTTTTCATGAGTATTAAAAAACCCAAAATTGCTTGAGAACTCCACAGTAAATCTCTTTCCCAGAAAAGGAGGTGCTAGAATGCCCTATGAAGCAAGCACATGAGGACAATGAGGCCGCAAAATTGTGTACCAGTGGGTAATTGGAGGAACTCTGGTCATGTCCTTTCATGGACTAAATGTTTGTCCCATCCTATACAGAACAAAGATGCTCAGCAAAAATCTTTCCAGATCTGAAACCATAGACCAAAGTGGTTTTGAAGTCTGCTGTTTGCACACATTATGTTCTTTTCCTTTTTGCCCCTGAACCACAGTTTTTAATTAGGATTTAAATAGGGTTTTCTGAATGCTTCAATCATTTTCAATGTGGATTGCATATCTTCACATTTTGAAATCTGAGGAGTATCACTGAACTGGATCAATTCATGATCAGCCTGAAGCTTTCTGGAACAAGATTTGAGGGATCCATTATAATGCTCTGTCAGGATCAGTCATGTTCAGGAGCTTCAGGGACACATGTGGAGGATAAAAATCCTCTGGTGTATGCTGAATGCTGTTAGAGCTTTCTTCATTTTAACAGTGATGTCAGTGAGCAGGCCCACATGATAATGGGATTTTGGGGGTTAAAAGATACTGAATCTCCTCTGAAAACTTGCAATGTGCTTTCAGTACTGGTGTACAATGTGGCCAGTCCTTCAGCTTTCTCCATCCCAAGTTCAAGACAAGTTCACCATATTTCTCATGGCTCTCCACAGTCCACAGTTTAATTGTCTAGTTATCCTGCCTCATGGATTATGTAAGATCCCAAAAGGGCTGAAGTCCTTATCTATTTCCATAGCATGGCATTTTTTACCTTGTCACTGCAATTCTGAGTACTTAGCAGTAGTACTCCTACTGGCATAGAAAATAATAGGATGGTTTTTCGGGAAATCACCATAAATTCTCACCATAACTAACACATATTGATCAAGTGGCTTCTACATTTTCCTTATAATGTAGAAATGTCTCTCTCAAAATGCTAGTTGTTTCCCCACATATATTTGTTCAACATACAACTTTTTTACCAAAGTCTCCACAAGCATCAAGCTGACTTGATTCTTTTGTTTATAGTATGTCCAGACAGTAAGCAGAAATTTTCCAGATTTTAGAACTACCTGCATTTTACAGCATCCCAAACATGCGTGGTTCTATTTAACTGTCATCAGAGTTTCCTGAGAATCACCTGCAGCATCTACGTTTGCATTACAGGCATATTATACTAAAGTTCTGCCACTTCCTTTTCAGTGCATCATCGTTCATACTCCTCATAATTGTCAACCAATTCACCTTCAGACAGTCAAATCTTTAAAATGCTAATGTATTCCATGCTATGCAACAATGTGCTTATGTCTTTTACTGGCTAGATGAAAAATTTAACTGAATGGAAAAAATTAGGAAGAAACTGTGGTGCAGTGATTTATGTGAGTAAGTTATAGTACATCTATTTATAGCATTACACAGCTTTTTAATGACAGTCTGTTGGCATAATTAAGAATCCTCGCACAGAGTTTGAACAAAAACATAACAACAACAATAATATTTAATTGCATTTTATATGCAAAAATCAATGGGGCTTCAGCTTAGAGCAATATGTTATTCAGATGCTACTGATTCTAAATTGGGTTGTGACATACTGTTTGTTCCTCAAACTCATTGAAGATGCACACATTAATTTACAAGAACTCCAGAAAATGCATATGGGAAAGAAAAATGAGGCCTACAGTTTACAAAAAAAATGAGGAAAACTATGAGAAACTTTATCACAGGACGCACACAGGATAAGCAATCAACTCTCATTAGGAAGCCATATATTAATACAGTAACAAATGATTACATATAAATGAAAGGTTTAACCTAAAAAGCTGGTACAAAAATAAAACCAGAAGCTTGTGATGTTGATTAAATTATGTTAGAACAATGAAAACCTCAGAAATCCTTGGACATATTTGCAAATTACTTGCATGTAATAATAACAATAACAGCACCAGGCACACTAACTCTTGCCTTCTATTTTTATAACTCCTCTAACAAGCTGAACATATTTTTGCCCCTATGGTACCAGAAAACAAATGTTACTTCTTACTGTGTGGTGTCTGTGGAAGGATGCATTTTAAAATAACCTGGAAGAATAACTTATAATGCAGATTTTTTTTTAATATGGAGAGAAAATACATGGACTTTAAAATTCCATTTTTCACAGACAGATTTTGCCCAGCAATCCCTACACTACAAAATCAGTGATGAGGAGTTACTCCCCTGGAGTAAATCTCTTTACTGTAAATGTGCTTTTAAAGAGTGTTATCAGTGTCAAGAGTGTTACAGCTGCACAGAATCCCTGTGAGCACTCGGCCTTTTTCTTAATTACGTCAAAAAAGACGTGCAGCCACAGTTATTGCAGCATTATCAGCCCTGGGCTGCCTGAAGGTTCCCTTCAATGCTGTAAAGGGCATTATTAAAGGTATCTGTGCCAGACTGACTCACAAACAAAACCAGATGCGACCTATAAAGCAAAAGGGAATTTAACAAGACCTATTTATAACATTAGTTTCTCTCAGTGCTCTCACATTTGAAAGATCACAATAGCTAATACAGCTCAGAATTGGGAAAGAAGGCAGGTTTCAGGATCTACTCTGGCTAGAGCAATTCTAAAGGATCAAATATATATAACTAGAGAAAGGCACCCTTCCAAACCTGACTTTCCTTTCAAACATCAGGAATAAAGAGCATAAAATTATTAAAAGCATGAAAAACCAAGTTCTGGAGAAGTAACTTTCTCTGAGCAACAGAAACAAAGGATTTTTTTGTTCTCAAGGAGATTATCACAGAGTTGGCAGGGCCAAAGGAAGATTGAAATATACTGCAGAAAGATTCACAAAAAATATGTAACTTTACATTCCTACCAAAAAGAGGCAATTGGGAAGATGCAAAACTATTAATTCTGGGGTACAAATCAAAGAAGTTGATACAAATTACTGTTGGAGTAGAACAGGTTTTAGAGCAAAGTGACAACATGAACAGGAAAAAATTATGGGGGCCATTTTCTTTCCTGAGGATACAAAGTTATTTGTAATAATGGCTATTTGCTATTTGTAGTGGCTATTTAACAAGAGGATAACTTTGTATTTGTAATAACGAGGAGAAAGATGGGACTTTGAAGAGCTGAAGAAAGGTCTCAGAGGAGCAAGGTCATTGTCTCACAGGACACGTAATGTCGTGTACAAACAGCTGTCACGAACAGCTCCCTTCCAGCCAGCCCCACCTACAGCTGTTACAGTCCCCACGCCTCTTCTATGAGACCTCTACTTCCATCAGGCAGGGGTGGCAAGCTGAGGACCTGCAGAGGTGGCCTCTGGGTAAAGAGGTCAGTGAGGAAATTGAAACTGGCAAATCCAAACCACTACATTTGGCCATAGATCCATTGAAAAACACAATGAGTCCATCAGCCAAGCTGGTGGTATCTCCAGGGAAATGCGTGTGGTGAAGGGCAGGAAAAGCCAGACAGAGGAGGAAAAAAAAGGCGTGAGTGAGTTCCAGCAGAGGGAACACCAAGATCAGCAGAGGAGGAAAAGCTCCATTCTGGGGCAGAAGTCCACACTACAGCCCATGGAGAACAATGCCAGACCAGATTGATACGCCTGATGAAACAGCAGCTGGTGGAGAGCCATCACTGGAGCAGAGGGAAACCACGAGGAGGACACAGCAGCAGCAGAGAGAAACTCCTACGCACCAACCACCTTTTATTCCCCTCCATGGTGCTTGAACAGGGTAGGGGAGCTGGGAGCGAAGGAGTGAAGCTGAGCCTGGGAAATGCCGGAGGAAAGATGTGGCTTTATCTGTCTCTTTTACTTCAACTAGCCAAAACTATGTTATTGTCAGAAGATTAAATCTGTTTTTCCCACAGTGGTAATTGGTAAATTATTTCCCAGTCTGGATCTATAGGCTTTACCATTCCTGTTTTTTTTTTTGACCCTATTTTCTCCCCAATTTCTGCTGGGGTTGGAGGGCAGTGAGTGAGTACCTCAATAGATGTTTGTCTGTGGGCCATGGCTAAACCACCTCAATACTACACTTTTCTCTAAATACTACAGGAAAGTTCCTCTTCGATGTTGAAAAAAAGGGTGAGCTTGTTAGGCACCATTAGAGCCTGAAAATTTATTCTCCTGTGTAAAGTCATCAATACAGTAATTTTCCATTATCTGCTAAAAGCAGAAAATTAGAAAAGGCTACACAAATTTAGTACTTTGTTACTGCTTGAGCAGTCACATTTGATGACCTATAATGAGAAATCTGGTAACCACTGAACTTGAAAAATCCAATGAAAGTAGCAAGAAAGAAGAAACTTTAAAACAGGCACACAGTAATCTGAGCTTAAGACTATCTGAGACTGACTTAAACAGTCATGAAACAAAAGTATGCAGTCAATAACTAAAACAACCAAAAGGAAATTATTTTTCACACCTTAGGCAGTTGAGCTGAAAAAGTGTGCCACGGGATTTGAGGATATCACAATTGGTTAAATGCAACATCAATTCTGGTTCATTAAGTAACTGGGTCACACATTTTCTTGCACTCAGATAGATCACTGGGGAAACATAGGCCTAAGATTATCTATTCCACTTTCTCACAGGCATATACTTTTGTTTTGGTTTCCTTCCCCCTGTTTTAACCAGGCAGGGATGCTCACAGACAATGTTCAGCAATAAATCAAGGCTTGCTTACAGGACTTCTATGATTAGCTTGAAGAACTGAGAGGGAACTTAGCTTAAAAAATTTTCCCCTAGTAATCTTATGCCTGCTGGAGCATGACCCACAACACACCATGGCCCATAACATTTACCCTGCCCATACCTATGTGACTGCAACATCCTGCTGTTGTTAAATTTGCCATAGACAGATACTCTCATGTCTTCCTCCCTCTCATGTTTCATTTCTCATATTCATTTCAGAAGAGGCTGAGAATATTCAGTAGTTGGGACCTTATCTTTTGCATTTTAGTGTTTTCAAATAGATTATCCTTCTTTATGCAGACTATCTAGTGAGGTGTAGCAGGCAGGTCACTGTACATTTTTGAGGTCTTTATTGAATGGCCATCTGAAAAAATGGCATGTGGGGATAAGGATGCTGAATACAGCTAAAACAGGACCTGCAGATCAGATATTCACGAATATTTAAAAGCACTAGTCTGATCACACAAACAAAATAAATACAGTAGTAGGAGTCAAACTTCTATTTTTTTTCAAAGACCAAGCCAGTCAAGGTGTTCATAGCGCAAAAGATCTCTGTGAAAGATTGCACAGGAAATAAAATGTACTTTGAAAGAAGAGATATACTTGAGGAATGTAAGATCTGTCCCAAGAGATGAAAGGAAGCATGGAAGAAGATACCTACTTACTGGCAGAGAGAGACATGAAAGAAAATGGAATGATATTTAAGAGTATAAAATTCCTTTTGAGATAATTTTAAAAAGAAAGTCTGAGAAACAGTAAGGATGCACAAATGCAAATGATAGGAAAAGGAATGCTCCTTGATTAAGTTTTTTACAGGATGGTTTGGGGTACTCAAAGTGATGAATTTGGAACAAGTCAGCTGCAATTCTTTGCTCCATCAGATTTCATTACTTAGTGTAAAATAGAAAATCCAATGCACTAGATATAAATAACAGTATAGGAGAAGGGCAACAATCACTTTACAAAAATACAGAGCAGCCACAAATGCACGATAGCTGGAAACAGAAGACTCCTACACAGTCAACAGAATAAGACTGTGAAAGAGCGTTCAAACACAAACAGTTGGAAAAAGAAAACACTACATGGTGTTAAGGAGAAATCAAAAGTTACAAAAAGCCTGGGAGAACATATTTTCTTGCAATTGCAGTGTACAAGATTTGAGGGATCTTGCAGACTTCACAGTAATTGACTAAAGGGCATCAGTGTTGCAGCTGTTTTGTTTTCTTTCTTAGGTCTGTTTAATATCATACACAGACAGCTGAGTTATATTAGTAATATTTAAAATAGGAAACAAATTTAAATTGCAGTTGTTCAAACTGTGCAAAACTTTGCTCAAAACTTCAAATTGCCAGGGGCAATTCTCTTTTTCTCACTTTAGAAGGAAAAATATGAATACTACAGCAAATAAGCAAAAATCACTTCTCTATTTCAATTAAGTGCATGGTGGTTTATGCAGGTACACTCTAAAAGCAGGAAAACTACTAGAATGGAGTGGTCAAAGAGAAATGAAACCATGGAGACAGTTCCAGTCCAGCACTGGTAGACAATGGAACTGATTTAATTAGGGATTCTATCTGACCTCCAGTAATTTGATTTTTAAATAAACTTTTGGAAATGCAAATGTGAAAGCACAATAGCACATTATATTCCAAGATCCTCTGAAATGTCAAATTGTAGTTAAAAAGAAACATAATGCTGCCGAAGTATTTAGCATTACAGAAAATCACCTGGACCAGCTGGAGAAAGTTAGACAATGAAAAATATCAGAGGCCAAGAAAACATGTCCTACAAGCCACAGTGGAGGAAACTGGGCTTGTTTGCCTTACTTTAGCACTTACTTTATTGCATTAGCAAAAAGTGAGAGGGGGCAATAGCCTTCAGGTGCACATAAGGTTCTAACAAAGAGGAAAGGAATAAACTTTATTTATATCTAATGCAATTCACAGGCCTAGATTGAATTGTGGCTTAATAAGTTGGGCAAAAGGGAAAATATTCCCCAAAGATAAAAGCAGAATGGACTGCATCATCTAGGAAAGGTAGAGAAGCTCCAGATTTTGTAGAGACAATTAAGACAGACACCTGCTGAGGATGTTTCAAGTACTCTGGGTCCCACCTAGAATGCTGGGTCTACAAACAAGGAGAAAGATGAAGTCACCTCTTCATATTTGAGACTTATTTTTTTACATTGTGCAAAAAACCATTCTGAAGTAGGAATAAAGCCTTCTTATAAATTGTCTTTTGAAAACAGATCTAGTAGGGTCTGCTCTACAGTTCCAATTCTGCTCATGAAAATTCTTTGAACATTTCAGTTAGACACAAATTTTAAAAGGAACAAATTAAGTTCACAAAATGGGTTTCAGTAGATACAAAAGAGGTGAATGTAAAAGTTGTAAATAGTTAAGCCTGTGAACTGTTGCATTCTCATTCACTTCTCTTTTTCCTTTTTATTTCTTTCTGAATCTCTGCCATCCGGAAAGAATTCATTAGTGGCTCTGGTAAGCATTTAGAAAGCAAGTGTCAGGCTTCAGTGAAATAAGGAAATACAGGGACAGGAAGTTCAGAGAAGGTGTTTACTGTCACCACTACCACATTTTAAAAAAGTTAGATTTTCATCAAAATGTCACATTTACTTTCACCTATAATAATGCACAAAGCTTCATTGCAACTGAAACTACCTCAAGAACCAATGCAGCTGTTAATTCTTGGGTTTGTTTCCCTTAATGCAGCAATCAGACTTTTTTTTTTTTTTTAACAAGAGGACATTTGTCAACGATAATGACTGTTCATGGGATAATTTAGATTTATACAAACATATGATTTAGTGTTATACAACATTCTGTTTTAAAAATTAGCACAGTAGCACAGATTGAATGGCTTGCAATCGAACTTCCTGGCAGATTTCTAAATGCAATTTACTGAGAAACATATTTTTATGTCAAGTATTTTGTGCAGCAAGCCTGAGACATCACAAGTTTCCAGAAAACTACTTGATAATCTGGAAGAACAAATAAATGCAATGCTTTTAACAAAAAAACCTGCTTGCCACAACGTCCCTACATGCTGAGAGCTGTTGTACACAACCATGCTGTAGGTGTGTATATGCCCACACATGTGAGGTTGGACACTCACCTTCTAAATCAAAGACTAACAATATGCCCATATCACCTCCCCTTCCACCCCATATAAATTCACATTCCTCTCAATCTGAATGACCTTTGATTTAAAAAAAAGCTAAAATACAACAAAACATGAAACATGGCTCTAAGAGTCAGCAAGACACACAGGTTGTGAGCACCTTTGAGGGCAACATAGTTCCACAACCTCTGCTTACTATTAAGTGTTTTTTCTTTCCCATTTCATTAAGCATCCACATGTACAATTCTCACCAAGGCCTCAAAGAAAAATGGGGTTGCCTGAAGAGAAGCCAGGTGACCTACAGGAAAAGATTAATTTTCCTAACACCATCTCGGAGTACACAGATGAATGAATCCAACAACCACTCCAAACCGAAGAAAAGGGTTTTTCTTCAAAAACTCAAATCTGTGGGTTGGGCAAGTTAGAAAGGACTAACATGATTGTGGTGCAGCTGCAATGCATCTCAAGGGGAGAGCAAGGGTGACAGCCCCAGCAAAAAGCAACTCAGAGAAGGAGCAAGGACAAAGTTCTGACAGCTTTTAGAGAAGGTCTTAGAAAGCAGTTGATCTTGAATACAACCAGCTGAGCTCCTAGAAGGTAGCTGAGGGGAACTCCTATGCTCATCATCTACCACTTGGTACGTGCTTTTAGTTGAAAGCACCTGGGAATAATACATTTTGCAGAGCTGTATTTTCTCCTAATGGATTTCCCTACCGTATGACGCCTTTTAGATCCAGAAAATTGCTAAGGGGAGGTAAGGGTTTGGAATGAAGAGGAAAGAAAGAGAATATTACAAAAAGAGAAAGGTAACTGATTTAAAATCTGAAAAGAGTTCAATGTATTATCTAACTAGGCCATGGACAAGGACATGAACTTCTAGGAAAGTCCCAATTTAGCCAGATTCCCAAGAAGATATTAAAGACAGTGACCACATCTTTCCATTATAACCTGAACACAGTAAAGCAAGGGGGAAGAACAAAGTGACACAGAGGATTCAAATGTCCCCAACTTAAGTTTAGTATATGTGCACTGCCAGTATGGATGTCCATGTGAACAGTCATTTAAAGAACAAAATGTATTAGGAATGATACATTTATTCTTTTATGTAAAGAAGATAAAGAAGAAGATACTTAGAAGTGATATGATATTAACAATGCTAGAAAAATACATACCTTTTGGTGAGCAGCACTCCACAAGGTATTTAAAACACCCAAAGAAAACAAATTCAGAATTAAAATATCTGTTTACAATATGGAATCATTTATGTTGGAAAGCAGTAATTCTAGAAAGAATAGAGAGTTCATGGTACTTAACTCAATAAGCAGGATCTCCCAGCATGATGCTGCTGCTAACAAGGCCAATGTGTCCCAGAGAATTATAAAAAGACTTTTTATGAATCTTTATCTCCTTAGGTGAACATAATTGACAACAATGTGTTCAGATATACTTGCTATAAAAATGATACAAGAAATCATGAATTAAAAAGTCACACAAATTAACAAACGCCTCGAAAATCCTCATTACAGAGAACCCTTTAAGATGTTTAAGTTATTTACAATATTATAAAAATTATTATTACATCACTGAGCAATTCTGTGTATAAAAAAAACACAACAGGCTCCTGGATTATCAAAATCTGTCTGATCTATGTGTAGTTTCTGCAGGCACAATATCCTGTAATCCCTGTCTGTAGAGAAAAATGTTTAATGTGGAGATCTGAAAAAGACATAGCAAGGTTAGTAAGGACAAAGGGATCTAGTTGGACTTAAGTAACTTCTTTCTGGAAATAAAATGGCAATTTAAAAATGAGGCAATTAATTATGAGAATAATGACCAGTTGAAAATTTTGGACTCACTGTCAAAAGACATTCTCTTCCTGAAAATAGTGACTTTTCAGCTATTAATTTTAGCTTTTGTAATGTGACTGACAATTTGAAGGTGCCATGACAAAAAATTAACATTTGCCTGCCAGCTATGTATTTCATCCAAATTATCAGGATATCTATGAAAATGTGGTACTTAGTATCTGCTTAAACTACACATTTTCCTCATAAAACAAAGCAGCATGACTCATCAGTTTATCTGGGTATGTTAGATGTAATAAATTACTGCAGATCAACACACAGAGAAATAGCTGAAATCTCATCTAGTTCACTGCAAAATGGTAAATGACCTTTTCTCACAATGAAGTCCTGAGGTAGGAAAAAAGATTATATGCAAGAAATGGAGTGTCTCTATTGATCTGTGAAGTAGATATTTGCACAAGGCATTTGCTAAGCCATTAATTTCAGAATTGTGGACAATATGGGTGTCTTTATGTAGGTAACTAGACTTCCAATACTGGCATCTCTTCCCCTTACAGTGAAATATATATTCCCTGGGGTGAAAGGAACATTTTATACCATTTCAAAACATGACAAAGACTTATTTCTACATAAAGAGTCTCTCATAGCTCCTACAAACAATTAGGCAGAGAAAAACTGGGAAAATAATAGTTAGGAAAAGTGGTCATCTGTCAATAGTGTTTTGCTATAAATTTCAAGTCATTTTCCTGATCCCTGAAAAAGCACTGAAAGGGAAGTATCCCACACCTGTAGGACCTCTGGAGTTTTCCACAGTAGTAAACTGCAAAGCTGCCAACCACCCTCTGCACTGCTCCATCTCTACAGGGCAGAAGCTCCCAAGCAACTTTTTAAGTAGTGAAGTATTATGAAAGAATAACTCCAGGGATATAAAGAAGATGCAAGTTGCTCATATAGTACATGATCCTTTTGCAGGTGAGGAACTGAGTATCTTTTCTACCTTACAAAAGCTCTGGTCAGCCAGGCATATGTGAAGCCTCTGTACCTTTCATTCCTATCTTTGTTACGGCTTTTTGATCTACAGGTCTTGGTTGTGACATAAAACTTGAAATCAAAGTTTCAGATTCATACTAAATATTGAGCCTTGGGGAAAATTAATTGCAGACTCTTGTTATTTTAGTATCATCATGACTACTTAGTCTATTTCAAAGTCTTCAGTGATTGGACAACCTGAACTTAACAAAGTAACAGTGGGCATCTATTTGATTTTCAAATTTCTCAACTTTTCTTAAACACATATTCCTCTTACAAAATTACTATTATTCTCATCAATAATTAGGAGCAAAAATAGCTACATTATTCCTGGCATTACATTTCTCTAAGCAGAGTCAGTATGAGAAACTTGGAAAAAAATTCAGTAGCACCCGATAGGATTTTTTTGTTGATTCAAAAAACATTCATTTGCAATTATAGGATATGATTCAAAGTGACATTTACCTTTTCCTTTCTTTCTATCTGAAATCATAGTATTCCTGTATGTCACAGCACTCTGTTATAGGAAAGATATTAAAGAAAATCAGAGACTCATTGAAAAATTCAGGTTGGAAGTGACCTCTTGAGATCTGTAGTCCCATATCTCATTCCAAACATGGCTAATTTCAAAATCAGATGAAGTTGCTCAGGGCCTCTGTAGCCCAGAAAATACAATTTTACCACAACATCACAAGCTCTGTATTCAACCCTGAGTCTCCAGACTTCTCTGAGCTTGCCTTGCCTGATTTTTAGTTGTGGCAGCACTTGTCTGGTGGCCACGTGCTTGTTGCCTCTCTGCATTGGCTTAGCTCTGGGAGTACCTAAGGCCTGACACTGTGGGACAAACAATTCTCTTGGGGTAACAGGACTGGGGGACAGCAGTGTACAGCCTTAACTGGAATAAAATTGAAGAGGAAGGGGGTTCAAACCATCAGTATTTACATCTTCCTAATAAACCTGAGACATCTTGCTGTGAAGCCCCTGCTTTCTGCTTTAGTAACACTGCTACTATTCATTTCAGGATCCAGAGGGACACAGTAAGCATAATACCCAAAATCTTGTTTATGGACTAAAAGGAAACAAACCTGATAATGTACGCACATACATACATACATCTAAAGCTAAGAATTTATTGTTAGTTTACATTTCCTTTTAGCATAACTGAAATCTTAACAGTCTAATTCTAGAATCAGTATTACTCCTACTCTAATTATTAGAAACAAACGAACAAACAAAAAAGCAATAAAGAAATATTTCTGTATTAACAAAGCAAAGTTGTAGTAGTAATAACATAGTTTAAATTGTCATGCATACACTTCTTAGTTTACCTTTTTCTGGTAAAAAAAGTTACACGCTTTAACTGTTCCTGTGGGTCCTAATGTGAATGGGTTTCAGCCTGGCAGTGGTGCTGAAAGACTTTCAGCAAGTCATCAGCATCTGAAGCCCTTTATGAGGAGGAATATGATGCTGATGTTCATGCTGATGGTTACTTCTTCCTCAGTCTAGGATCTCTTTGCAATACTTTTTAGATCTGAATACACATTTATAGCTTGTTCTTTCTTTGCTGGTCTGCAAGTCTATGCTTTTGTTCTTTGTTCCCCCTAAAAACACTTGTGTCCAGGTCTAGGTCTGTATTTCTCAAAATGACCAGTGGTGACTGGTCACTTATAGATCTTATAGATCTGGAGTCTCCAGTGACAAGCCTGTGTACCATCTCCAATCATCACATGCATGTATTGCTCCCCACTACATTCTGGGTGTTCATTTCTTAAGGCTTCCACTATCATGTCAGGTGCGATTTTCCACCCTATATTACAGTTGTAAATATCTCATCCTTCACAGAGTTGTTGTTCATTACTATTATTTATATTATATCTATGTTTGTGCTGTGCCATAAGCAAAGTAAAATTAATTACCTAGAACCACCTTGTCATTAGAAATACTGCTATTACAGTTAACTCAAGTAGAAACAAAGCTCCAGGAGGGTCAAAAAAATTCAGAGGGCTTTAACCCTGAGGCCTTGCAAACTCGGTACAAAGCCCATAGCAATGGCAGTACTGTATTGTGGGGCTACGTGGTTACAGAAGACTGAGGGTAATACCGGAGAAAAAGGAGGATATACTTGAATAGTTTTTTGCATAACATTTTTAGCTATATTTATGCTTTTTCATGTTAATTATTGTGGACTGTGACGGTTATTATTATCGTAAGTAATTTTTTTTTGTATTTTCATTAGATTGTTAAAACTTTAATTAGCCTAATGAGATTCTGAGCTCTATAATTATAGTGTGTTCTCTTTTGCCCACAACAAGAATTGAAGCATAAGATAGCATAAGGTCTGATACACCTAGGACTTCAAAATCTCTCTGCTCACAGATTCCAACATCTCTCCAGGTAGCCTTTCCCAGTGTTTAACCCTTCTCTTGGGAACAGACTTTAACTCCTTCCAGGATTTATCCTGTCACAGCTCAAGTCTCACTATGGTCTCTCATCCTTTCACTGTGTGCCTTTCAGAAAAATCGAACCACACCTTTTGTGTAAGCTCCTTTGGTACTAGGCAGATGTTAGTTGTCCCCTCCAAGCCTTTCCTTCTCCAGGTTAAATGCTTTTGAGTTCCCCAAGTATCATCATCTGTCATGACCAGCAGTCCACTAGGTACCCCTGTAGCCCTTCAGTGAACCCTGTCCAGTTTCTATTTGCGTATTCTATCCATCTTTCCCACAGTCCACCATGAAAAGCCAACACTTCCTCAAAACAGGCTTTATTTCTAGTACTGACATGTCAATTAACAGAAGAGAACAGCACCACATGTGTATGTGCACAAATAACACTGAAGTAAAAAATGGCGTCTAAAGTTTAAAAGACGAACACAAGTTTTTGTTTTTCTCATTTACTAGCCTTGAAGCCATGAGGAAAAGGAAAATGAGGAAGCTCTTAGAAAAACCATTATATATCCATGCAAATATTAGTAGCTTACCTTTTAAAATGCATTAATTAAGCTTGCAAGAATCCACATTTCATATATTAGTTCCAAATAATGTATTTCAATATTTCTTCTTTACTAATAGCCTTAAGCCTCACAAATGTATGAGGCTTCTCTGTTTAATTTAAAAACAATTTTGAAATATTTTGGTTCCTTTAATGAATGGCGTTGCTTCACCGTGTTTCAGTGAAAAAATTCAAATCCCACTCAATGATTTGAAACCTCATTCATTTTCATCTGCTACCTGTGTTGTTTCTAAAGTCATCATTATACTGCCTACTTCTCAAAGACAGCATTTCAGAGGATTCACTGAACACCAACACCTTATGAACACCTCACCGCAATGTTGTAAGAACCTCTCAGTGTATATTCCTGTGTCTCACAATGCAAAGCCCCAGAAGAGAGAGAGAAGAGCAATTATACCGCTGTCAGCATTAAGATCTTGCACTCAGCACTAGTGAGTCATTACCCCTACAAACTGTCAGCCAGACTTTTATCAGGGAGACAAATAACATTATGAGAAGCTATTTTAAATATGTATCTTGGAATAAGGCTGCAAATTAAATAGAGGTCAGAATAGATCCACATTTCTCTTTTATAAACACTGAAAAGACATAAAAGGTGCGAGAGAAATACCAAAGAGGGCTTTGAAAATACTGCTTTTTACCACAGGAGTTCAAAGGTTGCCCCGGCCCTGCTGGGAGGTGTCATCCCTGTCCTTTGGGAGCAGCCAGACTTTGCTGTGCTCCAAGAGCAAAAATACACAGTGCTATGGGTACAGTATGTCCAACTTGTACCTCAGGATACACACTCCCCCACCCCATTTCACCAGACTCTAATGTACATTGTTCTCACTAGAAAACAATGAATATGGGGCTTCTCTTGAGGTATTTGGCATAATTGTTGAGTGGTATTTTAATATACTTATCTACTGATCTATTAAAATGGTGTTCTCAGAAAGGCTATTCAAAGACACACAAAAAAAACCCCAATAATTGAAAAACAATAGCTATCTACATTTGTATGAGCCTACTCTCAAATAGAGAAAAGGAAATTAACAGAACAATGTAAAACATAAATTGTGTCTTTCAAAAACAATTATAAAACACATGAAATCCATGATCTGGAAAAATGTGCAAATTTGACCTGGAGCCCTAATAATTTAGAAGCACATCCTACGCTCTGCACTTGTAAAACAGTAGCTTATGTAAAATAAATTAAACTAAATTAAATTTTTTTCCTGTTACAGAGTTGTACAACCAAGGGTCATGCTACAACCTTTTACAGGCTAATAAATGCTTTGATCAAAACCAATGCTTTTTAAAATGCACAGTGCTCTTACTGTTTCATTGTATCCCCGTTCTCTAAAAATAGTCACCAACATGATTGACTTGCTTCCTGAATACTAAGAATGTGGATGATCTTTTGTATCTTCTTGGCAAAACAAGCAGTGTTAAAAGACAGACTGAAGTACATCCACTTCTGAACTAATGTCTGCAAACAAAGATGCGCATTAATCCTGGGGGAAAAAAACCTGCCACCTTATAAAATGAATCCTCATTTTACCTTTTCACATTTAAATATCTAATGCTCCTAAGTGTGATAATATGGAGGTACATATCTTCATTTTTTTGTTGGAAAAACCTTGACAGGAGATAAGGGATATATATTAAGGGGTTGAGGGGATAAAGGCCAAAAAAAATCTATTCCAGAAGATCTGAAAACTTAATAAGCTCTTTTTGAGCTCACTGGAGTTCAAAAAGATAACTGCCTTCCACAGAATATTTGACTTTTGTTCAATAAGACATTGACCCATCTGTTACTAATTCAGCCCTACAATACACTACTGTGTAGATGTCTTAACTAATTTGATACATTTATTCCTATCAAAACACAAACATGACAACACACACACATATATGTATAACAAATTATGTACAATTTTCTTGATTGTTCTATAAGAACAACCACATTTATAAGTGAAAGCTGGTTTTTGCTTCTTTTCATCTTGCTAGGCTACAGCATTTTTAAAACACAAGTACTACAAACCACAAAGAGGAAGTATTTATCACAGAATCCCTGGTAGCTTTGCTTCTCTTCACTGTCATCTTCTCAATCATTTCTGCAAGACCTTCAGAAGTGACAATACAGCAAAGCTACTTATTTTTGTCCTTCCACAGAAACTAGTAACATTTAGCAAAATAATACACATTTGCAGAAAACACCAGCTAGAAGCATCCTTACTTCTTTGAATTCAGCGTCCAGTAACACAACCCGCCTGCTTCTTGCAGATAAACCAGTGTGTTTCCTATGCTTGGAGGAAAAGCAGCCAATAGTAGAAACCCAGGCCCTTACAACTGAGCTCAAAGTCCACCTTTCCCTGCCCACAGCTGTGGAGGCAGAGATGCAAACATTATAAATAACTGCTCTTATAAACCTCTCCTGCAATATCACCTTATGCAAAGTTTGCATCTAATCATCAAAACTTGCTTTTACTGTAAACTGTTCTCCTTAAGGTTACTTGAAATGTTTTGTAGCAACTTCAGCCAGTATGCAACCCAAGTGCCCAGTAGAATAAGCACAGCCCTCTGAACACAAGACCTGCTAAGGTCCTGGTGTGGAATTTCCACTTGTTTTTTTTTTTTTAAGAAGAAAGTGTTGGTGATGGATCTTGAAAACCTTAATTTAAAACAGTTACAGGCATTTGTGAGACAGACATGATAATTAAGGTCAGCTGGGAAGCACGAGGTGCACATCAGCATTTTTTATGACCACAGACACCTGTCAGAGAAGACTCTATTCTCTGATCCTTAACAGTTCATAGAAGTTCAAGTCTTGGTGACCTTCAAAGAAAAATACACCTATCTTCTTTACTGCTTGATGAACTGATTTGTATTTCAAATTCTCTTAAATTAAGTATCTATCTGTCAGGATGACAGGCACTGTACAGAACTTGCAAAGAGAAAAAGAACTATATAAAGCAATCAAAGAATTTTTTTATTTAACTGCTGCAATAAATGACAGTATCATTATGCAATTTTCCTCCCTCCTCTTGACAAACCTGACCTCCAGAACTATATTACATGATTCATCAGTATTGTGGACTCAAATATTTTTCAAAACTAGGGCAGTAATATCTTTCTGCAGTGATTTGCAGCACTGGTCTTGGGCATGAAGAACTGAAGATTCCCAAAAGAACACATGTGCATTGCACAGCTCATTCCATGAGTACAAAAAAAGAGATGGTGTGCAAACAGGATCTATACAGCGTTTTTAACTTTATCATAAAATATTTTCATGGAACAAGTGAGAAAAAAGTATAATTTGACAACAGAAATAACTATAACACTTTCCTATAGTTAGATGGAAATTGTGCACAGCCACACTCAAAAGACTTTGTGTATTTCATGAAGTCAAGTAATTCCTTAATAAGTGTTTTCCCATTAAAAAGCCAGATTACATAGCTACAAATAGGGGGACAGCGTGAAAACAGAAAAGCAGACCCAAGCATGGGTGTTACTTTACCTGCTGCCTCTTCTCAAATTCTAGCTTGATACGGGATTTGATGCAGTTGCACGTGTCCTGGTACGTCTGCTGCAGCGCGAGTTCCATGAGGTGTTTGTGGTACGCTCCTGCCAAGTTCCCGCAGATAAAAATTATTACGTTTGCCAATATCTAGGGGGATTTAAAAAAAAAAAAGTGTCAGGGAATTTATATAAACATATTAACAGAAATTAATCCTAGCTTGTAATGAAAGATTGCTGTGGTTATTTTGCTTTTGTTTGTTTGTAGCCAAGGTTAACCTTTCAAAAAGCCTTTAAAATTAGTGGCAACCTCCCAAGCAATAATAGAATCACAGAATCAGTTAGGCTGGACACTGTTTTAATTTAGGATTTAACAGGAATGAAAATGAACGTCTGCCTACTCAATGAGGTACACATTTTCTGAAAAAAGAATTTCAGCTCATTTTAGAGCTTACTGCTGAGTACTAATTAGGTGGGATCATCACTTAGTCATGTAAAACAATAGCTATGGCTCCTAGTAGCAATATTGGAAGCCATGTTACTGCTCTGCTCTTTCAGCAACATTTTCTTTTGCAGTGCCATGTGATTAAGGGGTGAAAAGTTTCACCTACACATATGAAAAGCCTGACCTGCATTTTACCTCAGCCTGATCCACTGCTATCCATCAGTCAGCTATAAACAGTAACCTTAATAATGATAAGCTGTATTTAAGGAGCAAGATCTGACAGTTGTCTACTAAAATATAGTTTTTCTTACTACCAAAAAATTATATTTACTTAAACCACAGAATTTATAGATTTAAGATTTAGGAGGTTACACTTGCAGCATCAGATGCCCTCTGCAAGCAGCAACCCACAAACATGAGAAGTAAGTTTGCTTAAAATATCAAGGCCTTTTTCGCACTTGACCTTTGAAAAGGACACAATATTTTTTGGATGGTAATACTTTTAACTGTACCCAGCTTATTGCTGCAAATAAAAGAAACACATTTACCCATTTTAGCTCACTCAGAGCAAAAGAAACACAGTAAAGTAATGAAGCCAATTCGTAATTCAATAATAAAAGTAATAATAAAGATAACATTAAATGGAAGTTGAGATACAGCTGCAGTCTGCTCAGAGCAGGTCTCTACATGTAAGGCCCTAGTGTATCATATACCCTGGATTATAAGCACAACATGATATTGTTGCACTCATGATCTGGAAGAAAAGGAGGAAGAAAAGAGGCAAAAAAATTTGTTTACTCTCCACAGCTAATCTAATAATAAAGTTTTCAATAGATTTCCCTAGTGATCATTCATAGTTTGGTTTTGGTGTACCTATGTACCAGGTAATCTTCTGTGAATTGCTAGTAGCGAAAGAGACAGATCAGAAATAAAGTCCAAAAGTGTGTGATGGTGGTTCAGAGAAAAAAGATATATTGTTCTATTAACAGAAATCCATCTCCTTGTGAAATACATTTTATTCACAAAAAAAAAAAAATATAACTCCCATGGAGTTTAATTTTTCTTTAATAAATGGAAGCTCTAAAATGCAGTATTTAAATATATGCTGTTATTTTCCTCACAAATTTTAACATCATTACGTGCAATACTTGGTACTCCATTTGTGACATTTCTGACATCTCACCTTTCATGGCTCCACAAAGCTAAAAGCAGGAGGCATTCACCTGTTTACTGCAAAAATTATTGATGTTTTCAATTTGGTAGAACTTTTCTTTTTTTCTTTCCCTAAAACTTTCAGATCATGGCATTATAATTTTTCTAAAAGCAACATCTGAAGTCTTGTATATTTCTAAAATATCTAAATCTAA
Source organism: Bombycilla garrulus (assembly GCA_013400315.1). NCBI lineage: Eukaryota > Metazoa > Chordata > Aves > Passeriformes > Bombycillidae > Bombycilla > Bombycilla garrulus. Next base: position 792,434 of record VXBU01005600.1, read on the forward strand.
ACAAAATGAGAAAATTCTACATATTTCACTTTCTCCAAAGGACTTCTGTTATGAAGTAGAGGAATAAGAAATAGTTTAAATTAAGTATTTCACAACAGCCAATAATCTAAAAAAAAGAAATCCACTGACATATGAGATTGTAGTGTACAGTAAAACACTTGACCTTAAAATATTTTAGATTTCTTTATCAACCACAATTACTCAATTCTGCTTTGATGTCAGCAGACATGGATTAGTGAACAAAGATCTTGTGTGACAGATCACAGTATGAGGGTAAGGGTCTTCCAACTGGCAATCTTTGCTGGGTTTTAAAATAAAATTATGAATTAGGAAGAAGTGCCTGAAAATAAAGACTTCCAGGCACAGAAAATGATGAGATATATAGTAGGAAGACTTAGGAGCAAAATTATCACTAAATTGAACTGAAATCAACAGTGTGCTGTCATAACCTCTAGGCAGATGTCACTATTGAAAGGCTGCACACACACTAAATGAATTGTCCAGATTCATGAAGTTATAGACCATTTAAAGCAAAACTTTAGGAATATAATCAATCAAAATTGTAAAAAATATACTATAATGGGTAGATGGAGGAGTAAATTATGAGTATCATTTTCACAGTCACAGAAAAAAAAAAATTACAGTTTTATGACTGAACTAGTTGAAGTGAGAAAATAGATGGAAACAAGTGACTGACAGGCAAGGAAGTTAATTAACCAGGCTTTCAGATACTCAGTGGGGTAATTCAGCCCACATGAAGCTCTGCAATGGCTTCCAGTACCTGAATTAAGCTGTTCGAAGACAGTGCAAGGTATCTCAGCCACAACCATACTTATTGTAGGTCTAACAAGTAATTGTATAAGTGAATATGTAGGTAGAAACTATGCTTAAAACACCCTTAATTCTTTAGGCTAGCAGGGAGTTCATTCAGAAATGTGTTATTGAGGGATAAAATGTAAAAAAAAAAAATTCAAGAAATGGATGAACTTATTTCTAAACAGATTTTTTTTTTACCTCTATTTATTCTGGCTTGAGTGAATATTTCTGCTCTTGAGTAAAATGCATCCTGCCAATAGTGTTCAATAGCAAGTGCAGTTAACATTACAAACAAAATAAGCAACATTATACACCTCTTGTTGAACATCTCTCCCCTCCCAAGTCTGCATCTTCCTCTGAATTGCAGCCATTTCAGCATATGAGCTGGACATGAGCTCCATCCCAGGTTTGTTTTTAAGTCTCATAGGCATTTTCCCAAAAGAGACAGGTTCAGAGTTTTCTGAGTCCAAAAAATTTAACTGAGCTTCCCACTTAAGCAGGCACTCTAATCAATATGCAATCATACAAAAGATTTCTTCTGTTCAGGCACCACATCTAAGACACCATGCTGTGAATCCTACCTGTACCCAAGCACCTGGAATTGAAATCCTGAGTCAGACCAATCTTCTACCTTGTCATTTCTCTAGGGTAGAACTCTGCAGCGTCTTTTCCCCAGTTATTTTTTTTCCTCCTCATCTTTGCCTCCCCCCAACCATAGATGTGTATTAGACAATAAGAAAAGCTGTGGTGGAACTTCTGGTAAAAAATTCTTCATCTTTCTGTGATAGCTCCAATAACTGTGCAGATAAATCTGTAGCTGAAAACTTCTGCAGAGAATTCAGGAATTGATGACACAACATGGTTAGGGATTTCTCCCAGGAGGAGGACAAGCCTGAGCTGTGGAAAAGAGTGTAAATAATGATGGTAACTCAACAGCAGAAAAAGACCAGGGTGACCTCAAAGACAGTATTGCAGGAACCTGGTTCATGCCCTTTACAAACAGGCACTGTATGACCAAAACTCAAAAAACCCACAATATACATAAATTCTACTAATCTCCCACTCAATTCACCATATGGAAACACTGAGCAACAGAGCAGAACTTCCCATCTCTCTGAACAGTCAGAGTGGAGAGAGGCAAATCTATCTTGTGGACCATCTGCATCCCTTCAGATATATCCATTAACTGTACACTTTGCTCAAGTTTCTGTTGTATCAATGAATAAATTCCACGTCTACAGAAAGTGATCTAAACATGAGTCAAAAATTAACACAAGGAACACCAAGATACCATCAGGAAGTATCTCTAATCACTTAAGGAATATAATCATGGCTGACGTCTCCTCAATCTCTTCTGACCTACAGAAAACTCTGCATGCTTCCAGGCAATGGGGCAATTTCACATTCAAGCACAGGTATTTTTCAGTATGTGTGAATATCAAGTAATCAGATGTCTAGTGCTTCACTATCAAAAGAGACTGTATTTAAAAGCAAATGAAGACAAAGTTAAGTAGCTATGACTAATTTCTCAAGAGAGTACTACAATTCACTGAGTTGCTCAAAAAAATGTAGTGCATCATATAGAAGCTCAACTGATGAAAGGTACCAGGATATATAAAGGTATATGCATGCAAAGAAGTACTATGCTATAAAAAAATAGAAGAATTCTAATACAGACTACTGATTCTGATTGAAGCATAAATAATTTTTTAAATATCTTAGAAACTGCTGTTCAAATACTGAATATAGAAATTAGAATTTTCCATAGATCTTCCCTGCATGGAAAGCTTCCAGTTTATGAGTTACTTTGCTACATTTCTTTCCTCTTAGATATTTTACATATCCTCCCCAAATACTTGCATGAACAGAATTTTTATCAACAACAACAAAACCAACACAAACTATTAACAATTTTTTCAATAGCTAAATTTCACTTTTCTTCTGGATAAGAAAACTGAGGACATGAAAGCTAAAGGGTGGGCAAAACTGGCTATCATTTATGACGTCTGCGTGGAAATTAATGTGAGAAAAAAAAAATATTTTCTCATTGCCAAAGTTCAAATTCTTTAGCTCTGCAAAGATCAATCGTCTCTCCCTTCACTTGATCTTTCACATGATGGTTTGTGGTGTGACTAGTCAAGTTATAGAACAAGTCTGTGCTGCTTTGGAACCTGTAGAGCTTTAGACTCAGATATAATTCAGGTAAAAACAAAGGGGTAAATGCTGGGTAGAATTGAAAAGCAGCATTTTAGAAGGAAATGCTTATCCACCATGTAAATTAGTTACTCACTTGGTCACCATGCATTATGCCCAATACCATTATTTTAAGTAGATGTATTCAGAAGGTTCTCAAGCTATTCCATGCAAATCTCTTCCACATGGAACTCTGGCCCATTATACAATGTTGCCTTTTTCTTCTTTCAGATTTCCAGACCTACAGAAGTCCAACATTTGAATACATTTCAGGGCCAATAACATTTATAGCTATGTCACAGCTCACAAATAGAATGGGTAATTTGAAATGGAAGACGTTTTGCCATATGGCAACCTTTGTTTCAAAAACAAGGAGCTTTGGGGAGGAGCAAAATTATATGGGAAAAATGTGTGTAGCTGGCCTAAAGCTAGTGTTCATGTGGTGCCTGGTCTACCAGCTGCTCTTACAAAAAGTAATACCTGACCTCTTCCTGTAATTAGTGAGACCACTAAGTTGAGGTGTTTATTATGAAAGCGCCTGTGTTTCATGAAGAAATGTAGCAATCTCTTAGATTTCTATCTGTTTTAGAGATGATGGTAAAAGTTTAAGAATTCAAATGATTCAGGTACAGAACATTGCTGGCTGAAGGACAGAGAAATTATGGACAACTGCATACTTACTTCCTCACTAACTCAAAGTAAAAAATCAATTTCTCTAATCTCTGCAAAATTATTTTAATAGTCTGAAAGATCAAAGAGATTTAAATACTTATAAGAACACACTACAGATAAAGAGAAGGAACAGGAAGACCTATTATCCTCAGACCCTTTGACTATATCAAGCAGAATGTCAAATGTTTTACCGTAAGGTAAGAAGAAAAAAAAAGCTGCATTTTTACAAGAAACAACTCAATTAAAAGAAAAACCCCAAACCAACCAAAAAAACCCCCTTCAACCTAAGACTTCTCAAAATAACGGAGGAGCAACAAAAAAATAAAGATTTGAATTATTCAGTATCCCAGATGGTTCCATATTTTCAGTGCTAAAATAAATTTGGTAAAGAGTCCCTTTGTGGAAGGGGAATTTATGTCATTTTACAAGCCAGGAAGTTGTGATGTTGTCTTCTAATTGGTATGTGTAATTCGCTTTGTAGCTGCTGCAATCAGAGCATTGAGGACAGCAGCAGGATATTCCTTTTTTGTAATATCTATGTTATTCAATGTGATTTTCTTTTTATCATTATTACAGATTGAACTTTCTCACAGCTCTAAGCTGTTCTGTGGAATTACTGGATTTATTTCCTTCAGCTCTGGGCATACACAAACCCTATCTCTATGCCAGTGTAGATAAAAACAGACCATAAACTCTAAGCTCTTTAATCAAACCCAGGAAAAATAAACTAGAAACAAGAATCAGAGGTACAGTCCCTTTAGATCACTTCTGTGTAATACATATAATCAATATCATTCACTCTAATTAACGACTCTTAATATTTTGAATCTATTTTTTTTTTTTTTTTTTTCCNGGAACTCCTCATGCTTTCTTCAGTGAGAAGGGATCAGGCAGCCATTGCACTCTCCTGCCCGCCTGCAGAGGGGTCTTTTATGTTTACATGTACATCTGGGATCATTTCATTTCTTTACTACTAAAACTGATCTTCAAATTTTCTCTCAAAAAGATTGAGATTAATTTTTAGGTTCTGGATCTCATGTAGGGGTGAGTATTAGTGTGCTATAAACAAAAAGAAAAAAAAAGACCATAAAATTAAAATAATAAAAAAAAAACAAAAAACAAAAAAACCCCAAAAATAAAATCTATGGAGCAAGACATCAATCTTTGGCATGTTACAGAAATAATCCTGTCTGATCTTAAAGACCTTCACTTTTCCTATAAATCTGGTTTACTCTTAAAAAAAAAAAAAAGATTAATCAAACCAACAAAAAAAGCCCAAAAACTAAAATCTCTAATATAATTACATTTACAGGACCAGCAATATGCTGCCAAGTTTAATGTGTACCAGTAGATTTCTCCCTACTTGCCCTGATCAGAAGTACTACTAGGCTATCTCTCCTGCATTGTCTTGCAGCCTTCATGAAGTTTATTTCTTGTTATTATCTACCAGACTCACTGAAATTTCTTCATATATCTCTAAACATCTCCCCTTCTGGCAAGTTTTACAGAAATTAATCAATAGGTTCAAAAGCTACCAGGACAAGGAAAGACAAACAGATAAATGAACTAATAATCCACATATGTGCTCATTATTCATGCACTTCTATGCCTAATCCTCAAAAACTTAATGTTGATTCATATTTCTCCCCTAATTGCTATAGTTTATACTGTATGAAACTGCACTGCATATTAATATGCTTCATACTCTTAGTTATCAATATACATGGAAATTAAAACCAACGGACAGTTTAGAATTACACACATAAATCACAGTAGGAACACATACTCAGTGTAATTTTTCTATTGCATTTCAAACAGTTGGCAATAAATATGTGCTTTAATCTACTTGATAAACATTTTGAAATGGTATTTTTATAATCTCTATAGGAAATTCTGATTTATATAAGCATTTTTTTTGCAGGTAATATTTTTGTCTATCAGTGCTCACAATGATCTGATAAGCTTTTTAATTCGATATGCTTAAGAATTTTTTTCTTCTTGTCTGATGGCTATGACAAACTTTAATCAAGCTGATTTTTCATAATTTGGCAGTCTGTGCTAAGAATCAGTCAGTGGTCTTTGGCTATATAGTTCACAGTAAATGGTGCGGAGCAGAAGGGAGGATAATGATAGTGGTGTATAAGTGAGGAAAGTGATGACAGTATTACAGAGTTGGATTGAATGGATTCTAGAATGTCCTCAGAGCTGGAGATATTAATTATGACAATCTTACAAGTGTTTGTAATGTTTTTAAAGAACTTGGTTACCATTTTGAAATATCTCTAATCAGAGATCTCTAATCAGTACTTGGGTTAATTCTTAATTGGAAGTCATCTAACAGGAAAATTTGCTCTCAGGAAACCTGGAAGTTCTATTTTCTGGTGCCAGGCAAATGCTGTCAAGAGTAAGCAAGTAGGACAAAGAAAGTACTAAATTTGGATTGCATTCAGGAAGGAATGAAGAAAATATTAAAACCTCTTCATTTTGTTGGTGTCAATTCATTCTATCTGTACATAAAACACATCATTTTTCTCTCCATCATGCCTCAAAACTGTCAAGATGTCATTAGTCAGGCCAGGCTTTCTATTCCAAAGCCCTAGTGTAAAGCATCTTGGACACCCTGAAACAGCTTTTTTCCTAAATAATGTGGCTTGTGGAAATACATTCTGAGTAACATCTTAAAAGTTAGCACAGCACCTCCAATTCATAGAACAGAATCAGAGTCACAGAATGCCTATGGTTGGGATTCTAAGATCATCAAGTCCAAACATTCCCCGAGTACCACCATGTTCACCTCTAAACTCTGTCCTTAATTGCCACACATTTTTTGAACACTTCCATGGATGATGATTCCACTGCTTCCCTGGGCAGCCTGTTCCAGTGCCTGACTACCCTTACAGCGAAGCTGGTTTTCCTAATACCCAGTTTAAATCACCCCCTGGCACAACTTGGTGCCATTTCCTCTTGTCCTCTTGCTTGTTACATGGGAGAAGAGACCCACACCCATCTGTTTAAAGCCTCCTTTCAGATAACTGCATAAAGTGAGGAGGTCTCCCCTGAACCTCCTTTTCTCCACCATTTTCTATTCATACCAGCATTAGTGACAACCCCTATAGAGCAGCATATACACTACACATATCTAAAATACTACACAGCATTTTTAGGAATAGGCTATTACTCTCAAACTAGCTGAGAGCAAGGATTAAACAAATGGAATTACCTGTCCAGGGAAGAGAAATTTTCCATCCCTCCAGACTTGTTCTTTTACTCCTACCTTCTGCTCCTTGTCTTTTAAAGACCTACTTATCCAAGCACAGATCTTCCCTCTCAGATCACTGAAAAGATTTGGGCAAAAGACTCCTTCAAAGGCATAGACCTATAAATGAAATCAGCCTCATCTGCATGTTTGTTGATGCCTTCAGTCAGATTCAAGGTACTTTTAAGGAAATAATGTCTTTTGCTCCTTTCAAAATAGAATTTGTTTATCTCATTCTCTATTCTTACAGCTTCCTTTTTTACCTCTTGAAGGCACTGAGTTTACAAACCTAAAGTCTCCCTGACTCCTTCTAGAACCTTTTTAAAGTTTACTTTCACATCTTCTATCTTACAGTCAACAAGAACCAGGGCCTATTTAAGACCAAGCTATACATGCTCTCCTTCACCCATCCCTCTGAGAGGATTTTATTATGAGATTTTCTTCCTTTTCCTCTTCACTGAACAGGCATACAGAAATTGTTTCTCTGTGATAGCCTCGTCCTCCCTGAGTACATCCCTGAGTAACCTGGATGTCAACTGTCCTTACAGACTCTCTGAAAATCCTTTTGTTACTCAAGTGCTGAAGCAAGGACCCAGCATACAGGGAAGGGGAGATTGGTTTGGTTAACTGCCATAGCGCTAGCTCCTATCTAAAATAAATTACATACTTTTAGTTGTATGTTCTTCAAACTCCTATCTGATCAGTGTAAATGCATACAAATGCACTTTGCAACACTTTAAAAAACACTTGCACAGATGAAATGTTTTCACTTTGGCTAATTAACTTTAGTGGTGCAAATAGATTCCAAAACTGCTGATAAAGCATGCTAATTAGCAGAACGAATAACAGGAAAAAATTGCACAGGCACAATCACAAGGTGGAATGAGATTGCTTCATAAGGTATTTTATAGCTAGACTATTGTGCATCAAAGGCAAATTTTATTTTAACTGAATTACAATTTAATACTGCTTATGATTATGTAATATTCAAAGTAAAAAATATATATTTCCTTATTATCATTTTCTTGTTCATATTTTAATTTACTCTTTCCTGTGTTCAAAATATTCTCTAGAGGTTTTTGCTTTGTGAATGAACCTACAAATTTTGTGCACCATACAAGAAGCAGTTTTTAGGTTATGATTGCACAGAGGGAAGAGTAAATGCTAAATGACAAAGTTTTCCCTTCCAAAGCTTGTATTTCAGAAATCAAATGGTTTTGATACCGTGAATATGAAGATAAATAGAAGTCACTAAACTGGCAATAATGCCATTTACATGATAACCTTGCCTAATACCTACACCTCTGCCTTATTACCAGATTTTGCACTTAACACACTTCTTACAAATTTCTTTAAAGTTTGTACACTACATTTTTACATATTTTAGAAACAAAGAGCTGTGAATCTATTACTGAAATATATCATAATGGTTTGCAAAAACTGAAAGGCTTTCCTATGTACAAAGAGAAGTTATTAATATTATGAAGGAAAGAATACAATTTTCAGATGATTGCAGTTATAATGTATTTATTAATTTCCGACTTCATTCCCAAATGTGATTGGAGTATTATTGGAACACTATAGATAAATTAGAAATAGTCACATGAATATACAAAAAATTTCTTACTGCAAATTCTGATGCACAAAAAGCAACAAAAATAAATAAAGAATTTCCCTTCTCTAATGTTTTGTCTCCTGCCTGTCTTTATAAAAGATCCTGTTTTGAACCTGGCATGTGCTAAGATAATATAAAAATTACATTGTAAGCACTTCTAAGCAGCAATATGAACAATGCAGTAAGTGCACATGACTTGCAAGGTTTTTTTCTGCATGGACTATTTTTTTTATTCTTCACAAGAAAATAATCCTCTACAAAAAGAAAATTCCTGCTTAAACCCCATCAGTTTCAGTTGCTAATACAAGTTATCTTTTACAGCAAAGTTTCACCCTGCAACCAACTTACCCTTTAATAGTACAGCATGCCACTAGAAAAATTTGACAATACATCTGAAGATATGAAGTAATACTACATGAAAGAAGACTTGGGAGCAGTATTCCTCACGTACCAACACTTCTTAATCAGAGATGGTTGCTGGAGCATCAATACATAGTAATGTGCTATCCAAGGGAAGCAGGTCTCAGCACCACATAGAATAGCAGATTCACTTTGCTCTTCAGTAATGTTATGTTTAAAACACAACGTCCCAAATCTGTAAACCCACATACTAAGTTAATTTTTCTTCTACTTAACATCTCAAATTCAAGTTAGCGAATTTGAGTGTATGGACATTACTCATGTTCACCTCTGGGACTGTATAACATCCCTTGCTGTGTTTTACTAACTGGTCAAACATATTCATGCAAGTGTTTCTCAGTTCTTTGCAACATTCATTATCTCTGTATTGACTATCCCAATCCAATCAAGAAATGCTGCTACCCTGTTATTCACCACCTTCTGCAGAGAAAGGTTTTTAACATACTTTTGTCTTTGAGGAAAAGACAAAATCACAGCTAGGAACCCACAGTTATCCAAGAGAGATATCTCTCTAAGAGAGCCGACAAACTGACTCCTTTCCTTCCCCACTCCCACTGCTCATTAGACGTTTCTATGAGCCATGGGATGATGAACAATGCTGGCAAACCTCAGCTGTTCCAGCTCTCCCAGTTCATTTCAGCACAAGTTTATTACTGCACAGAACTCCTCTCCAAGCAGTTTTCTGAGACAGCCTGCAAACAAGAGGCTTCATGGAAAATAGCTGACTGTTACAGAAGACTTCAACACTGACAGGCAGCTCAGCCGCTGAATGGTCAGTTAGAAGGGCAACACCAGGAGTTCTGGCTTTTGCAAGAACACAAAGTTTGGCCCCTGCCATCAGGGCTTCTTGAAGCAGAAGCATGAGAAAGAATATGATCAGCAGCTTGCGACGGTCTCCACTGTCCCGAGAGACCTCACAATGTACAGAAAAGTCCAGTTTTCCAACTCGCCTTGCTGAAAGAGTAGTCTGGAATCGTTTGTTCATGTTCTCAAGGCAGTTTATTAGTTCCTTATCAAAAGTAGATTTCTCTGCTCTGCCAGGGTCGACACAGAACGCGTCCAGAGACACACTGTGCCGGCCTCGGGTGAGCTCTGATCTTTTATACTAATAACTACGTATTTAATGTTTACCATTAATTACCAATCCGTGCCCCTCACACCACACTGTCCAGATCTCTGTCAAACCAATCCAAAAGTACCAACATCACCAAGAAGATGGAGGTTATGAAGAAGAACAAAAGATAACATGCCACGTGTAAAAATTCTCCATCTTGTGCCTCAGACCCCCCTGTACAGATCTCCAACCCCCCTGTACAGGGCTTCAAACCCCTCTGGACATACACTTAAATTTTTTCTTTTTACTTATAACTACTACTATTTTTCTATCTAAGCGTTTGTGCCTTGAAACTCTTCATACAAAGTTGATAACTTGTTCCATGGATTAGAATCAGAGCCACAGGCATTCTCAGTATCAATCCAGGGTCTCTGACACCTCTGGCAAGGCTGAAAAGCCTCCTGACCAGGTTTTGGGTCAGCCAAAGGTGTCATAGGAACCCCCTGGGTTCCAACAGCAGCTCACAGGAGAACTCTTAAAATGCTGGCCTCAAATCAAAATGATGGGAGCCACATGCAATCGTCACAGGACAGATAAATAACACCCCAACACATCATTGCTTAAAATGCCAAATAAGGGACAAAAATAAGTAATCGCTTAAAGAACAGGACTGCAATGAGTAAGGAACTTTGATTCCTCTAGCCAAGGCTTAAAAATTCTTGTGTTGTATTAGTGCTCCTTTATTTGGTTATTTTGCTCATATTTTTCAGTTGCTTACTCTGAAAGTTCTTTGATTTTCTGTCATGTATGTATTCAAAATTGTGACTTTCTTTACTCTTCCTACAGATTTCTTCATCTTCCTCCACCTCAACTTCTTTGTATTGAATAGGAGGTGTAGATAGTGTCCATGGCGGTAACACAGAAATGGACAGTGAATTGTTTCAAAGTGGTCCTTTGCAAGGCATTGTTCAGTAGAAGAAATGAGCAACAATATTATGGCTATTAGAGAGAGTTAGCTGGGCAGCACTGCAAGGAAAGTACAGAAGTACAAGTTGTGCATGAGGCCACCATTCTATCAAGGTAAATGCAGACCCAGCTGCAGAATAAACCAGCATTAAATAGAAAAGAAATCCATGCTTTTCAGAAAGTAATTTTTTATTCTTGACCTACTCTGAAACAATGTTCATCAAAAGTACTTCATATTGACAAAGAAAACAGCTGTATGACTTTTTATTGGTGTTTTGTGGAGCTTCCAACATTTGCTGGTATGGCTGAGGCACTGTATCCCCATTCCAGTTACCAGCATGTACAGACCTTTCTTAATTAGCACTGTGATGAACATGATTATTGCCTGCCAAGTGACAAAAGGTGGTTTGTAGACAACACACCAAGACAGTGCACTGCTACAGAGCCCCAGAGATTATTTCCTGGAGATGTATTTTTTTTCCTCTAGCATAATCTTAACACTCATCCTTTCATCCCATCCTGCACTGGGAAGTTTCAGACTCCCAGATAACAGGAAACAGTCATTTAGGGTCTGGATTCATCCTAAAGAGAGAAGGTAATTAATAGAAATGAAGTGTACTCTATGTCAGCAAAAGTTTATCACTGAGTGGGAGTTTTATTAGCTCTGAAACTGGAGAAACATTCTGGGCCACTGTCTTACATACAACACCACCACCAAAATCAGAAGGAATTAAGGGTCCTTTCTTGTTAAGAAAAAGTGGTGGGTTTTTTTCAAAAGCTATCTGCTTTGATTTGTATTCTCTCTGTTTGCATATCACAGAAATCGAGATCATCTTTTCTAAATCAGCATGCCTGGAGATGGCCTCAGATGCAAAAGATTCAGCACACAATTTTTCTCATGGGTTTGTTAGAGACCTCAGCAGAGATCCACTTGACAGTCCAATACAAGGGCACGGTAGGATGCAACCACAAGAGCTGAGAGAGCTTGCTGATATCATTACAAGGCCACTCCTGAATGGTGTTTAAAAGCTCATGGGGACCAGGGTAGGTTCTTGAGCTCTGCAAGAAAGCAAATATCACTCCTGTCTTCAAGGAAGGAAATATCACCTTGTTTCCTGGGAAGGTGATAGTGCAAACCCTCATTCCAACTCTGTAAAGGACAAGAAGGTGACTGGGATTAGCCAGCGTAGAGTTACGAAGGAGGAATCATGCCTGGACAACCTCTATGTGATGAAATTACTGGCTTTGTGGCTGAGGAGAGAGAAGTTGATGTGACAGGGGTTTGAGCACACTCATAAACCCTAGCAGCCCTCCCCAGCCTCACCTGGGCCTTCTACTGACATCTCCAGGCCCAGGAGCTGCACACAAGCACAGCCTGGGGCCTTTAGCTCCTGCCTGTGCTGTGCTGTGCTGTAGGAATGCTGGCCTCCACGTAAGCTATGCCTGACCACAGACACCCTTGAGCTGTGCACAGACTTGATCTCAGCCCTGCCTTTTCGCTGTGAATGTGCCCATAAATTGCTGCATGTTATCCTGATCTATGCATGGGCACTCTGGCTTGACCTTGCACCTGTCTCCTTGCCACAGTTCTGCCTTTGATAGGTCTTGTCTCTTGGTTGAACCTGGTTATGGTCTCTGGGCTTGCCTTGCTCAAGTGCCGTGGGGCTGGGATCAGAGCAGTGACACCCTGACCATGCTGCTCTGTCCCTTATTTGCTTCCTAGCAAAGAGCTCTAAAAAGAAATGTCATTAAATTCAGTCAATTTTCACTAAAATATTATGATTCACCTGTGAACTTCAGTTCACGGCCTTCAATATTTTCAAGCAATTTCTTTGGATTCAGGTACTGAGAACATAATAAGAGCTTTATAAACAAGCAATGACAGGGAAGATTGAATTCATAAGATATATATCTATTTGCTTCACATTAAAATAGCACACTAAAGCAGGAAGAGGACATAATGTCAATGCTATCTAGTCTCTTTCCGTAGTGGAGATCCATCAATAGAAACATTCTGGTCAATTAACACATTAAGTTTCATCCATGTTTCATCCAAGTATCTTTTATTTACAAAATAAAAGTGCACTGAAGCATTTATAGATTTTAAAAACATAATTTCCAGGTACTGTAATTACACACCAGGAAGATTTCACATGGATTAATGCTAAAGAGTTGCATCTATATCATCATTTCTAGAACTCAGCAATGTCTCCAAACTTGGGCTTCAGTCATTGCTTTCATATATGCTTTTATGAATAACAAGTTATATCTGTGCATCAGGTTGCAGAATAAATTATTTTACTATACTATAATATAATCATAACTATCGGCTTTGCATATATGTGGGAAACAGTTTTCATTGTATACCAATATATTGGTAAAAATCCAGAAGTTCATGAACTGCCACATGAAGTACTAATAAGTTCATCTTTTAAACTGCACAGATATAATATTGAGAACTTAAGAAAAGTGCAGTTCTGACTAATATCAATGCTGACTCCTAGGAAAGTTGATTTGGTTTATTTTATCTTCAGACTTATTTCCCTAAGAAGGCAAAATTACAAAATATGTTGAAACTTTTTATTTTAAAGTGACATAAAATGACTAATACAGTCATCAAATCTTTCATTAATTTCCATATAACTTATGGTATTTTTGCAAACAATGGAGATAATGCTACTATATATAAAAATATATTTAAAGTGCTATATTTAGTTTGGGGAAACAAATGACCCATTTAATATCAGAAAAGATAAAATTCTAAAATTACCAAAAATACCTATCTAATATATCTATACCTACCTGAACCTAAATATTTTTTAATGATCAAACAATTAGCACTGCTGTGAAAAAAACCCTACAATACTAAGAAGCAACTCATATATGAAGTGATAATTGATGAATAATGGTTGTTTCATCTAGATCAAAACACACCCTGCTTAAAAAGCACTGTTTTATTAGTTTGGTAAAAGCTTAAACAAAACATCTTTTTGGCAAATAATGATCTGCACTGCCATATACTAAAAGGCAAACACGACAAATCAGTTACACAGCCTGCAACTAATGAGCATGACCGAGAGACAGTGGTGTATTACAAATTGTACTACACATCCTTTCAAGGTGGATCTGTGTGGCAGACAGCTAACCACAAAATTGCAAGACCAAAACCCTAAGCCCCAAAGCTGAAAGCCTCAGGGAATAAATTTCTTTGACTAAGGACACCAAACTCAACAGTAAAGCAGAGGTCATTTATCACTGCCAGCACACTACAGCATTAAGTGTCCCAGCAACCCTTCCCAAATTAAATCACATGCTCCAGCACAGATAACTCTCAATCCTATTACCACTTGCCTACCCTTAATTCTGTCAGATGTTCTTTGTGATGTCACAAAAAACAAGCTGTGATGCTGTTATCCTCTCTGGGACAGAGCTGTAGCTGCACACCATTGTTAGACAATTCTGTTTTGAGGCAAACTACTGAGGTGCATGAAACACACTTGGAGAAGAATTACTTCAGGATCATGAGTGTAGTTTACCCTGAATGCCACTTCTGTCATGCTGGAAACTATCCAGACTTGGAACTGCTTGATATAGTTCATAGCAGTGAACCAAAAGCACTGCTTTTACAAAGTGCAACATGACCATACCTCAAGTATTACACACAGTAGGGGTCTGCTCCTTTCTAAAGGGGTGGAACAAGATAAAAAATGTGTGGAGAGAAGAGCATGGAAAAAGGATAATATTGTCCTTAACATTCTTCCAGCCAGTGTGGTTGGTGACCAGCCTGCCCTTCAGCTGGAGCAAGCTGTCCCAACAGTGAGCAGGAAGGGTGTCTCACCCAGCTGCCTACAGACTGCTGGCAGCCTGCAGTGCCTTTGACCAAAGAACTGCAGGTGCAGCCTCACACGCACGTGTAGGTGCAGTGGCAGGCAGGATATAATAATGCACCGTGCCAGTCTAATGAAAATGTACACATCCAATGTATCAACCAATTTCCACTGAAGTACAGCTGCATATCTGGCCTTCTATCAGATCTGTGCCACATCATGCCAAAACTGTGCCAAGCAATGAGAGAAATTCTAAAACAGCCTCTGTATTTTTATTCCTCTAACCCACCAAAAGTAGCAATCTGATGCAATGGTTCTGCATCAGGTATGCTAGAAAACTGTAACTAACTCAAATGCTACAAATGAAAATGCTATTCCTCTGGGATTTCCTGTATTTAAAGCTCAAAAGCATCTCTTATGGACTAACGGAAAGTGCTACAAAATACTACAAAGTTACTTTTGCCTTGTTTTTAATACCTGAAAGCTCATAATCTTTTAAGTGTTTACACGTAGAACACTTTGTTTTTAGGTAAAAAGAGGAATTGTCTGCTTAATGGATGTAGAACTGTGGTAATAAAATCATACTTGAAGTACAGATAGGCATTATGCAGTTACCTCCCCCTTGCAGATTGCTTCAACTTTGTGTCACCTTCCCACCCTAAAAAAATAATTATTAGACTTAGGAAAGTAAGTGTGGAGTAAAATTCTGTTTGTTTACAAACAGTATTAAAGTTTTACTGCTATTAGATGAAATATCTTTATGTTTTGCTTTCTTAACAGATAATCCAAGGAACCAGTAGGTAAAAATAAGGGATGTTAAGCAGGTTTTACAGGGAGCTATTAGACTAGCTGGGCTCCAAGAGCAGCTTTAGCAGATTATGGGCATGGAAATGACATTACCTGGTGTTTGTGAATGGCTCACACCCACTAAATATCAGATGAGATACTCAAACTTAGCTGAAAAGACAGTAAATGCTTCCATGCTTTTAAATACTACAGGTTTTACTAGGACTTTTCAACACTTCTTTGCTATTGAACAATATATGTGTTCAATAAACGATTAAAGGAATGGCACTTAAAATAAGAATTGTTTTAAAAAAATACCACAATGATCAAAGAATAATCAAAGTGTTAACAGAAATTAAACTAGTAAGACACAAAAACAAAATTAGAACAGTTCATTAATATATTTAATGTCAGTACACTAAAAGCAAATTAAAAGTTACTCTAAAAGCATCTCAAGAAAGATCTAATTGGATTTAACAAACTTGTATTCAGCAATCTATTCTTTCATAAATTCTTTAGAGGCTTGCCTGCTATTATATATTGTAGGCAATATTAATTTGATATTTAAATGATTCTCTACCAGTTTTTCAACACTAATTTAGTATTTAATACAGAACTCATCACAAGCAACATGCTTAGAGTCAGTCTGAGAATGCTCAAGGGATAAAACTAAACAATCACCAGTAGTCAATGCCAACAAAATTAATACTAATAAACCACCTCACAACCCAAGAAATTATAATTTTGTATGCTAAAAAAACACATAAAAATGAACAAACTATAGCACAATAGTTTGTGCTATAAACTTTTGAAAAAAAATCCAAAAAGTTTTGTGCTATAAACTTTTGAAAATTTCTATTATGGATGAAGAACAAAATTAATCTTCTACCCCAACTAGAGACTAGTGTCAGATGGATAATTAAGAACTGAAGTACAAAGGGAATACAAAGATTACTAGCAAGTAACAGAAGACAGTAAAAAAAAAAGTTGTTAGAATTATTCATAAATTATCTCACAGCAGAAGAAAATGTGTAAAATTTTAAAAGACAGAAATTGTCATATCCACTCTATTAACTTCTATATTACTCATATTTGGGAGAAATATTCAAAGCAAATCATCTGCCTTAACCAAGGTGGTTATAAAAACACCAAGATTGTCATGGACATATGTAAAAAAATCCTTCACAGTTATAGACAAGGCAGCAATATGAATCCTGGACTCTAAACATCTTCCAAAATTAATACTCTGTGGCACATAAATAATTTTACGCTCCTCCCATTTGGTATTTTCTGCTTTTTTTAATAGCTTGATATTTGAAATATTAAAAATATTATACACCACCCTCCATTACACAACCTTTCTTCACAACCCTTGTTTTTCAAAGAAAAATAATGACACATCCACGACAGGAAAAGCAGAACAGAACTAGCAGATTACAGAGCTGCCAACCATCTTGCTCTGAAGCACGTGATGGGATGCAGTGGTGCCTGCTGGCTGGCACTCCCTTCCCTGTGGAAGGGAGTCGGAGAAGGTGGTGCCCCACAAGGACACTGCCCTTGCCTCTGCCACACTCCCCTCTCTGCTGTGAGCCCCAGGCAGCCTGCCCCTGATCCCATGCCAGAGTGGGACTCCAGGCAAGGAAGAAATTTACAGACTGCACAAAAGAGCATGTAATACAGGAGCTGCAGGGAAAAAAAATAAAAAGAACAACACAAAAGGGAGAGTAGGTGGAAAATGACTAAGTTTAATGTGCTGCATTTTGGATGAGACATGCATGTTACTGCTGTTAAAAATAAATAAACAAATTAAATACTCCAGATCTGCCTCCCATCTAGCATGTTTATGGTAGTTACAGGAACTTCTATCGTATCATGGGAAATGTTTCCATAACTGAGGAAATTTAAATCACATTTGAATAAAGATGTTTTGGAAACAAGTTAACTGCATGTCTTTTACTTGCCTGTGCTGTGCTCAGTTGCTAGCTTTCTGAGGAACTACTGCAACAAGGCACTATGAAAATAGCGTGTGACGTTAGCTGAGACATGGTGATTTGGTCTTTAATTAAGGTCAGCATGACCCAGGTCATGGCAAACATCTCCGAGCCTTAATGATGATGGGAAAGTCCATTCACAAGTTAGAATCAAATTTCCTCTATGCTGAGACACAAATCAATCTGGATTTTAAAGAGCAGGTATAGCAGTGTCAGAGTGGATACAGAGAGCCTCTTTAGAAGCTGTGTGATAGATGAGCAGAAACAGATTTTGCTTTTCTTCTTTCTGTGCTGCTTTCAAAGGTTGTCAAAGGCAATCGCCATCAACATTAACTGCATGGGGAGGGAGCCAAAACCTTGATGAGAACTGTCAGGTGAGGAACATAATATTGATCTCAGAAGCACTGTGGCACCAGATGATCCTTGCAGCTCCTTCTGGCTTTGTAATCTACACATTAGTCTTTACTTCTGCTTGAACAGCACACTTTAGACCCTAAGGAACTTTCTGGCCCTGAACAAGTAAAGGTTATAACAACTTCCAGGCTCATGGTGAAGATACAAGACACTCCATGTTTCAAGTGCAAACAACAAACAAAATTACAATAAAAAAACCCATTAAGTTATATGGAATTTTTTAAAACTTTAAGAAAGCAAGATGATTTTTTTATGTACCATATGAAAGGTCCAAAAATACATAATGATATTCATCACATTTGTTCAGAATAGACAAGAACACGGCCAACATGGTACTTTCCACCCCAGATCTGAGCTTTTCCTTTGCACTGACTGTCCTCATGCTACAAATGTAACATAGGATGTTTGAGGTCAAACTATACAATCCCACATGTTAAAATCAGCATTTAAGAAAAACCAAAATGGAATTAATGGAGGCATACAGCATAAAGATGACACTTCAAAGGACTTCAAATAAATCAACAGGACTTCAAGAGACAAAGCCAGAGAGACATAGGTCAGCTCTTCTGAATCCCAAAGTAATGTACCTTGGCACTTTGGCACTGATGAAATGTTATTACTGCTCTACCTTTGGAAAACATAGAATTTTTAAGTAGTTATGTAACTGAATACAGCTTTGGATTTATTTTCTTTTTTTATACAGCTCAACAAACTTCACAGAAGTAGAGGAGAAATCGACTTCTGTTAAATGTCTTTGAATTTGATTCTCTACAACACTATAGGGAAAGAGGAAAACAAAACCACCCAAAACAGTATTAATCATATTTGCTGTTCTATTTTCAAGAGCCTGCTTATATAAGTGTAACAGTCTAGGAGACTTACTAACTTTTAAAGTAAATTATTAGTTTTCCATGTTCCTATGGTTTAGCACTGTCCCTTACCATAGCTTTCTCCACCACCCTAAAACACTGTAAATGGCAGCAAGAGAAAACTGAACCTCGACAGTCTCAATCTGTCTTGGAGGTATAGACACAACTTTCTTGTCCAAGCCTTTTCTGCCTTTCTCGAGAGGCAGCACTGTGTTCACATCGTCTGTAATTTAAGCTATGTGTAGACCAACTTGATGGCCCATTGCTGGCATCATGGCAAAGTAAAAGAACTTGATGAAGAAACAGAATTTGTGGAAAGAAGGCTTCTATAGTTGGGTTCAGACTTATCTGTGATATTCAGATATGCTTAATTCCAGCTGGACTCACTGAACTAAAATGGAAGGTACTCGGACACAAACATAATCAAAAAATTTCATTAACCACAGCTGAAACACAACAATATAGTCCAGAGACTTTGATTTGCTATTAAAAAAACATGTCTAGGAGAAAAAATACAGGTTTATCTATATTATGTATCTATATTAGATATATATCATTTTGCATATTATATATACAGGCATAAAGGCACTAACGTTTTCAAGACATCATATAATGCAAAGCATTTTATCACTGCTGAAATGCTGAATACCACAGAACATACTGTGAACTTTTCCTGAAAAATACTGGAATTAACTCATTTCCGAAATAGGAACAGATCCGCAATCCTGAGTTCAAGAAAATATGGATGAGTTTCAAGCCCATATACACTGTAGTTCTACTTTGATCTATGTCATGGACACTTGTTAAGGGAAGATTTTAATATGTGAAACATAACACTCCTTTGAGACAGTGCTTATTGCTCTTTTGTGACCTGATTTTGTCAGGATGAGGCACAACATCCATAATGAATTCTGAAAATTTTCTTAGCAGCAGCTACACAATTATCACTGCCTTGTTTTGGCATCCAGTTAATGAGACAGTAACTGCACTATCATTCAGATATGCTGCAATTTCAATTTTTTCTAAAATTCCATTCTATATTTTTTTGGTGAATATATATTTTTTATAGAAGAATAGAGTTACTTCAAAAAAAAAGGAAAAATAATTTTTTCCTCCTGATCTAGGAAGGATTCTTTGCTTCTAAGCACAGATTTTCATTTCCCACATCCCTAGTGATATGGGTATAGAAGCATATTTTTTTTTTTATATTCAGCTTCATAACTCTTAAAATGAATTTTTTTTTAAAAAAATAATGATAATAATCCAATAAGCAACAGCCCTGCAGAAACAAACCTAGCTGCTCAGGTTTTAGCATAATACAGTATAATCAGAACCACTATTTTCTCCTTTAGAATTATTTTTAGTACAAGAAGACCTCAACATTTTAGCTTCTGACATGAAAAGAGAACATATTTATTTCTCTTACTTCACCCTAATTAATGCATTACAGTTCTGCTGAACCTCCTTCACAAACTACAGAATCATATGTGCATTTTGTTAAGCAAAATGTTCCATGTCTTCCCCTCAAGATTGCACAGGTCAGGTCACAGATTTTTCATTTCCTTCACTAGTAACATTTCAGCTAATTTTTGCTTGCCTTGAGCACCAGGCTAGTATTGTTTTTCTTTATTCAGGATCATCAGAATTTACAATGACCTACTTCCTTACTAAACAAGCATATTATGAAGTATTAATGGATTTTCTGTCTTATTTTCTGTGCTTTCATATCGTGTAAGAGAAAACTTTCAGATCAGAGAAAAGCAATAAGGAAGATCAAAGGTATGGAATGACTTCCAAACAAGGAAAGATAAACAATTTTCAATTCTGCAGCCTGGGAAAGAAATGATAGAGGAGGTGTGACAGAGGTTTGTAAGATCATAAATGATCTGGAAAGAGTGAACTGAGCTCAACCGTTCAGTCTTTTCTAGTGTAAGAATTTGGGGGATGCAAACAGATAACAGGTTTGAAACAAGCAACACAGGTAAGCTGATTACCTCTCTGTCACAGGAAACTGTTAAGCAGGATGAACTATACTGAAGGATTAAAAAAACCCATATAAATTAATTTTTTAAAGGTCCAGCTAGGTCAGAAAAAGAAGCAAAAAGCAGGTATGTAAGAAAGAATAAGTAAAAAACAAGCAAAAATGGATTTTTAAAGCAAGGTGTGAGAGAAGTAGAAAGAAGACATAAATCTTGGAAGAAAACTTCCAGCAATTTACAAGGAAAATTTTAATTTGGAAAGCTAAAATAAAATGGCAGTCTTCACCTAATCACTGAAGGGTACAGTTGGAAGGGACCACAATGGATCATCTGGCCCAAACTCTCTGCTTAAGCAGGGTCATCCAAGAGCACATGGCACAGGATTGTGTCCAGATGGTTCTTGAATATCTCCCGACTTCTGAATTTTGCTAGTTTATAGTCAATGCTAACCAAAGGGTGCCACTTTCAGAGCTATCGACATGAGAGCAAACAGTCCTAGTTTTCAGGAAGGGAAGATATATTTTTCTTTCCATAGTGTAAAAGAAGCCAATTTAACTGCACACACTTCAACTGCACAAGAGCATTGCAGACACAGAGGAGCATCACCTTGAAGCACTTAAGTCCAACTCTCGCTATACCTCTTAGCTCCTCAGTTCTCTGAGATACCCATTATTGAATATCAAATCATCCAAACTGAGCCTAGCATGAATGAGAATCTCAGCATCACTACCTTCTTTATCACAAACTAAATAACAGCTAACATACATTTCTAATAAGAACATAAGGAACTGTGTCAGATATTTCAGGGATGGAAAGAGCATTCATTACCGTAAATCCCTTTTCACAAGTTATATTCAATCTTTCTCAAGAACATTTCTGGCTTGACTCTAACACTCTGAGCTCACCTTTGCTCTGTATCCTTGTATTTCTTTCAGTGACACTGAAGAGGAAAACAATGTGCTCCGCTACCTGAATGCTCAATGTCTCTTTAGGGACAGCATTATCTGCTTAAGCAGTTTGCGTCAGAAAATCTTCTCCCTTCTCTCTGCACTCCCAGAGTAACTGCCTGCAGCAATTCTTTACTGCCAGGTATCATATCAGCTCAGTAATTATGGAGCAGCATTTCCACGCTTACTCTTCTTTAACTCTGATAATGTTGTAGTGGCCTGAAACCCTGACACTGATCAGCAAATGTATAGTGAAAAACTAACTACCTCATCATGCAGTAATACACATGCCTGCAACTCCCAGAAGGAAGTATGGAAGTTTAATGTTTTCTCCTGATGACCATGGCTTATGGATTCAAGGCTTACCACACCCCACGTGTGAATATGAAGGGAAGGGATGCCCAGAGGGGAAACTGTCCCTGTGTTACTCACTGTAAAGATATTAAAGTCAAATCTTCATCAAGTTCACCGAGAAAACCACTTCCGAGACAAAATTCATAACACTGTTTATGAACATATGGAATTCTATTTGAAAATATGTGGCTCTGGTTTACTTTGGAGGCTGCTGATTCTGGTAGCATGACAGAGGCAAAGCTGCTGCAGCACCACATCCCCACATCCACCCAGCTGTGAGGCACGCATACATACAATGCATTTATACACGCGCCAATAGCCAACCATACAGATAACACAGACTGAAAAAACACAAGATCAGTGCAAGACTTGGGCAAACACAAGCTGCACCAACACCTTGGTCCTGCTCCCGTCTCTAGCTCACCAGGATGAAAGGCATTGACCACAGAATGCATACACAGATATGTTATATAACCTTCCAGAAACTGGCCACAGATAGCCAATCTGTTCAACAGCTAGCCTCTGGATCATCATCCACCTGCACAAACAGGTCTGTCTCTGGTCTGGCTTGGACTTCCTGCTTCCTCCAGCTGTCAAGCCACACAGCTTCCAACTTTTCCAGTACCTAAACCAGGCTCATGGCCTCATCTCCCAGTCACCACTAGTGTGGCTAACCCACGATCACACGTGCTGATACGCACTCACAAAATACATGTGCAGCTGCCCCAGCTCTCAAGCCCCTCTGACCCACAGCCCCTAAGCACCAGATAAGTACTCAGACCTCTCCATTCTCTCCAGCTGCTCCACCACAACACCTGGGACCCTGTGACTCAAGGTTTCCATCCTGTGGTCTGCCCACACACATAGGCACATGCACACAGAACAGGTGTTAGGAATGGAGGTTGAGAAGAAGACAGGACAAACAGCATGGATCAGGGACAGGGCATGGCCAGATAATGGTATTGACCACATCCTGTTAACACATGCTCATCTGCTTTTATTGCCTTGTTCATCTATTCTCCCACATTTGCTCCTCCTCCAAGCCACTATGATCTCTCCTTCTCTCCACTTTGGTTCCTCCCGTAAACATCCCATCCTAAGTCAGTTGAGTGTACAATTTGCTCTGATTAGGTTAGTGGGGTTCCGCTGTCACTGTCTCCCTGGTCCTTCATATTTTTGCAGATTACCTTTTAAATTAACATTGACCTAGCAGCTGATCAAACCTAAGAATCAGTGAAGTTTAGAAAGCATAGACAATGGATATCAGCCAAAGGCTGAGACAAGGAAAATATCTAAAATATCCAAATCCAGTGTGCAAAGATACCTTTTTTCCAGAAAGGACCAGCTGGTTGCAGCTGCAATGATTATTCCAATAGTAACATGAGAAGGATTGGCGTCACTGCTGAGGCTGCTCCAGCAGGACTGAAATGGCTCTCCAGCACAGCTTCTGCTGCCTGTGTTCTCCTCCTCTCAGAGGAAGGAAACGAGCAGAAATTTGCCATTCAAGACCCACCAGTATCTGTCTCTCATTCAAGATCTGCACCACACAATTCAAATGCAGAGGCTGGGTTTAACACTGACTCTGCTGAGGAAAAGAGGACTGCAAAGTGAGCTCTTTATTTGTACGCTGTTCTAACCTTGCAGGAGCTTAAAGGTTACTCACAAAGCCCAGGACTGACGGCATAGGTAGGTCCAGGGAGGATACAGAATATGTTTACAAAGGTTACTGCTCGCTCCCCCACTGTCCCAGGCAGGCCAGCTCTGCTTGTGTGCAACCCCTGGATTTTGACTCAGGAATATTTTTAGCAAATGCAGCTCAGCGGAAGCTGAAATAATGTAGTTCAGAGAAAATAACTAGATAATGATTTCAGGGACTATGTGTGCATCATGTGAAAGATTCTGAAGTGATGCAGTCAATACCAATAAGAGTGGAATGGGAATAATCTCTGCTTTCAGAGATCATTGGTGCAGCATCAATAAACTGAAATGAGGTGAGAAAGTTCCATATACCCAAGGAAAACATTTACTGTCTAAATGACCGGACAGCAGAAAAAAAAAAACACTGTCACTGTTGATGATGAACAGCAAATAAAGCAAAATATTGGAGAACATTATCACAAGTGCCTCAGTACCCACCTTTCAACTTTACAGTATTCTACTTCTCCTATTTGTTAGCATTTACGCTTTTGTCCCCATTTTCACACAGATAACGCTTCTTCTCTGTCCCCTCCTTTCTGCTGTACTTTCTTTTTTATTGTGGCCATTTTTTTCCCTTTCAAGACTTTTGAATTGTTATCCTATGCTTATGTTATTAAAAAAGAAAGGGAGGAGAGGGAAGGGGGGGCAAGACAAGCCCCAGGGATCTTAACCAGCCTGACTGTATTTGATGTTATGAAATAAATTAAACATGATAAATGAGTGGATCTAAATAATGTGTTAGGGCAAAAGAACTGGGGCTGTAATGCCACCACTTCACTGCCCTGCTAGACCCTGAGGACACCGTCACTACAGCAACAGCCTCTTTGGATGTGACACAGGGAGAACACCCCCCTCCTCTCTCTGCTCCTGCCCACTGGCCTGTGTGAGATGGCTGGAGCAGGCAGACCACCTGGGAGCACTGCTCCTTGTCACTCTGGGCTGTTCTTTCCACAGGCCAATTTTTAATGACTCACTCCACAGGCCAAGCAGTGTGCATGTCTGTGTGTACATGGAGGTCAGCATCAGTCAGCGTTCAGAGACCATGAGCAAAACCCTAGCTGACCTCCATCAGAAGCTAAAACTCCGCCTCATCACCTACACAACAGGAAGCAGGATAATTGCACACCTTATATTTGCATTCAGTATGCGAAGCTCTCTCACACAAGCTGTTGCAAACCTCCTTGAATAATCCTAATAGTTTTACTGAAAGTACATATGTGAATAAATGCTCATCAGGACACAATCTTTTCCTGTCTGGAAATAACTCAAGCAGGATCTCATCCCTACGTGTCTAGGGGCAAAGTGTAGCAAATAACACTAGTAAATAGGACAGACAAACCTGCTGTGGTTAACCCGAACAAATATTACTGTGACAGAGAGTCTACTAAACCAACACCATACAGAGTGAGAGAGTATTCAAGACAAGATTGTTTAAGTGGCCATTAGAAATCTTTTAAATGAACACATTTCTTCACAGCAAAACTTGCTTTATCTCCTTGGAGCAAAAGCTCAGTTTTAGCTTCTAAAACACAAAAGTGTGCCCGTGTTGAATAACTCAGAATCCCATGCTTCAGAATCTGACCTACTCATTTGCATTCATTAATGTCGCAATAATTTTCCCCAGTTTAAAACTGACCCAATTGAACTTTCAAGTCCTTCTTTTAATCCTCTTCTGCAGCAGGGCATAGTGGCAACAACTGTTTAAACAACAGGTACCAGGATCTTGAATAGCTAGTATTCTGCATGTATATAAGTTTTCCTACTTACAGGATCAATGAAATCAACTATTTTTGCTTAGGAGAGAGAAAAATTTATCTGGGTCAGATTGATAAGAATTGATAAGGGTGTGGAGTGAAGCATCTCTCACCTTCACCATCGAGAACAAAACATCTGCTGGAGTCCTTTAGGGTGATTTTGCTCAGGTGTTTGTTTCCTGTCCTGCTGAGGCTTCAGTCATTGATGGCCTATCAGCCTTTGTTATGGGCACCCATAAGCATTTTAATCTTTTGCAGATCTATGCTATTTCAACATTGGTAAATCTTAATTTTTTTGTTAAAAGACTAAAGGCCTTAGGATTAACCATGCTATTGTATATCCAAAAACATGGAAGCTGGCCTAAGGTTCAGATGCAGAGAGATCTCTGCACAGCTTTTGTGTTTCCAGAGCAGCATAAGTGCTTTCACACAACCTGAGCTCCCAAAGCATGAGGACCTGACCTAGCCTGAGGCAGAGAAAGCTTGATTACTTCCAACCTGTGCTCTTGTGGCTTCTGAGACGATAGACGGTCACACATCTGTGAGAAAACACATCCTCAAAGGAACAAAGAAAATAAAACTGCAAATAGATTCATGAACATAACTTTATGTCTGATAAACCACAGCCTTTGCTGTTTGCAGACTGCTGCAGTCAAAGTTGTAACTAATAATGCCCCACTCAGAAACAGGTAAGAGCTAGCAGAGTCCAGGCAGGTGACCTTTGCAGCAAATATGCAGCATACAGTCTTTAGTATACCCAGAACAAGTTCTAAACTGATGGCAGATAAACATAATTTATTACACATAACTAGAGGGAGGCACAGGAGTAACAAGATTTCTTCTCAGGCCCACAGATAAAAAATAATGATGCCACTAACTGGGTGTGTAGGAACACATACACCTTGAGAGGGGAAAGAAAACGCAGTGCAATTTCTAAAAGTGCAACCCCTGTGAAGAATCAGGAATTCATGGATGCACAGAATGATAGATTCTTCAGAGCAGGAAGAGACCTACAAGATCATCCAGTCCAACCACCCACACAGCACTACCACTGTAACCCCTAATCCACTACACGATATCAACCAGCACCAGACCCAGGTTTACTTCAAGGTTTGCAGATTATGTCCTTCAGCTGTGCCTCCGCTGGTAAACCAAAGTGGAAGGCAGTTTTCTTTTAAAGGATTATCACTTCTGTACAGCTGTTACCTTGCTCACTAGCACCATTTTGATCTAGGCAAAGCAGTATTTTCCCAGAACCTTGAAATGTCTTAGAGGACAGAATATGTCAGGAATGTTTTGGAAGAAGCTGACACCTGACCACTGTGTTTGGGGAAGGGAAAAGGGATGGGAGTATAGGCAGGTAAACAAAAGCTGCCAGCTCCAGGGCTAGAGAACAGCTCCCCTTTTACTTTCTTAGCTGTAGCTGCTATGAAAAAAACCACAAAAACATGTGGCAGAAGTTTACCTCCTTTACTCCTGGTCTCCACATGCTTATTTGGAGGCATTAACTGATTCCATCACAGGACCTACAAGATGGGCACTTGGAGGCTGTAGTTAAGACAGTTCTGCAGCCAGAATTTTACTGAAACACATGGCAGAAGTGTGCTGAGGAAAACAAGGGCTATCCAAGGACTTTCAGGAGCACACCCTGCCATGGATGCACAGGAGTGCAAATTTTAGAAGGTGATTGGTAGAGGAATGTCTCCTACTTGACCAGCAGCTTAGCACTGGTGGATGGCAAGGGCTTAGAGGACAAATAGAAAGATCACATGCCACTGCAGGTATCTACAAAGAGATGGGGTCTTGAACCACTCCAAGGTGGATTTCGACTCACCAACAGCAGGTGGTTGTGCTCCTGATCCTTATTTTATGCTGCACTGAAAGTGGCTGACAGGATAGGGAAATGTATTCACATATTCATAGTGAAAGATATTTTTCTTCTACAGAATTCTTACAAATAACACGTAGAGCTAGACTGTAATTCTTTCAGTACGTGAAATGACAAAGCATCATGCCTAGAGTGGGTATCATTCACAGAATTTAATGTTCCAGCTCCAATAAGAAAGAACTAATTGACAATAAATTTGGCACAAAACCACCAATCTGTAAAAGCACTATGTAACTGAAAAGGCTGGCCAACATCTGTGAAAATGGAAGGAAATCAGCAAGACTGTCAGATGAAGTAACCAAGATTCTTTACCCAAGAAAAATTATCTGGACAGACAGTATTACAAAATTCTGAAATCACATGTTTAAGCTTTTAAAGGTAAGTTAATTACATGAAAGTCATCTTGTGAAGGATCTGAAATACAACTCACTTGCAAAAGTATGCTGTATAGGTGACAGTTTAGTTGCTGCTCCAGCCAGAAGTACTGGAATTTCCAAACCTATGTTTTAATTTTTTTACAGTTTTGGAAGTATAGTAGCCTCAAGACTCAGCATTCTGATATAGACATTTTATAATTTCAAGGACATAGTGAAAGACTAGGAGCTTGTTCAACAAATTAGTTTATATTCTGGAAAATTTTAAAAATTGTTACAAGATATTGTCATTTTTAGAATAGGAAATGTAAGCTGAAGTAGTATGCTGATAAAATATTAACTTAAATTAACAAAAATTTCAATCTAATCCTTTCAGTAAAGCTTAAGAATCAATGCTAACTGGAGTTATTTGATAACTCATGCAGATATTTCCATGATTTAAAAAAAGGAGGCATTTATTACATATCTTCTGTACTTTGATGATTTCCGACACATCTCACCAGGACTATTTTCTATGCATTTCTTAAATGCTGATTTTGGGCAGCAGGTAGATGGTGCTTTTGAAAACCCACATGGCCACCTGAACACAGGATTCATTTCACAATACAATTCTAGGACTTTGCTGGATTTTCCATCACATTAACTATTACAGGTCTTCCCTTTACAGCCTCAGGGACTTTATGGAAGATATTCATGTTCTCCATGTTTATTTTTAAATACTCTGAAATGCAATCATACGTTCTCCTGCATATCTATACTCTTGTAAGCAAGTGGCCTCTTCGTAAGCACTGTACAGACTGTCTTAAAGAATGAGTGAAACACAAAGTACATCAGCTGATTGTGAAAATTAGTTAAAAACCCACAGCAGATGGCATTTCAATATCTACCAAGATAAAGCATAAAATCAAGAGTAAAGTAAGGTGCAATAATAAAAAATATGCCTGCTGCATTGTGCAATGCAGGACAGAGCCTTCTTCTCTCAAAGTGGCTCCCAGCTGCTGCACAATGTGCTGAGCCAGACTGCTGCTGAGATGAGGAGAGCAAAGGGAAAAGGGCACAAGGTATAGGACAGTAGCAGCTGTTGCTACAAGGAACACAAGGAACAGATCCTCCCTCCTTCCACCACAATCACTGCCCTCCATATCTGCAGAAGGAACAACCGCGATTCACCTTGTGAAATTGAGCAGCAGAAAGCAGGAGTCGTTTAAGCTGCATTACCTTCACGAATCACCCTTCCCCATCTCCTTCAAAAAAAAGGTATTCAAGGAAAAAGGATAAATTCAGACCTCAGTAACAGCTTTTTGACATTCAGACTGAATGAAGTTCCTGTGTGCTTTAAACTTTCACTGTGCAGCTTTACAGCCTCAGGGGTTGTAGAGCACTGGATGTACTTAAAGACATGGGCTTTTTTCCCAGACTTTTTTAATAAACATGATTTTTTTCTTGCTCTGTGTGATAACAGCATAAACCAATTTCTACTCTATTTCTGAGCCCTAGAGCTGTACATTTTCTTCTTTTATAAGCCAATGAATACTGCTGCTTTTTATTTTTATTTTTCTGCTGTGCCACTCTATTACATAAAACAGTTTTTGTAAATATTATCACCTCTTAAAGTTACTACGTTAACAGATGAGTTTAAATCAGTTTTCTAAACAAACCATGCCTTTTGCATGATATGTTGCACATGGATTATAATGTCTAAATATGTATCACAGATGAAAACCAAAACTGTCAATTTTTGAAAATCCTGCTAAATGTCTGATTATTAGCTTTTGGTATAATTTATTTCAAGATGTGTAGTGATGAAGAAATTGGTTATTTTTTTCTTTTAAAGGAAATTCCCTTTTTTAAATTCACTGCTTCTTGGCTTATTTTTTTTTCCTGAATAGGCTATAGCCATTGATTTTTAATTTTGTAAGAGGAGACTTCAGCTTAGCTGATGGCATATGCACAAGATCTTGTGGATAAAGCCTTGGAATTTCCCGATTCAAATAGATTTTTCATTTAGCATTTGTTTTTCTCCCACCACAATAGAATATTATCTTAAGAATTATCCAGGCTATGAGATCAAAAAGACTTTCATAAAAGTTGTTACAAATTATTGCCTTTTGGTGTATGCATTCCTGAACAGAGTCCAAAGCCAACAAGAAGTTGTATGTATGCACATATGTATTCTGCCTAGCTATAATTTTGTGCCTTTAAAAGGCACAGTGCTGCACTTCTACAGTGCTGCACGAAGCCATCAAAAAAATCATCTAAGGTAAAGTACACTAATTTAAAAAAAAATTATAAAGGGGAGTTTGTAGTGATTTAGCCGAGGTTTGGGAAACAATTAGCCATAGCTCATGAAAAATGATTACAAGAGCAACAATATTTCTTCCTGAGAAAGTAAAACTAAAAGACTTAAACAAAAAATCAGACTCTTCATATAAATCATAAGGGAAAAGAAAAGTGGAAGCTTATAGGATGTTTAATTATTTTGGTTACCTCATTTTTAATAGATTAAGAACAAAATTACCTCTAATGATAGTGCCAAGCTGTTATGAGATCAGACTAGTTGACTAGCTGATAATAGAGCAGGGAAAGCACAAGTATTTGATTAGAATCTGTTTTGGTTTGGGGAAAAACAGGTTATGTGTTTATAGCAAGAGATGGCGGTTAAATACTTTCCATTCCAGAAATAACTGAAAGGGATTTTAAAGTTGTGAAAGTCTTCTGAGCCAAATGCCCTTACATCAGAATCAGTCATGTTCTCTTAGAACAGTCCTGGAGCAGACAGAACAACATCCTTTGCTTAGCAGTAGGATTCTCACCTGGAAAGAGAGGGCAGAGTCCCAGATTCCAGACTGTGCGCCTTGTAAAGGTTAGGATTAAAATTTTCAACAGAAAAAAGCCCCAAAACCTACATAAACTGTTACTTTTTTCATAAACTGAGGCTGGAACACAGGACTCTTTTTGCCCCCTTCCCGTCAGAGATCCCACAGCTGTGCATTAAATTCCCCGCAGGAGCACACGGGGAGGCTGAGCTGGGTGTTTCACTGTAGGGGCTGTGTCTCGGTGCCGGGCTCAGCAGCACACTGACCCCTTTGTGGAGCTGGCCCTATTAGCATTTGGCACGGCAGCAGCTGCTCCTGGCATGCTCCTCTAAGGCAAATGCCCATGCTGCAAGAAAAATCTTGATGCAGCACAAGCGAGGACTCAAAGAACAACTGTGAAAGTGATGAAAGGCTTAGCTAGTGCAAAAGTAGGCAACTCGTTTATTCTACTGACAAAAAGGTTATGAGGCAAATTCATGATAGTCTAGAAGCATTCTCATGGGAGGAACAGAAATTGGATCCTGTTGGGTCTGTCAGCCTATCAGCCAAAGAAATGAGATCCAGAAGCTGGATGACAAGGCCAGACAAATTCCTAATAAGAAAGATGAACAGAATTCTAACACTGATGCTAAACAACCATAGAAAAAATATGAAGTCTTGTAGAAGCATATCTCCATCATTCCCAATTTTTAAATCAAGGTGCATTCCCTCTCCCCGAAAGGCATGTAGGTCAAACAGAGACTACTTCATGGAACCAGCAGAGAGTCTATTGAAGGATTATTTATCCCAGCAGGAGGCTTCACCTCGCTATCTCTAATTGTAACACACCCTGGATCAAGAGCATCCTAAACTCTGCAGCTTTAAAGAAGTCACTTTTTTGATGTCAAATCTTCCAGAGGATAACAAAGGAATGACAAAACCAGTCAGATAGGCTCTGCCAAATTTCAAATTTCAAAATGAGCAGATGCTTTGGAACACTGAGTTTTCTCTCTCATAGACTGAAGGTACGATTAACTTTTAAAATGCTATAGGATGCCAAGCAGCCACTGAAAGATGCTGAAAAATTGAAGAAGGTCCAGCAAAGGCCTATCAAATGCCTCATAAGGCAACAGAACCTGACATAAGAAGAAAGACTCAAAGAATGGTTGCTCAGCCAAGAGAAACCTCAGAGAAGATAAAATGTAAGTCTCAAAACACAGCAAGTAATTACAAAGGATATGCAGGTACTCTCTACAGAAGGATGCTTGCTACATATACAAGATATATATTATCCTATATGAACTTAAGGCATATCACTGACAAATGTTATTTCCCTTTTTAGTGCAATCAGTATCTCTACTCTAAGCCCTTATTTGTGGTCTCGATTTTCAAAAGCAGAGAACTTAACACAAACATCTTTTGCTTACTCTCCAAAGTATAAATAGTAGTAATCTAAAAATGTACAGAGGGCAAATTAAATGGAATGAGGGAGCATCATTTAGTCCTTCCCACAAATTCAAAATAATGCAGTGCACTCAGTACCTCCAGTAACTGCCAAGCTATTCATAACACTTAACAGATTTTACAAAGACAGAATAGAAAACTAGTAACAACAAGGAAACTAAATGTTCTTAAGAAATTTACAAACTGTGGAAAGACTGCCACTCTTTCTGAGTGGAACAGGAAGATACAGAAGAGATGAAAGACAGTAATTTTGCCTCAAATACCATGATTTCTTTCTTTTGACTCTGTAGAAATGATGTATCTTAAAATACAACACCTTCTGAAAGTATTGTTTTAGATATACCCAATGTTAATGGTTTAGAAATATAGGCAAGAAAAATAAAATAAAAATTGCAAACAGAAACTTTAACCCAAAACAATTATAGAGGTGTGGCAAACATTAATACTGTTTTAGCAGTGTATCAATGCCCGGAACAAAAGCCATAGGTCAACAAAAAAACTGAATTTTTCCATTACAAATATCAGCAACTGTATTACTGAATTATTTAAGTACTATATTAACTGCTGATGACCACAGTTCTTGCTTAACATAAAGCAAAACTTCACAACCTCCACAAAAAAACACTCATCTAATCCAAATCAGCAAGAGAAAAGCAAAACTACCTTGCTCATAATTTGGAAGTTCTACAGAGAATTACATCTTAGAACATTGTTGACCAGACTTCAATTTCAATATTCCATAGAACACATTTCTGCAGCCATAACTGGAAACAAAATGTATTTTCCTGAACAACAAGTCACAAGGCAGGACATTTGTAAAATCACTTTGAGGCACAGTGTTTTTAAGTAAGCCATAAGTATCTTGACAACGTAAGCAGAAACTATTATTTGCTTTGTTCTTAATGCTATTCACAATAAATAGTACGATGTCTGTCTTTCTTGTTTAGTAGTATGTTTATAAAAATGTGTTTACTTTAAAGCTTCAGTATCATTTTGATGCAAAAGTTAAAATAATTTTCTTTCCTTAACACGGCATAACTATACTAAAAAAAACTAAACCTATGTCTTTGTTTTTCAGGATGAAATCTTATGTTTTCCTTCAAAAATACAGATTTCTATCAATGTAAGCTGGGATCGTCACAGTACTACAACTAGAACTGCAATAATTCACCATTTAAAAGATCTTTTGTAAAAGAGTAAAGAAAAACAACTCTTAATATTTGTATTTTTACAAATTATTATTCTAGAGTATATCATGCTGTAGATTATCAGAGTTGAGTTACAATCCAAAACACAACTGCAAACACAGATCGGTTCCCTAACTGTCATGCAGTCTGGAGCCAGCCAGTCTCGTTCAATCACTGAAACCAGTCAAGGTGAGGCTGTAAAATTCCTATAAATGGCTGAGAATTGCAGAACAAGGACAAGACTACGGCAGACTTGTAGACAGCAATGTCTTCACAGCTGAACTTTAACCCAGCTGACTTGAGCGTATTCAAAGGAACAATGTCAAAGATAATATTTTGCTACTTGGAAAAAAATCCTTGTCTTGGAAGTAAGGCCTTAATGAGGTGAGGAGATGAACAACGTGCTTTACAAACCAGAGGGGTAGGGCACCAACCACAGTACAGCTGCATCACATATTTTTCCAAGCAATTCAAGTTTTCACATTAGTAAGTGCTACATGGCTGTAGATTCCACCACTTTCATGTCTAATTCACGGAGACATAACATTACTGACACCCTCATTATTAGAAAGTGAATTACCACTAAATTAGCAATTCGGAACTCAAGACAGAAGTGAGTTTATACTCCCAAGCACACACTAAGGCACTCCTGGCTCATTTACCAGACAATTCAATGCACAGTTAATCATTAACTCCACAAAGCACCTACCTGCCAAGCCAAGTGCTCCTTTACAACAGCTGTGCCGGACAGACAGACGCTCAGCACAATCGTGTGAGATGCAGAGGTCAAGACACTGGCAACTATAGCATCCCTCATGTTGAAGGGCAGCATGGTGTACACCACAAAAATGATGAACAAGAAAAATGATACCTGCGCGAGACAGCAAGACAAAAAAGAAACATGTCAAATTCACTTTGGAAAAACATTTTGAAAATAGTATTTCATTTTGAACTGTCTTCAGCGTAATGTTACACACCAGTTTTTCACAGGAAAGTCATTGTTAACCACTGAAGAAAATTGATTTAGGAAGAAATAATTTTTAAGAATGTTGGAAAGTTTACATTATATTAGACTTAAGAAGTGAGGTTTGGTTTCAGACCTACAGAATACTCCAAACTTTTCAAATTTTACTTCAAATTTATACTTTCAAATTTTTATTTTTATTAATACTCCATTTACAATTAAAGAGTTATCCCAGGACTGGTCAATTCTGATTGTGACCTGCATTACAAAACAATCTCTCAAACTCCTCACAGAGCCTCAACTTCAATACAGAGAGATTTTCTACATCCATATGAACTAAAAACTCACAATATAATAAACATGACATTATATTAAAAAAAAATAAAAAAGCTCAAGCTCAGCCAAGAAATTTGATTTAACAAGATTGTATTTCATGTATATCTACATGACCTATGTCAAATTCCATAAAATCACTACATTTTAAGGTAATACATTTATTTAGTCATGGAAAACAGCTTCAGAAATTCACATTCCCTGTTCAGAATCTCCTGTCAGCTTCTTTTAAAGGGTACTAGTGTCCAAACTAGCCTTATGGAACAAATGCACAGCTCAACCCATAACAGCAGAAGGGATTCCTTCACTATACATAGAAAATATATATTTGATGGTATGCTTATGTTCCAAACTCCACCACAGAAAATGTAACTAGATTTGAGACACAGGTTTTGCACAAGTAAGTAAGTAGGGGATTCTGAAAATGTGCCAGCTTGTATGTAATTGTATCTCCATGAAAGGCTTTCCAGCAGTTTGAGTTGACTTGCAAGCCTATTCACCATCCAGCAGTTGCATACACACAGTACAGAACACAGAAAGCACCCAGGCAGGTATGATCAAGAGTAACTTGCTGCTCATTTCCCTTAGTGTCAGTCTGTGTTCTTCACGTCTGCATGCGACAACTACATAGCCAAAACTGAAACCCAAGGTCTGTGCACCTGCAGGACAGTGGAGGCATTCTCTTCCACCACGGGGACAGAATCAGATGGAGAAGGATGTCCACTTCTGTTATCCATTCATCTTTCTCCAAGCCCTCCATTAAGATCCAGCTCCTTCCTGATCTTTCATATCCTCTTCTATGCTGCCAGCTCTCCCATATACTCAAGAATCAAATAGTACAAAGGCATAAAATGAAAGAGAACTACAAAGGAAATGAAGGATAATAAGAAAATACAACAAGAAAAAAGGCAAAGCTTTTGCTTTGTCTCTCTACCCTTCCAACAGATAGCACAAGAAAACAAAGTGTTTGATACTTGCTTGCTTTCAGTCCATCCTGAAAGTTTTTACAGTGATCAGATGTCAGTAAAACTAACAGCAAATAAAAGGGTGTACAAACTTGGTCTAGTGAGAGAAGGGTTATGCCAGTCTGATGTTTTAAAACTGTCCAGGCTGAGGAAAAATCAGCTGTGAAACTGACAGAACCAAATGGGAGCCTTAAAACTTGGGAAAGATGTAGAAAGCTCTGGCAGATTAGAAAAGAGAAACATAGCATATGCCTTTGAAAGGCTGGGAAAAGAAGTAAAGCTCATCAGCTTCACTTTAATTCCTGGAGCAGTAACAGACAATAATAGAGCATATACAACAATTGATAACCAGGAGTACCAAAAGTTAAAAAACATAGGTAACTGCCAATGTGATTTTGCTGATAACAAGTCATGATAAAACAAGTACATCTTCTGCATGAAAACAGGCATCAGTATAAGAGTAAACCCAAATAAAGAGTTAGGCAGTAACAAGGGATGTGAAAGATCCTCTGATATAGGTGTAAGCTGGACAGATGCCAAAGGCAAAATATCCTACTAGCATGTAAGACCAGCTGCCTAAAGGCCAGGCTGGATGGGGCCCTGAGCAACCTGGTCTGGTGGAAGGCTGCCCTTCCCATGGCAGAGGGGTTGGAAGTAGATGATCTTAAGTTTCCTCCAACCCAAACCATTCTGTGATTTGTTATTAAAAGCAGTTTGAAGAAGAATCACAGATCCAATGAAGAAGGATTTCAAATGCCCCCACATTCTCAGTGATTTTTCATGTAAGCAAGGTTTTGTTGTTCCCAATTTTAGCTTTCTCATTACCTATGTAGCATTCACATATGTGTGAAGATTTTATTATTAGAAAATAAAAAATTATTCTTCTTTAATTGGTTTGTCTCCAAAAGATATAACTTGCATATTTTTTGATACCTGACTCACATAGCCAAGCTAAAAGACCCACTCCATTTGTGCAGTACATGCTAAGTACTTTTCCAAACTTACAAGTGGATGTAGGACAGAATATGATGCTGTTGCTTTTCAACTTTGACATAAAATAGGCTACTAAGCACGTGAGCAAGATTTTGACATTTTGCAGCGCTTCTAGTGATATCAGCTCTATCAGCTCCAAATTCCTTGTATATATGTAAACAACTGTTTTATAAGTTACCTCACTGCTTTCCTTGGTCAAAATAAATTGATAATTTCAACATTCAACAACTCCAAACAGAGAACACTTTTTGGAGGTTAAGCCCCTCTTAGGCTCGGTTGCAGAGGAACTGTATTAAAAAGAACACTTGATTAAAAAAATCTGACCCGTCAATTTTTATATTTGCATATATGTGCAGTCTTAAAATTTTGTATGAGAATGCTGTTGCAAAGCAGGACATCTATCAGTGATGCTAAGGCAGAAACTGTCCTCCAAAATACAAGCAGGAAATGGCACCTATCCATAGCTCTTTAATTCTTTGCTACACTGCTTTTCTCCTATTTCTAGTAGTCATCTAATAACCCAAGAGAGCTCCTTTTATCGCAGACGTTGCCTTTTATTTCACAATGGCTCAAGACTCTTTTCCCCATGTAGCCTGAAATAAGACACTTCTACCCTTCATCTTGATTGCAGACATACATAGTATGTAAGACTTGAGACCTTTCAACATATTTCAAAATGCCAGTGTATTTAATTTTAATATTGTAGAAGTTAACACACAAAGGCTTTTGAGCAAGTGGAAAGAGGAACAGGCTTCTTGGTCTGAGTCACAGCCTGCAGAATGGACAATGGCCCTTGCCATTGATCTTTTTCATGAATCGCCCTTTCGATTATCTTTTTGTAAGAACTGGCAGAATATTGCCGATACTGACATTAAGATGCCTAACTCTGAAAGACTCCACTATCTCACGGCAAGACTTGCTAATGATCACAGCATGCCTGCAATTGGTGTGTGGTGTGGTCAGTCAGCATAGCTTTAATTTACAGTGCACTATTTTTGACACTATTGAAAGTAGCCTGTTCCACCAACCTGTGCCATAACCACAAGGCCTGTGGCTGTTATGTTGGAAGCAGTCTTTCATGAGGGTCATCACTATGACCGCCTAGTTGGAACACATTTTTTGTCCTGATATGAACTTACATTGATTTAGGAATTTGATTCTCAATACTTTATCCTAGACTTTATGTTATCCATACCTTGGAGATGGGAGTGCTTGCACACTGATGGTGTGCAACACAGCACATAGTATTCCCTCTGGTTAACACTGGTGTGACATCTCACATACAAGTATGTGGCTTTCCTTGCTTTGATTGAGGGGTATCCAGGACTCTGGCCCATAACTCTTGACTGCCAGAGCTTAGCAAACTCTGAGTGGGTTTGCTGCTCTCTGTATTTCTTCTGCCATACCTCAGCAGGGCCACACAGTCATCCACTATGTAAGCAGTTGTTTTCCACAGCGATTTAAAGGACGCTGCACTGCCTTAGTGTAGCTGCCTGGATGGGGACGTAACAGATGACTTTTCTGCAGACTTTGTGCAGCTGCTTTGAGATGGGCAGCAAAAGTTCACATACATATTGCTGCAGTGATGCCACTGGAGAGATCTGGACATCAAATGGTAAAAAAATTACACCATGGTGTGGGATATGATGATCATGAACCCCTACAAAAACTCGTTGCTGTCACAGAACACAACATAAAACTGTGAATAAACGTCTTCATCAAGCAAAATGGAAAGATTAAAGCAGCACAAGATAGAGAAGTAGATCCTTCTTTAAATTAAACCGATTCTGAGCACTTTTCATGCTGGCAGTTTTGTCCCAGCACCTCCAGATGAACATTTGCTACTATAGCCTTTAATCCGTTCTGTTGACTGTGAGCAAGGAGAACTGGTATGAAGGTGACAGTATTTGGTGCTTCACAGATGTTGCTGTTGGAAATGTCACTAGTTTGAACTGTGATGGCACAAACTACAGTGGACCCAAGCCATGAATCTATGCTGGGTTTTGTGGACACAACCTGTTCTGAGACACCTTGTCTCTCTTGTGTCACCTGTTTCTACTCCTCAGTGGGGTTGCCTTAACTGTAAAGAGTACATGGAGTAGAAATTTTTAACATATTTTACACATTAAAATTGTCTTTCCCAGCACACAGGAAATCACAGGGGATGTTGCTTTGGCACTGAGAACAACTTTAAAAAAGATACTAATCATTCATTTTATACAAATTATGTTCCAACAATGACTCACAGTTTCCCACCTAGACAGCCTTTTTAAACACTGTGTTAAGATGGTTAATCAAAACAGGCTTGGCATGTGTAAAATTCACTCAAGCTAATGTTACTCTGACCAGAATTTCCCCCTGAGGAGCACAGTACTTTGGCACTGAAGCTGGCCTGCAAATCTAAATGTACCATTTCATTATGAATTAGGGAAAAGCACTTCTTTGGATATAGCCAGCAGTAGTGAGGCTAGAGCTAATAAAATAGCTGTAGTTCTTTGGGACAAGTGCAACAGTGCTGGCTCTTCACTGTAAAACCATAATTAAACTGTTAAGACTACAAAAATTCTAACTAAATGGCCAGCCCACTACAGGATCACTTTCAGAGGTTTTTCAAGATCAGCTTCTCCATCACTGTGTAAAAGGAGCAAAAATCATCAGCTAACTTAAGAATTTTCCCTTGGGAAAACACTTAGATTCCAGCCACTGATTTCAAATGTTGTCTGTATATCTAATCACATAGAAGATGTTCTAGCTTTTCTAAAGAAATAGCTAGGTTTCATAACATTTGGTACGACCTACTATTCTTAAAATATAGTTACAAATACTATGTACACAGTTTAATATAATGTATGTTTTAAGGCATCAGAAGGGTATTTATACAAGCTATAAACTGTATATGAAAAACTTTGTGTTGGCAGCATAAAGGTTGCAAATATGTAAAGTTCTTTGCCACTGTAATTCTAAAGCCCAGCCCCCAAACTTCTACCTGGGCAATGTTCAAAGAATAAAACAAGCTACCCACATAAAACAAAAAAATTCAGAGTAAGAAAATCAGCTTCTGTGCTGAGTCATCTATAAAAAGGCTAAAATTATGAAAGCACTGGATAGGTGAAGGTGGAAAAGTTCTTCACCAAACCCTGAAACACCAGAATAAAGGGCACTCAATGGAAATAGAAGGCTGGTTGAAA
Source organism: Bombycilla garrulus (assembly GCA_013400315.1). NCBI lineage: Eukaryota > Metazoa > Chordata > Aves > Passeriformes > Bombycillidae > Bombycilla > Bombycilla garrulus. The sequence continues at coordinate 832,196 of VXBU01005600.1, forward strand.
AAAAGGTGAAAAGGAAGCCACTATCCTTTACCTAGTGAACAGAGACCTCCTTGAACTTACACTGTCGGGATCAAAAGATATTAAACTAATTCATGGACACCTTACCCATAAACCAACAATAAAAAAATGGGGCAAATGTACCCTTTGACGTCACTAACACACATGTGGAGGCTGGGCAAGGTATGAAGTCACCACAGAAAGTGATCAATTTGGCATGCTGTCTTTCAGTAGCAGCTTCTCCTGCGATTCTTGGAGACACATTACCGTGCTAGATGGAGCATGGCCTTACCCTGCAGGACATTCCTGTGTTCTGGCACTAAGAGTTAAAAGTGTTTCAGAGGAAAAGAAAAAGATAAAGCAGTTACGACACAGTACCCATCCTGACTTTAAAATAAAGCAAGGCAATTCAGAAAAAGAAATTAAAGCCCAGCAAGACTATGAATGGAAAGCATCACAGAACCATTCCCTACAAGAAGGGAACTGGGAGAGGAAAGTTGAACTTTGAGCAACAACAGCATGAAACATACAAGAAGCTAAATATTAACTTGTATAAAACCAATGTTTCCCAAGTGCCTGGTATGCCATAAACCTCAAGAATAAAGTCAACAAGGAAGATTTGTTTGTGATATACTCCACAAAATCATGTCCACAATAAATTATTACTTCACTGCTTTTACCAAATATAAAGTTTTATTTTCCAATAATTGTCGTAGAAGTAGTAAACAAGTCTGTAAATCATGCCTTGTTCTTGATCATAGAGAGCTCTCAAAGTAATAATCCCTTTCCTTTGTGCACAGGTCTGGGTTTAAATGTCATCAGGAAACAGTCATTACAGCCTCTGCCAAAAAATTAACAACAACCATTAGCAAAATGGGACAGAATAAAAGCAAACTGATTGCACTAAAATGGATATTTAAAAATAATTTTACAATAAGAGACCTTCAAATGTGCTCCTAAAGTCACATATTAATGTGACAATAAGATGAAAGACTCCTGGAAATGAAGGAAAATTCATATTTGAAATAATAAAGATATAAACTGATTGCATGCTGTCTACTGTGTGATTGCCTTCTGTGTCGCAGAACCTTTTCTTTCACTGCACGGGATCAGTAAGAGACAGATGAGATTCTGAAGGCGTGACCCAAGGAACATTAGCAGTGACCCATCAATTCATAACCATTTTTGGTTCTTCCTGCTACAGAAAGAGGAGACTGAGCTACCATCATCTCTATTAGATTTGAGATCATTCCTGAACACACTCAGAAAAGAAAGAATTTTGTTTACTTCTTCACACTTGTTTTACCATCATTCCCTTCCCTCCCTTAATTATCATCTTTCTGCTGTATCTTCCCACCCTTGTTTCAACCACATTATAGTCTAAGCTTTCAAGAAGACAGATTTGCTCTGCTGCACCACTGCTAAATCCCTGTGAGCAGGAAGACAACTTCATACAGCACCATATAGCCCAACAATGGCATCTGTTTGCAGTGATTTCACTCTTAACTGGACCAGATGACAATAACCCATGTCAGTGTTTTTCTAGTGATGAGACAAGTGAAAACCATCAGAGACAGTGAATTCATTGTTCATCCTTGCTATCTTTCCCTCCTGTGTTTTACTGTGTTAAATATTAGGATCAGAAACCGAGAACTGCAGCAATAATTCCAGATCATCACAGCAAGCACTTTCTCTAAAAGGGAAAGTTGATACTCTCTTTCATGGCATCTTAATTATTTTTTTGTTTAATCTAAGGAAAGTGGGAAAGATATTACAGCATGTTATTAAAACTAAAGCCTTGTTTCTATGCCATCATAAAAGTAAATGTATTTACTTCTGGCTAAGACCATGCTGTATCCTATTCAGAAGTCTAAACTGCAATTAAGTTAACACATTTTAAAAACTGAAAGATCCAAATAATTATACAGTATATGTAAATAGATTCAAGTCCAAAGCAATGAACTCCAATTTCACATGGACTGTTAAGGAGGTAATTTTACAACACCCAAGCACCACATCTCAAATTTGAAGGGAGTTGAATAAGAACATTCATTGAAAACATTTTCAAAGTTTCTATGAAGAGACATACACAACTGTGAAAAAAACCATAAAATACATAAAAACCTAATCTGGTTAGAAAGAATGTGAAAATCCATGTTAAGATATGCATGGTTGGTTGCACATACACAGAAAATATGTGCAATAACAGCAATCAACTTAAATAAAAAAATAAAATGAGCTAGTTTGACAAAAGAACAACAGACCACATTTCAGGAGATCCAAGGAGCTTTTTCTACATGTTAGGTATTAAAGAAGCCTAACAATGAATATTATCAATTATTATAAGAGAAAGTAAAACTGTTAATTCCAACAAAAGAAAAGTGGAAGAATCAAATTAAAATGCCTGTTCTCTGTCAAGGAAAAAACTAAAGGATATGTTTACATGATGCTAAACAATAATTGTGGTACAGTTTTATGTTCCAAAATATGAGCTCACAAGCACATAAAGCCACAGATACTAATGCTGTGACATTTTGGAAGAGCAGGTCTAATAAAACATGCTCCAGCATCTTATAAGAGTTCATGATTATATATGTTTATTTTCCATACTTCCTATATACCATGTCAGCTCCAGAGAACTGAGGTAACATTAGTAAAAGGAAAAAGTAGGAAGTGAGAGCAGAAAATACATGGTCAGCTTTTACACTGACAGGACTGATTCAGAGGACTCAATTTATTCAATGCCTTCCTAAACATCAAATAAAAAGGAGTGGAATAGCTATGTGGCCATGACTGATGGGGTTTAATATTATCCAGGGTATTCAAAATCAGCAAAACATGGGAAAAGTTGCAGAAGTTACTCATACTGCTGTGACTGGGCCATAGCAGACGAAACCCAACATGATAAATGTAAAACAGGAATGAAGAAAAAAATTTTAACCAAACACTTCCAAATGTGGGCTTTACCTTACTTATTACATCCTCTGAAAAAGATACAAGGCTTACTGTGAATAGTTCTTTGAAAAAATTAATGGTAGCAGGGGCTGAAAGAGCAAATAAAAGGACAGCAATTATTGGGAAAAGAATAGAGAATCAAGCATTATGATGACATTGTACGAATCCATGATGTGCACATTTCTTGAACAGTTCACACACTTCTCTCCCCATCTTAAAAAAAAATTCAAAGGCAAAGGAAATCATGTTGGTAACACCCCCTCAGCATTCTCTTCTCCATGCGCAGCTCTCTCCCCTGTCTTCAAAAGAAAGACGTTCCAGTCTCAGTTATCTCTGTGACTCTTCACTGGACTCACTCCCTTAAAACTGTATTGCTTGAGCACTGGGGAGTCCAGGATTAGACCCAGCGCTTCAGATTTGATGTCACCAGTGCTACGTAGTGAAAAAAGAATCACCTCTCTCAACCAGGGCATGATCACATGACCATGCCAATTACCACCCAAAACCCTGAGGAAGTATAAGCCTGGAGTGACCCTGCCTCTGACATACTGACCCACAGGAACACTGCAGCCATCATAGTAGCCTTAACAACACATTGAGAAGCCCTGGAAATCTGAGTTCGTTATTGTCAGAGAACCCACCAAGAGCTGTGCTGGAAAATAAAGAGGGAAGTGAAGTAGGAGCACACAGATGGTAACACTGAGGAGCCATTCCCTTTACAGATCAGAACTTCTCCTTTCCTTAAGATATTCAAGTGTCAGCAAAGGGCAACACTCCCTGGTGAGCTGACATTTTCTGTGGCAGGTGTCAGAATGAAGGGAAAATAACCAGACAGTGATAAAGGGCCATGGCTGGGGTATATCTGGTAGAAAAATTTAGATGAGTGACGTGCCTGAACAAAGAAGACTTGGAGTTCCTTTGCACAAATTAATAGTCTCATAGAGCAACTCAAGTCAGAAACTGCTGCATAAGAAAAACATGGCAAATTTATATGACTCTGCTTACAGAAACCTGATGACCTGAATAGATGCATTTTTTGCAAATTATGGTTTATTCTAAGAATGTATTTTTAGGCAAAAACAGAAAGGAACACAAGACATTGCACAAGAAAAGGAGCCTCTTGATGACTGTCATGAAATACTGCGACTGTACAGAGTGGTAGTAGCATAATGTTAATGGGAAAGGAAGGAAACAAATTACTTCTTTAGTAGAGCTGCCAAAATAGGACAAAACAACTCCTTGGAAAAATTCATTAATCATAGAAACAACATGCCTAGAAATGTATGACATCAAAAAAAAAACATGTTCTAAGAAACTAAATTGTGAGAAGGGGAAAAAAAGGAAGAAAAAAATCACAGCATTTAGTTGTCATGAGGCTAAAACAGGTTTTTGTAGTACTTAAAAATCTGTGTTATTTCCCTGTGATACCCACCTTTCCAAAAGACTTTAAAATCATCTGTAAAACTTTCCCAAAGACTTTAATACAGGATGAAATTACTACTCTGGTTCTTGCACAGTGCCTTTAGCACCTCAGCCTATTGCTCACAGCTTCCTACCTGCAATCTTGGCTGTTAGGTCCATGGGCCATAAGGTGGGGCATGCCAACTCAACCAGGGTTGCTGTGCTAGATTGCATGGAAAAGGATTGCCACTGGTGTGGGAATCACCTCTTCCCCCCCTGCCCTTCTACCCTCTTCAGCTGTGGGGTTTGGTTCACATTAGGGGACCCAAACACAAGCATGCAGGGATTCTCAGCAGCCACTGACACCAGCATGTTCCAATCAGCACTACCAGCACCCCATGCAGGAACCAACATCTAGGAGTCTAAAGAGCTCCTGACGAGAACCATACAGTCACAAGAGGGTGAAGTGTCACAGGGAGAGCCACATGCTGAACTAGAGGGGATACATGGGAACAGATGCTGATCAGGAGTGCCCCTGATGCTTCTCCTCCCAGATGGCCACTGGGAAGAGATTCTCGTGTCCCTTTTCTCACTCTCTCCTATTTTGTTTCTCTTTCTTCACCATTACACTCAATACATGCCGTCAGCTAAAACTCTGCCAATAAATCTTTGTGCATGAGAACTTGTCCCAACATCTTTTACTCGACATTGCCTTCCCCCTCAACTCTTGAAGTCTACAAAGTGATTTCTAATGTCAGAAACCACTTTTTTCTACATCAGAATGTAGTCAGATTTTGATGGCCACTAACATGCCAGCCTCTACATGAACATTGGGGACCAACATCACTGGCAGCCTGGATGCTGCTTCCTTAGGAAGGAAGTAGGGAAAGAGGCAGTCCAGATTCTCCTTCACTCCAGAAAAACCTTTCTATAGGGCAAAAGGCGCGGGTGCAGGATGAAAAAGTTGACCATCAATGTAAGAATGGATACATACCAAATCTAGTAATTATAATGGCAACAAAAATGTTTTGACATGTAAAAATTCCATATATTTTACTCATAACACTCTCCCAAGCAAAACAGAATGAGGGAGAAGGTATTCATACATTTATTTTCCACTGTCACATTTTTCAAACCGCCTTTTCTGGGAACACTAATCCCTCTAGATTCACGGTATAGATCAAAGCTGTTCATTCTCTTACAGGGATTTAATTTCAATTGAAATTAAAGAAAAAAAAGTGAGCAAAATAATTTCATAGTAATTTGTAGAAATTTGACCTGTTTTAATAGCATAGATAAAGCTTCACTTCAGATCTGTGAGAGGTTTACCCTATTTTACATAAAGGCTGAAAGGAAAAAGAGGATTAAACTGGAAAGGGGTAACACAGAAATTATATGAAGGCTTGAATTTAACCTGACAGGCAAGCAGATTCACCATTAACATAAGTCATCTCAAACTTCTCTCTTTGCCTGCCTCTGTCCTGTTCAAGGTCAAATGCTTTCCTCAGCCCAGGTTTTCCACAATGAGTTTCCTTTCCTTCTGAATCCAAACTTTGTCATCATACTGTAGCTGAGTCTTACTCTCCAAATAATTTTTGTGGATCTTTTTTTTGGAAATGTGAATTTAGGAATGTGGAAATAAATCAAAATGACAATACAGATGATGCCTTTATAAGTGAGAAATTCTCAGATGAATTTCAAACACACACATACACTTTATTATGGAAATGAAAAACGTAATACTAGTAATTTCAGTATATAAGTAAATAAATATAGACTGATATTACTTGAACTTTACATCTGTATTTAAAACAACGTTATGTAAAATTTAAAATAATTTTGCAATAGAGAGCAACAGTGGAGTATTTCCTTAAACTGGGTGATCCCAATTTTTATAATCCTGATTTAAAATTCAGAGTCCTTCATATTGGAAATACTGCAATTATTTTTACAAAGTGTTCATTGATTTAATGAGTAAGGTAGTCACAGCTACTCATGAACTAGTGATGTGATTCCATCTGTAACTCTTAAATGTTGCTGTCTTCTAATTACAAAGAAATTCATTATGTAGCTGTAGGATTAGTTAAATTAATCCCAGTAGGATGAATACAGAGAAAGAGTTATTCCAATCTGTTTTAACAAACATGGGATTTCATGTCTCACTGCATTGCAAGTATTAAAATTAGTCAACAATTAATTTACATGTTATTTTGCAGAACGTTCTGCCATTGCTTGGTGAAAATAATTCCTTGTTTCACACCTTTCATCTTACACTTTTCACAGTACAAAGCTTTTTCTCTTCAAAAGCTTTCAGTAGAACAATTTGTATGTAAGTCTGGATCCCCAAAGTAAAAAAACAGCAAACTCACTCCCAGAAAGCGTTTCACAGCTTTCAAAAGAATCAGAATAGCACCTTTTTACAGTAAAATCTCTCTATGTAGTGTATACTACACACATCAAGAAAAATTATCCGAATTAAACACGGAAATATTTGGTATATTTCTTCACTTAATAGAATCAGAGCAATTCTAGGTTGGAAGGAGCCTCTGGAGGTCATCCTGCCCAACTTCCTGACTAGTTTCAAAGCCAGATAATGATCAAATTACTTCATACTTTCAATTAATTTATTTTTGTCTACCCAAAATTTTATGTGTTTTTATGGAGTGCAGAATTAATTAAAAGAGACACTAAACAAAGAAATATGACATAAAAACCTAAACTGTTCTTTAATATTCCTTTTTACAGCAGGAAATTGCATTTGTGTTATCAATAATGACATTCAGTTTTGCAGGTGAACAGGACAAGGCAATTCCCCTAAAATGAGCAGAATACTTTTAATCTCATTATTGAAATAACCAATCTTCAAACACTGTTGAAGTCAAACCCAGTCAAGTTCCCCATCTCAGTATACAAGAACCTGCCAAGAAGAACGTGCCAAGACTAGACGCATCACAAAATGGCAAACAAAATATGGTCACATTCTGCCTAAATGATCATACAGTCTCACGTAATGGAACACAACTTTGCCCATGAGAAAAAATATCAGTAAAATAAAGGCAAGAATTTGCAGATGCTGCTGGGAATGCAATGACAGAGACATTGCAACAGAATTGTGAAATATAAATGCGCTCCTTGCAGCTATTGCAACAATTCAGTAGAGATCTTCTCTCCCATTTTGCTGTCTGGTTGTTCACATCCACAGCAATAGATGTAAACACAGAGGCAGCCACAGTAACAGAAATGGCTAAATGCTACCTTCCAGTCAATGCTTGTAGGCAATACAGAAACCAAGGAAAACAGAAAATGGAAACCATGCATGGCATGTATAAGAATACAGTCACACAATGATATTCTCATATACTTCTGAGAAGACTGGCCAACTCCAAGTGAGTGTGGTATATCAAAGCCAAAGTCACTGCCAACCTGATTCAGTGCTAACAAAATAAATTAAAAACAAACAAACAAAAATAAAAACCAACCAAAACATGCCATCCACCTGAGAAGCTGCTGGACTTGGACTTGACACCACTTTCTCAAATTTGAAGTGAACAAATCTATTCTTGCAGTCAGTTCAAAGCCCCGAGCATTTAAATAAGCCCGAGAAATAAATTAAAATTTAAACTAAACATCAGTCTTGTACTATGCATTTCTTGCCCAGGCAGTCTATTCATAGGACTAACACATTACCATCACCAACAAACCTATACCAATATACATTCTTACTGAGCTCCCTTCTCTCTGAATGAATACACAGCTGTCTGCTCAGTGGTAGAGAGAAATCTGACTAGCACAAAGAAAGCTTCATAAAGGTCAGAGGGAAATGTTTCCTCTGTTTTGCTTTGTGCTTTTTTCAGATAGAAAAAAAGAAAAGGGGGGAGCTATTTGGAAGCAACAGGATATATTTTTTCTTCTACCCATTATCATGCCAGCTGCTAGGTAAGGTTAAAAGTCAGCAAAGAGACTGGCAGTCACTCTGGCTAATCCACACCAGTGTGCCACAGGTATTAATTCCACTCAAATGAGAGGATACGGAAAGATTGACAAGCTACAATTGGAACATACAATGTAAGATTCAAAGCTGAAAAGACTGTACATGGAGCATGAACACTGCTATGACCACTGAAGGAGAGTGTTGCACCTCATATTAGGCTGGCAATTTGTAGGTTAATAATTTAACACAGCACTGTGTCTTTACATGGTCCAGTGAGAGGGGACTTAATAATTCTCTGCCCTCGGGTAGGAACAGCTTTATTCCTGTTGCTTTATTCCTTGCCTGCTGTCCAGGCAAGAAAGGACAAAAGGATGATGTGAATCTTAACAGAACCCCAGGCCTGGCTGGATGTAAGGAAAACGCAGACATCCAGATCAAATTTCTGTTCCATGAATGAAAACGCAGAGCTTGCGCAAGAACAGGTTTGCTCTGCATAAGAACATGACGCCCAGCCACACAGTCAGATGGATGCTGCAAACAAGCAGACAGAAGGAGAGAAGCTTTGGGGCTAATCTAAGGATAACTCAATCTAGGTGTGATCTTCCTTCACTTGTTGCATCCCACCTCAAAAGCATTTGCAACTGTGTATAGCTTTCTGTATTCCTATTTTATAAACAAATTGCTTCATTTTATGAATATTTTAATTTGAATTGTGTTATGGGCAATTGGAAGGTTACTGGCAAATACTATCCCTGCCAGAGTGGTAATTCTTAAAAATGAGATACTGAGTCACACTCTCACAGTGCTCAGTACAACTCCATGACTGTAAAAACAAATGTCATGCTCGATAAAATGTTTGGAAACTAGGCCAGCTGGAGTTTGTGTGGCAGAGATATCTTCTGATGATAAGCACAGAAACACATGAGCAATGACCTCACTTCCAAGAGTCTTCCAGCAAGTTTGGAGTACCTATGAAGATAATTCAGTTTATTTAATCTATTTCCTCGCATCAAGAATCATAATTCACCTCTGTTTTATTTCATGCTAAGGACGTCAATGAAATCAATACAGTTGCACCAAAATGCCATGCAGGAAAGGAGAATAATTATTTTTAATACACCAGATGTTCAAACCCATTGTGATAGTTAAGTATCTCCCAATTTTACAGGCACTACTATTTTAAGGTGCAGCATAACTGTGTCAGAAACATGACTTAGCAATCGTAAGCTCCAAGGAGTCACAGACAGATTAGATAAATATCATTATCCTTGAAATAAGACAGCCTATGCCAGTACACCCTAACAGCAACAGAAAGAGGTATGACAGTCCTTAGCAAGAAAGGGAAACAGAGAACATCACGTATCACAAGACTCCAGCATCCCCATACTCATACTTCTAAATCGTCATAAAAGTACTTCTGAACTCCCATTACAACATCTAATTATGTACATCTTATAGATGCAATTATTTCACCAGTATGACAGGAAAAATCTGAAGCAGAACTCCACAGATCAGAGATGCAATTTTCTACACTTTGAAGTACTAATGGACAAATCTCATTCTGCACCGAATACGTCTCTACAAGAAGCTTTTTTATAAAGGAATGGTTTACTGAAAGCTTTAGATAAAAATGGAAAGAAGCATAAATTAAAAACGGCAGCAATAAAACGTAAAAACAGACCACTATAAAAAGTGGGGATTTCAGCGGCCCTTTTCAGAATCATTGCTTATCTGAAAAGAGAGATAGTCAACTACATTTACAAGGTAGGCAGTATTTGTCATCACTGTACAGAACTTGAATAAAAAGATAATTTATGTACCTCCCTCACCTATTTTTAGGTGAAATTATTTTTATGGCAATTACAATTTTCCTTTTACCACAGATATTGTAATTTTTATTCCTAACACAGTTTTAGGGTATATAAAAGCCATGCAAAAATTTATTTTCCAGATCACGGCATTTTCATTTACATCTTCATATAAGACACTACATTCTCTTCTCTACCCCAGCACATAAATTCTTCAAGCTGGAAGCCCCTCCCAATCCCTGGCATCAAAGCCCAGCAGTACTATGTCCAGTGATATTATTATAGATGTGTGCATGGATTTTCCCTCAGATTGCATCCTGGAGATTCACGGCCTAAAGAATTAAATTTGCTGGTTCTTTTCACTCCTGGAATACACCAGTTTCTCACTGTTATCATGTAAAATTATAACAATGTACTTCTTTCCCAGTAATTTCCTTCCTCTTCTTAAGTGTTATCAAGTGTTATCAAGTGAGAGTTTGGGTTTGTTTGTCAAAAACTATGGCCTCCAGAGTCTATTTATCTCTATCAAACTTTACAAAAGAGCACAGCAAATTTGACTCTTCTCACAAGACACATCCCACACATAAGGGAAAAAACGGCACCACTCCTCTCTTGCTTCCACGCTCTGACAGATGTTCCCATACTAGATAAGGGGGGGAAAAAGACAGAATTTAATCCACATGGGTTTGACCAGGACTAGGAAATGTTGAGAATGCAAGAGTTCAAAGACCCTTTCCATCCTCATGCATGAAAAGCCAAGCCTGTCATGCCCTGTGAAACTTTATAATCAAGCTCTTTTACAAGCTTGACTTATCTTAAAAAGTTAGTCAGGCATCTTACATACTATACTTGCTACACTTCATTAAATAATAAGGCTTTTTACTGCATATTTTACTTTTATATAAGACACAGAATGGTAAATCTTTTTGGGGAAGGAAGAAGCACAAGCTTACTTCTCACTTAACTGGTTATACTAATTGACAGCAGGAGAATTAATTCTGATATAATGTAAGAGTATGAGAGCAGAATCAGGTTTGAAAAGTTAGGAACTGATTTGGTTCCAGGAAGTTAAACAAATTCCTAAATTTTACAATTTTTTAATTTATTGGCTTTGAATATTTCAGTATTCTCATTTAACTAATTTCAGTAGCTGGCCAATAGTTTAAAAACCTCAAAACTCAGAGAAATTATAAATACAGTGAAATTTCAGCTAGAAGAGCTACAACCACCAGCTCTTCTGAATGCAAACACATAGAGGAACAGATACCAAAACTTTGAAGTCAAAATATTATGAGATGGAAGAAAATGAAGTTGTACATCTAAAATTAATGAGAAAACACAGCAAGCATTAGCTTAGTGTCATTTTATCAACAAAGCTTTTCTTCTGCAATATAGTGAGTGTTTTTTTCCTTAAATGCACTTAAATTTCTCTGTGCTTTTACCTTAGGACCACTGATCTATTCACTTAGGTGCTAGAAAAAATGAACTGTACATCAGTGTCTGCAGAAATTAACATTTTCAGCATGCTTTATTTGCTATCTTCTCTCCTCACACCTCTCTGCATTTCAGTTTGGAAACCACTACTGAGCCAAACATGCAAGTTTCACCTAACCAAGAGAATAACTGATGATCTGCCAAAAGACTGAAGAGCACCAGTACCATTTCTAAGATGAAGCCTGACAGGCAGCCCACAGAGATGTAAATCTTCCAGTGATCCACCCCAAATCAAGGCAATGTCTACATCACTCTGGTAACTTATAATGTTAAGTGGTTTCATCTGTACTGCAGTATTTCACATGCTGTGCAGAAAAATATCTTTAAAATACTCAGCTTATTCCGCATGTGCTACCAGGAGAGCAACTTTTATATGGCAAAGAGCTGAAAGGTTTGATAGTTGTCATTGAGCTACCTAAGATGGTTTATCAGTATCTACAGTCACAGCTCAAGGGTTCCGTACATTCAATTCTGTTGTGGACAGACACAGCAGATTGGTAGTAAGAAAACAGGACTCTCACTTTTCAAAGGGAACTAAATAACTATTTTTAGTTTGGGCATCTTATTCTACATATAAAGAAAATGTCTCTGCACTTTTAGTGTAAGAGTATGAAGGACAATGATGTTTACTGCAAAAAATCCTGCTCTCTTAATCCCAAATGCTCTATCCTCTATTCCCAAATGCCTGCTAATGTCATAAAAATAATTACAGAGACAGACAAAATCCTAAGCCTCCAAAGCAGAGAGACATCCCTCTCCCCAAATGCTGTCTGTCCTTCATGATTACATCACGTCTTTGGCTTTTTCACTCACTGGTTGGTTTGGGGCTTGGGGGAGAAACTGGGGATTTTGATTTCCTGGCAGGACTACAGATGAGTACTAGAAACAGTTATTTCTGCTTTAAAAACAAAGGCAAAACCCATAGACCCAGCAAAGAATGTGAAATGTAGAGAAAATGAAGGAAAGTAGGTAACTGGGAAATAGCTGTAATGTTAATGGACTACAACACAGTCAATCCAAAAAGAATGTACATGCTTTTAACGACAGCATATTGGACCTGAGCTACCTAGTTCCTAAGCTCTTCTGTTTTAAATTCTGTTGTGGGCAAAATGATGTCCACTTGGGAGCTTTTTGCTTAAATCAGTGCCAGCTAATGCCAGCTTGTGATCACTGCTTTGGTTATTAGAGAAACAAAAAAACAAGTGTTAGGCCAGCATTGCCCTGGCACAGGTCACCCATGGCTGCTGTTCCTCAGAGGTGTCTGTGCCCCAGCACAGGTCATTCATAGCCAGTCTCTTCTTAGACTGACACAGAGTAGATTTAGAATAGGTATCAGGAAGAGATTCTTTACTGTGCAGATGGTGAGACACTGGAACAGGATGCCCACAGAAGCTGTGGGTGTCTCGTCCCTGAAAGTGTTCAAAGACAGGTTGGATGGAGCTCTGAGCAACCTGGTCTAGTGGAAGGTATCCCTGCCAGTGGCAGAAGGCCTGGAAATAGATCTTCTTTAAGGTCCCCTCCAATCCAAACCATTCTGCCATGATTCTATGATCCAGAAGGATGCGCATGTTTGATGGAATATCTCCTTCCAAGGGGACACCTCCAGCCATAGGTGTTGTCGGCAGCCTCTCCCTCCCCATATCTCCCTAAGATCATCTCTCTTCCTGCCTCTCCCCCAGACCCTGCAGCCACTTCAGAGTCTGACACACAACAGGTGCTCATCCTGGTTTTTCAGAGCTATCTGGACCCCACTGTGACCAGAAAAAAGAATCCCACAGCCTCTCCTCTAAGTCCATGCCACATATCCCCAAATGCTTCCCCAAAACGCTCTCTTTGCAGCGTTTGGTTATTGTTAGCTTGCTGCTTATGAAAAAAAAAGTCTTCTGACACCATTTCTATGTAACTCTTCTGATTTGTAAATCATTAAATGTGCAAATACATATTTACAGGAGTCTATACCTCTGCTAATGTTTGAACTTATTTCTGAGGAAGCTGATTAAAAGTTCTTGAGCACTTCCCCACACAAGCGTATTAGAATTACACAGCTGTCAGTACTAGGCAGAACTGTTTATCCCAAAAAATGCCTACTCTTCTAAACATGCTGCAACACAGATACCTCTGCATGCACTATCAGAGTGCAGTGAAATGAAATCTAAACAGGATACAAAGCCTTCCTTTAAGGCCATAAATAGAAAACAAAGAGTGATAATAATTTAATTACAAGACCAAACAAAGCTAACAAATATTGCTACATGTTCATAATGCTACTTAACTAAAGAAAAATTATTAAACTCCAGTATTTTGGAATATTTCCCTTTCCCACTTTTTTATTATTTTAGTCACAGAAATGCTTCAAACTGAATGGCTGGGCAAGCCAAAGTCTGCCCCCCAGCTGTGTTCCACTGAGGCTCCTGGGTGTCGGTTGTATTTGTTTCTCAGGCATAACAGAAAGCTCCTCCTGCTGGATCACATGAGCTAGTCTCACTGCCAAATGAGCAATTCCATATCAGAAACCCCATATTACAGAATTACAGAGAAGAAATAAGTAAAACAAGAGCATCAGTGTTAAGAAAAGACTAAGCAAAGCTAAGCACAGCCAAGTGCAAAGCCATAGGTCTCATTCATGTAGCTCAGTAATTATGACAAGCACTCACTAATGCTGTAGAAAGAAGCTTAAAAAAAGTTTTAACTTTTCAAGGTGAAATACTCCATGAGTGTGACCTTCTTCGTCCAGCAACTGAAATGAGCCATTAAAACAAGCAAAAGTCAAACTGATTTTCAAATTTTCTTTATGAACTTAGTAAATAAGGAAACGAAATGCCAAACAAAAATTCCACTGTTTACAAAACTAAGCCCATTTGATTACATCAATAATAAACTAAGAAAATAATTTCAAACTTTTTTTTCTTAATGGCATTGTTCCTTTAAATGCTTCCCTTGGAAAACCTAGTATGTGCTGCTTTAAGCACTTCCCTTAGACAAACAAGTAGGTCCACTGACCTTAGAAATAAAACACTTCACACCTCCTGATGTGTCATTAATTCCATCCTCTGGGGAGGTTATGGAAAAATAATAATTAATGTACTGCCAGAAAACTGTCTCAGATTTCAGCCCATTTCCTTAGCTACCAATTGATGTCTTAGTTACTTTCCTTTTATTAAATGTGTAAATCAATGGTAGCTATTTTTAATGGGGATAGTAAACAGCTTTTTGACTTAAAGTGTTCACTTTTAATCTGGACCCACATCTCCTCTCAATAAAAATATGCTCTTGAAATGCTAACCCATATGTCAAACAAAGGCCTGAAACAGATTCTGCTTTTATTGAAAGGATTTTTCTTTTAATTTTCCACCATAAAACCTAACTTTTTTTATAAGAACTTTCAAATTACTTAAGATCTGCCGTTTGAGTAGTGAATTTTCACTTTACAACCCTTAAAATCTTAAAGAAAGTTGTTTTTTTCTCTGAAGAATTAATGTAAGGCAGCAATGCTAGGAATGTAGCTGAAATTCCCTAGGAAGAGTAAATTCAGCTCTGCAGCATTCTCTCTTACCCCTTTCTTAATACTTTTCTCATTTATTTACTTCTTTATTTTTGGATTTGTGAAGCAAGGATAAACAAAGGCACTGTTCTCAAAACACCAGGTCATTTGAAACAATTAAAAATACCTTGATAGAAAGCCACATTTTGGGATGATTAGCTACTAGCAGCACATAATGCAGTTTCTTTCCTGTTCTCATTTAAACTGTTTTATTTTTTACAGCAACTTACTTCTTCAAAGGCTTAAGACAGGTGTTATGGTGTCCAGTTGGTTAAACGTGGCTTTGAATTGAGTGTCTGCTCAAACAAACCCAAACATCTTTTTCCTTCTTGTCTTTCTTCAGGACCCCATTTACCAGATAAACAGACAAGAATGAGAACAGTGACAAGAAGACACTGCTATAACATTTCTAGTCTATTTTGTCTGCTCTTTGACGTACTTCCCTGTTCAAAAAAGCCAGCAAGCCTAAATAGTACAGAAGCCCTATTAAAGACTGGTGTTGAAGCTGTGCAGAAAAAAAGACCACCTCCTACTAAATTCAAGACTGGAGAGATAAAGAGCCTTAAGGAGTTAACAGAGAAGAAAACAGAAGGAGGGGAGCTAAATCACTCCACCTTTATGAATGTGATCATTTCCTTTCCTCAGGAGGAGTAAGAGCAGCAGCATCCCAATGCTGCCACTTCAGTGGCATATTTGCATTCCAGTAGCAGTAAAACTCACCTCCCTGAGCCCTCAGTCCTCCTCTTCCATAGCATATCCCCAAGCTAAGGTATGTGAGGAAAGCTAGTGGACAACCTCCCAAAACTGCCCTTTCAGGGAAGTCATCTTGTGAGGGCTGCAAGAATATTTTAGTGCATCAGTATTGCTGAAAGAAGACACTAACCATGGAATGAAAAGGATCCCCCAGACAAACAAACTGTGCTCCTTAGTTACGCTGACTTTGTGAATGTTGGCATTACTGACACTAGCACAGCTGCCTACTACTACTGATGTTCAAGAAGAATTCAATTGTACAAGTCTGGTAAAATGCTTTCCTAAGAGAAGAATCAAAGTACTGCAGTAGTCCTATATGTTAATGAAATGTCACTGTAATTTTCCTCAAAAGAAGATTGCTAATGCAAAGTTGTGATGCTCCTCCCATTTTCAAATTGCAGCCTTCCATACATATCTTCCAGGCGTAAGGAGGAAAGATGCAGCATTCAGAAATGCTCATTCTGCCAGCAGGTTCCCTATTCATCTCTGCCAAGAACAATTTCATTCCAGTGCAAATATTTCTCTTATTCCATTCCTGAGACAAGGTCTTACATAGAACTTATGGCAATCAAAAATAACCAAAACAAAACAAAAAAAAAGCACAAACAAACAAACAAACCACAAACAAAACAAAACAAAAATCACACACAAAAAAGAAGTGTGCTGATTGGCTTCTGAAGTAAAGACAAATCACTAACTACCGTGGAGTTGGGTTTGAAATGCTGCATGGCACCATCTTCTCTTTTTGATGCAATTCTCTGTTTTGTACTGTTTTGTGAAAGGTGGGAAATAGATAAACAATGCTATGGCATAGTAGGGTTGCTCTTTTGCAGGATATGAAATTCAACAGGGCCTTTCATCCATGCAACTAACAGTTTTCCTTGTGCAGGGCAGTAGAGCTGCACTAGTACACTTAGTAAGGCTGGGCTTTGAAAATAAGACCTCTTGAAGCGGGTGAAACTTGATTTAGAAGGGAAAATGGTCCCAGCTGGCTTTTGGAAGGTGTTTTTTCTCACTAAAAGACCAGGCTTTTTTTGCACACCCTGATTACTTCTCAAACTTTCTGTTCCCAAGCACATTATTAAAGTCCTTGCATCTTGAGGCTCAGCTCTGTTCACACAAATCTTTCTGCTGCCAAACCAAAGATAGGCTTTATCTCTTATTGCTGTACTGTTTGCCAAGCAGTCACAACAAAAACAAACAAAACAAAAAATGAACAAACAAACAAAAAAACGAAAACAGAAAACTAAGACTAACCAACCAACTGAAATTTTCAGGTTGGCTTTGCTTCAGAAAGAAAAAGCCTACCTTCCCCACAATTTCTTCTTTACTACTCACATGAAGACTATACCCTGTTTTGTTGTAGCTCCTCTGTCTGTAATCATTAAGGCCAGAAATGTATTTCTCTTAGGTGATAGCTAGGATTGTCTGATGCTAAAGTCTGTAAGTCTTTTACTGAGAATCAATCCTAAGACACAAAAATTAAAAATACTTACATTCTCTCTCCTCCTTCTAAATTTGCCTTTTACTTCATTGATTTACCTGTAAATAAACCTGCACCTCCTCTGCACTTGTCTTTCATCCTTCTTCCCAACACTGTGAATGTTCTAAATCATCTTTTTTTTTTTCCTTTCTGGTGCTATCTTCTAGTGAAGAAAAGCAGTATCTCCCTACTTCTGAAAGCGACTTCTCAAGTTACAGCATGAACTGTGAAGACAGAGCTCCAGCAGCCCATCTGGAAAAACAGCTAGTGGGCATGCATGACATACATCTGTGTGAAAATTGCTGTGCTGGGTGGAAAAGATGGGCCCCTGGAAGATAAACCTATCCTCCTAGTAGAACACACTGAAATTCTCCCCTTCCCCACGTGTCTGAGTTTCCTTCCATAAGAAATGGCAATGCAGAAAGAACAATATGCACTCAGATCTCATCAAAACATTCCATTTTGCCAGGGTTCTGTTGTGGGTATCAGACTACAAGATGTCGCACAGAGTAAATAAGATGCAGTCTCTCAGGCCTAAACAATATAAAGGCTGATTTGCTTTCTTTGTCTCTGTCTCTCGCTCTCTTTCTCTGAGGCTTTCTTCCAGCTCAAGAACAGAATCAGCAAAGAACATTCAAGAAATTGTTAGGCAACGTCACAACAGCCAGTCATTTGTCAGAAACGGGGAAAATAGCCTCAAAAGAGCCTTTAACAATCTGACCTATGTAACACTGCTAACCTGCTGATAGACTCAACCTGTTGTCAAAATGAAACTGACTTCTCAAAGCCAGAACTGAAGAGTTTATTGTTGGAACCCAGGGGGTTCCTGTGGCATCTCAGAATGATCCAAACCCTGGTCAGGAGGCTTTTCATCCTTGCCAGAGGTGTCAGAGAACCTGGATTGATACTGGGAGTGCCTGTGGTTTTGATTTTAATCCATGAGACAAATAACTAACTTATAAGAAGAATTGCAAGTCACCAGAGTTTGAAGAGTAGAATAGCAGTAATTATGGATGAAAAGGGAAAGATTTGGACCCATGTCCAGGGGGGTTGGAGATCTGTACAGGGGGGTCTGAGGCACAAGATGGAGAATTTTTACATGTGGCATGTTATCTTATGTTCTTCTTCATAACCTCCATCTTCTTGGTGATGTTGTCACTTTTGGATTGGTTTGTCAGAGAGCTGGACAATGTCATGTAAGGGTCACGGATTGGAAATTAATGGTAAACATTGGATACGTAGTTTTTAGTATAAAAGATTACAGCTCACCCGGGGCGGGCAGTGTGTCTCTGGACGCGTTCTGTGTCGACCCTGGCAGGGCAGAGAAATCTCTCTTTGATAAGGACTTAATAAACTGCCTTGAGAACACCAACAAATGACTCCAGACTGCTCCTTCAACAGCACGGGCCGAAAACCTGGACTTTCCTACATATTGCGGGGTCTCCTGGGGTTAAGGAGATCCCCGCATTTTTGGCGTCCCAGGCTGGGCACGAAGACCACCACAGTTTATGAAATGCTTCGAACATGGGAGGGCCCAGGAGGCCACATAGGAGGGGAAAAGTTTGAGGACACATAGAGCGAGAAAGTTTATAGCTCATCTCTGAGGCAGATGATCCAGCAGCTAGCACACCTGCAGTCAGCCATACCAACTAGCCAGGAACATCCATGTGGAGCAGTATTACTTTTAAGTAGCGTGCAGACCAAACAGAAGACATTTCATCAACTCACACAGGTTTAATCATATGAAACCTCCAACTTAAGTGCTTGTCAGCAGTAAAAGCACCAGTTACAAACCAGTTCACCCCTTACCTACAAAAGACAGCTGTCCATCAAGACCACCAATTTATTCCACTAAAAACTGGGAAAAAAAAACCTCCACATCCACAGAAAATATTAACAGTTGTATTTTCAACACAATTAAAGAAATTACATCCTTAATGCCAATCAATATGGTACTGATACCTACTATACTTCTGGTTCCCTTCCATCACTGATGTCAGTTGCGATCACGTTTCTCAGGAGGACAGATGTAGTACATGTAGCACTTATTTTTCAGCATTGACAAAAAGTAAGTAACAAAAAATCTGTAACGTATAAATCAATATTCTTCCAAGTAAAAGACAAGCAAAGCTCAACGCTTTGTCTGATTCACATTTATACAATCAGGTTAAAAGGACTGTTTTCTGTTAAGTAGTCCATCTAGAAATGATTCTAGGAACAGCAGGGAACACCAGGTTTTCTCTTATTCCTGATGCTAGCCTGCAAATGAACTAAAAAACTATAAATTTCTACATAAAATTTCATGGGAATACTCTCTTTAAAACCCATATTTTGAAAGATAATAGTTTTGAAATGAGAAACCTCTTTTATAGGCTTTCCTAGAAGAACAGGAAGATCTAGTGCTTTGCTGAAAGCTCCCAGACATCTCTAGTCTACAGGCAACATATTTATAGGGATGGTTTATCTCACAAAGCCATTACTTACCTATTGGCAATTGCAGAGACCAAATTCATTCCCAACTGTGCAACATCCCCTAGCAACTTCAGGACCGGATTACATATGGGAAAATAACATTGAGATCATATTTTAAAATTTTAAACTCTGCTCAGCCTGTTTTTTGGGTTTTGGAAAGACGTATGTACAACCCTTTTCTACACTTTATAAGGGGATTAAAAGCCATGCTGATTATACAAAAACTTGAACAAGATGAGGCATAGCAGTATTTGTCCAGAAGAAAACCATATGCGTAACACTTCTGCATACTGACAATATGAGAGTTTTGGGGAAAAATTAGCAATTATCAATCACTCAGATGGAAATAAATTATGTTACTGAATTATTCATGAAGAGCTCTAAAATAGTTTCCTCATCCCTCCTGGTTATTTTTTTCTTCCCTCGGTGTCCTCTAGATTTAAATCAATATATACTAGCAACAGAGTCAGTTTTATCCAGGCAAATTCCAAGCACTAACACAGTTCTCTCTGTTTATTTTGCTGTCTGGACTGCTGCTGCCCATGCTCAATGAAAAGATGCCTGTCTCCCACAAATGTTTGCTGTTGGCACAACTTCTTTCCCTGACCCTGTTTTCAAGACTAATGACTTTCATTTCTAGTTCAGCACTTTCCAGTATGGTATTCACTTAACACAGCTACAGCAGTATATCAGCCTAAATACACTTGGTGTCTGGCCTTCAGTGTTCATGCAACATTAATTTAAATACAAGGTAAAATATTTACTTCTAAGTCAGTTGTATTTTACACTGGTCTTTTGTTACAGAGGAATTCAGTCCTCAGTGGGTTGGGGTTTGCAAGACAGGGTAGGCTACCGTCTTAGGAGAGACTTAGTCTCTCCGTTTTGTGAAAGAACATACTGAAATTCAGGTAAATCAATGACCCATATGATTTCTCTAAACAATTCAAGTCTCTGAATGCACAGAAACTTCACAGAAGTGCCTAGGAACAAGTCTATTTTAAGTCTGACATACTAAAATCAGCTTCAAATGGTATCCGCAGTCCTGTTTTCCTCTAAAAGCTGATATGTAAAATCAGTTAGAAATATCAGACAGAATAATTGTTTAACCTTCAGACTTACTGGCAGGTTTTGGCTGCTTTCTCTCACATTTTTTAGATAAAATTCAGATATTGAATACATCATTCCTTGGCAGTCCTGATTTTCACTACTGACCAAGTTATCAGCAAGAAAATGTCACCTGTCCTGTGAAAATAGGAAATTCAGTACATCACATAATAAAAATAATGCATTTAGAATGGTTGGGTTTAGTACTTCTTATCATTCCCTAAAATAAGCAAGTGGACGCACAGATAGAAGGTATACCCATAAAATATGTTACATTACAGTGAAATGTATGTGCTGCTCACACAGACATAACTGGGTTGTGCAAGGGAGCAGCTACAGAGGACAAACTCAGAAACAGCAAAAGAAGAAACCAACCTGGTTCTCATTCAGTGTCATGATTTCTGGCTTGTTTGAGGGCTGGTATTCGTTTTTTCGTAAAATAAACGCTATTGACTCATTTGTGATGAACTTCAGAAAACCTATGTATGTCTTAATTCTGATGAATTCTGTGATACATCTTTTGCTTAAAAACTGTAAAACAGAAAGCGTTCTCTGGCACAAGGCTTACAATAGCATCAAGTAGCTAAAGGACAATTGCAAATCCTCAACTTTTGATACCAGCTCAACCAACAGTTATTATGATAAGGAGAACCAGGAAACTGCAGAATGGAATATCCATAGGCAAAGAAAATAGGCTGGGATTATTAAAGATACCTGGAATTAGACAGAGAATATCTTTGACTCTTTTGACAATTTTCCAGATATCTAGAAACTATCTAGATATTATACATTTATATAGATCGTTAAGATATTTTGAATTTGACAACATGCAGTTGCACCTGAAAGAGGCTGAAAGGAACTGGAAAAAAATGATAGGAAGATCCAATGCTAATCCATCATGCTTGTAGTGACAGAGGGAGCAGGAAGCACAACTGGGAAATACAGGAAAAGCAATATCCTTCACTATATGAGACACTGCTTATGGACAGAAGAAAATTCTGTGTCACACAGAGTATTCCCTGTGTTTCAGGTTGTTTCAGCTGTTTTAGAATTACTGAAAGCTCTGATGGATTTCTTTTTCCCATACTATTTTAAATTTTTTTCAAGATGGACACTTCATACTTTGAAGTTGCACAGAACAAGGCGAAGTGTATGCCCCCCAATAAGAATATAGCTATGAAACCAAAGCATGAGTGTTCACTCTTAATTTTTCATCAGTGAACTCCTGACAAATCCAGAAGAAAGTTTTCCAAACAGCAAATGGCACATAAACATTCCAGGATCCTAGAGTTGCTGCTGCTGTTGCCAGACAAAGCATTCAAGCAGGAATGCTTTATAATCCAGAGCTTTTCAAACTATTTTCTATAAGCTACAAATAGACACTCAGATTGGCATCTGAAACATCAATTGCTTCTCTTTTGCACCTTTTGACCCTGTCACTTCTGTAGCAACTCAGCCAATGTTACATAAGGCAGCAGAACAGAAAGATTCTCTCCTAAGCATTAATTCTTTCACATGGGTAAATCAATCAACCAGACTTAACTGGAAAACATGTGAAATTAATTATTCAAGTCTACATTACATTGATTTCACAGCAAAATAACTATTAGGATGTTTCCACATTGATTTCTGATGTGCTATCTTGATAGTAGCTCCTGGACTGGATGTAGATTGGTTCAGTAATGAAAATGAGAACTCAGAAATACTCAAATGAACATTTAGAAAGAGTAAAGCGGGGACAGTGGGTGGAGGAAGATCTGAATATGTGCCTGCTTCATCCCATTTATCCTGCAGTGCTGGTGTAGCTCTTTGAAGTGTCAGTATGGGGGAAGAAACTGCATTACCCAAATACCATTTACATAATCATTTTCTTCATATCTAAAGAAGACATTTCTCTCTGTTGTTACTTTAACTTGTTCCTTGTAATCACACACCTCTGACAATAAATGCAAAATATATGCTAATTTCCTCCATCATTTCTACTTCAAAAAAGAGATCACCTCCAGCAAAGCAAGTACTATTTTTATATAGCACTGACAGAAAAAACGGCAATTCATTATTTTCCATCTGAATCCCTTCCCTGCCCTTGAGAAGAGAGAAATTTCTAACTAGTATTTACAGTTCTGAAGCTTCAGAGAGCGAGAGAGATGCTCAGAGGCATCTGACAGGAGCAGCAGGTTCACCTTCTGCTCCAAACCTGTATGTATTATTCCATGCATGTGGTTATTTCTGTGTTTTTTTATCATCTCTATCCACTGTCACATGATGGCAGATAAACAGAGTGCTTCCATACTGAGCAGGGATTCGATATTATATGATATTATACATTCACCAACGCTACAATGGAGGTTTCATGCCTTTTTTTAGGTACCGATTTCACAGTCTGGATTCTTTGATGGAAACCTTCAACACAACCACAACTAGGTAGAATTACCTTCTATGGGTTGCTATACATGTCAGTGCCCACACAGTGAGCATTTCACCAGCTCCCCACCAGCAGGGAGAACTAATCAGTGCTAGAGACGCAGAAAAACAGTCCCAGAAATGTGTTTTTCTCCCACTGTAATATCTTTAGATTGAACAGCTGCTGGTATTTTAAGATTTCCTCTGCTAGGAAGTACAAACACCAGGATCCCCATCTCTGCTCTCTGCTGTGCCCTGCAGTCCCTTCCCCAAAAAGAGCCCAGGACACTACACAGAGCAGCTGGCAGCCCTCAGCACCCACCATGAGCCAACACTGAGTAAACCAAACACTCCACAGCCACTCAGGGCTGGTGCAGCCTGGACAAAGCGGCAAAGTGGAGAAGAACAGGTCTGTCTTTCTTGTCTCTTTTCCTAGACCATTTAATTTCTTCAGACAATGCCAGGAACACATCTCTGATGCAGCTGCAAAGGCCTGTCCAGCTGCAGGAGCTGCCTAAGCTGGATCCTGACCAGCAGACATGCAGGCAAGCAGTGGCAATATCAGTCGTACAACAACACTGCCATTATGTCAGCACTGCCTAAACACCTCCAGCACCACAGGGTCCTTCCTCAGCCTGTTTCACACCACCTCTGCATGATCTTTGCCACTTCATCCTTTTTGTAGGCTTACCACCTTGTATACTCTCCCAAGAAATCAACACCTGGCAGGAACACTGTCTCCACAGCCTTACTTTGATCCATTTTGAAGCGGTCCTTGGAGGTTTGATATTGCTATTGAACTGCAATAAAGCAGGATGTTGCCAAAACGTCACTGTGACAAGCAATCGATTCTGCTTCACAAGGGCTCCCTGAAAAATCTGAGGATGGCCACTAACCCACAAATATGATCCATCAAGGAATTTTCAGCACTTCCACTAAGATTATATGTTGTTATACATACCTGAATTTTCTAAACCTTCACTTTTGACTATCAATATAGACAAAACAATCCTTCTTAGCCATTAAACTCCTTCTTTTACACAAACATACAAAAGATGCCAGATAATGTAATTCCCTATTCCATGTTACCTGAAAAAGGCCACTATTCCAGAGATGAAACAAAATACTTTCTTCATCTTTATAATCTGCAAGTAGTAAATTGATTCTCACATCAAAACATCTCAAGTGGGAAACTGAAATACTAAACACAGAATTCGAGAGTTCTTGGCTTCTGAGATCAAGGAAGTTTTATGTCCCCTTACTGTTTTTAAAGGACAAAAAATAAAAGTATGAATATATAGAACTTTTTCTTTTAAAGCTTCAGTAGAGCATGCAATTTTCCAACATACATTATCTTTTAGAAATCCAGTGTAATCAAAGGTGAACATTGCTGTTGATACATTTAATAACCAGTCATTTTTTTATTCACACAAAAACAATCTTTTGAAGGCTTCATCAGAAATCTGAATGAAGTTGGTAACAGACAGTTATCTGTATCTCATTTGAAATGTAAATGAGTCATTCCTGTCTTTTGGGGAACTGGGATAGAAGAGACTCCTCTTCAGTCTTGTCGTTAAAATAACTTTCCACTCATCCCACACAATATCCCCTTTAATGATCTCTGCTTAGCATTACTTTCATGATGACCTATTAAATAAATGGGTACATAATGCAGCCTCCAAAATTCAACCAAAGTCTGAAAATAAAATAAAGCTGAAATAAAAATAAGCACATGGAACGCAAAATCTTATTCTGCATTACATAAAAAAAATTACATACTAAGATTCAAAGAATCAAAAAAAGGACAAAATAGGAGTGTGAGATACTGAACTTTTGCCAGTCTTGAATGAAGAGGGACCTGATGCTGCAGGGAAAATTTCTTATCTGACTTCAGGCCCTGAAAAACATTGGATTTATTCCAGCTGGTACCTCAGTTGCTCTCCTTTCCCTTAGAGCAAGCTGAAAAGCCATTACCCAAAGTGCAAAGAGGCTGTCTAACCTCTGCCTATATTCATGCAAATACCTTCTGATAATCATGGCAGAATGCTTGCCCAAGCACAATGGATCAATGACTGCAAAGTACTCTCAACTGAGCTCTTCTTTGCTAGTTTATCAATATTAGAAACACTAAATGTCAAAGTGGACAATGGCAATACATTGTCTGGGAGTTTCTTGCTATAGTAGTCTAATTACAACCTTACAACATTGTTTCCTCAGTGCAAGAGGTTTAAACTGCAATGAAGACCTCTGTAACAATCTTACAGGAGGTTTCTTTGTAGCTTTGAAGCACATTTTTTGGACTGGGGACAGAACAAAGCCTTTCACTAGGAGACGGGATAGACAGATTGGATGAGAGATGCTATTCTAGCAGAGAATCCTCTCTGGATATATTGGTGCAGAGAATCACAGTTCCACATCACACTTGGCCCATTTTGGGGAGTCCTTCACACTGCAATGCATGTTGAAACAGTCAGATGCTTCAGCTACACCTAAATTACCTCAAGTATCAGAGGCCCTATCAATGCACTAACTAGGATATTATAACCAGCATTATAATCATGTATTGTGTCAACATAGTCCACTGTCAGTGATTCCCAAATCTCTGGAACCAGATAGAATCTCCCAGCACAATATCACTAGGCAACAGGTCAGGAAGAATTGCTCACAAATCAGTGGTGATTATGTCTTAATATTTCATAATTGGAGTGCAGGAGTTGGGGTGTGCTGGAGGAGTGAGAGATTTGTGCTTTCAAGGAAAGGAGGTGGGAGTTCAGGAGCAGAGACATATCAGGATAACAAGGACCTGGGTTTCTCTGGGACTGCTCAGGCACCAGTGTTATTGTGGTTTCTCAGCCCACCAGCTGCCATGTGCAGCCTCTTCCCTAACTCAGGACTTCAGCTGTGAATAACATATAGCCCTAAATACTAAAGTTTTGTAAAATTAATTCAATCTTAAAAATTCTCCAATACCCCAATGCCTCCAGTCAAAAAAAACAATGATGTAAGCAAAATATCACTAGTCTGAGAACTGAGAAATGGGATTTGAAAGCAGCAATTTATTTAATTGTAAGAAGAAACCTAACTAGAGTAATATTTTAATTGCATAGACACAGCTATGAGTATTTTACTATGCAGTTACGTTTTAGGTGGTTGCTTCTTTTGGAGGATTTCAAGGATAAAATTGCTTATGATGAAGGAAGGGTTAGCACACTTCAGTTTTAAACAACAAATGGGAGTTAATTTTGCTACTCTGTAGTTCAACAATGATTATTATATTTTGCCACCTAAGGGGACACCGAAAAATCCAATTATGTTAGATTTTTAAACCTTTTTCCTCCTTTTTTTTTTGTTTTTCTGAAATCTGAGTATAACAAGATGCAGAAAGGTAAACAGGGAGAATAGCAAAAAACTTCACTTTTATTACTAGTAAGAGACTGAAGCCATAACATTTTCAGCTCCACATTTCATAAGAACATTTTTAGACAAATTCTCTTTGCCCAGAAATATCTTTGCTTTAAAATATATTCCAAAATTGTGACAAGTTTAATGTATTACCTCATATTGCATGACTTCAACAACAGACCATGCCTAAAAAGAATGACATCCTTATGCATATTCTGCATTAAAATGAATCTATTCAAAACACACCCCCCCCTCTTGTTACTGTTATTTTTTTCAAACACCTGGGGAGCTATATTAATATTAGTATGTCAAGTGTTAAATTGTATTTAAATATATAAAAGATAAATTTTCCTATGTAAAGTTTTTGATGGTGTGGTGTATTCAAGAAGCAATTTCCATAACAGCAAGAAATCTTACTGGAGTTGTATGGTTTAGTAAGACACAGCAGCCTGAAATACACAATCCTGTTGACCTTCAATACTTCAAAATCATTCCAGTTTTTATAGCTCCTGTTGTTTGCCATCCCATTTCTATCCACTGCCCCTGAGCATACAAATGACAAGAGTTGAAAGTCTATTTTCTGTACAAACAAAATGCACACTGCTCCATGCCTACTCAGGTAGGGATTTTATTTACCTACCCCTACCTAAGGACTCTATTTCCTTCAGTTTTAACACAACCCTTCTTCCCCTTTCCCTTCGGCCATTCTCCATCCATGCTGCTGGCCAGAAACCATCTGTTGTCCAGGGCTGTGTGACCAACTTTCACAGCTCTCAGAGAGAAGGAAAACACCAGAGCATTGTGAAAAAACATCTGTTAAAAAAACAACAGGCACCACTTTCACATGAGCCATTTGTTTGTCTGCATGCCCAGCTCTCCACACTCTGAACAAGCAGAGGTACTCAGCTTTCATCACATTTCTAAGTGGCTTAATGTTTATCCCAACATTTCTGCTGCATCTGATGCTCAGTCCACGCATACTGAACCATGGGCACAGGTCTCATCCCACAGAAAAGCGGGAGGCAGAGGCCAGACACAGTGGTGGTGGAATCTGTCCTGTCCCACTCTCTTTCAGACTGCAGCCATCCTCAACACAGCAGCACCTCTGGCTGACCACCTCACTTTTGATAAAGCAGGTAAAAAAAGGCCAAATGCCACCCAATAAAGCTCTCATGTAAGATTTGCAACAAAATAGCACAAGTACTGAAAACTGAAACCTGGAATTTTACTATGTAAATCCCATTTTATTTATAGATCCATAAGATATGTGGTTGCTCAGCATGGTAAATAAAAGAGAATACAAACTCTGCAGGAGCATAAGAGGTAAAGTTTTGTTCTGCATTTCTACATCATGTGAAATCACTACTATATGATCAAAACCACCAGCTAAATAATGCACCACAGAAACTGCAAATTCTACAGATCCAGAAAGATTTTTCCTTTTGTAGCTTCAGTGACCACATGTCCCTGAAATGCTGTAAAATGCCATTCCTGGAATGTCCATGTGGCTTGAGTAAAGGAGTACTTACCAAAATGTGATTAAAACTAAACAAGGAGAGATGAGGAGAAAGGGAATTTAGGGGGCTCTAAGGCACACATTCTCTTGCTAGCCTCCCTAGAGAAATATATTGTCTCTGCCCACATCATCAATGAGCATGGAACTCTTGGGCTAATCTAGAGGAAATCATAGTACAGAAGTATGACTGACACATTATAACATACATTTATAGTGCATTTTTCTGCATTTGGGGCTTTGCCATCAATCAAGATTTCTTTCCAGTCTTCATCTGACCAAGGAAACATGACCTTTCTCAATGTTTTTTTGCACATCAAGCCAACATTTTAATGGAATTTAATATACAAATTAATAGGTGGTCATTCAGACCACATATTTTCCTTTCAATATCCTGGGTCATCCAATAGACCTGGCAGTTTATCCACATCAGACCTAACAAAGACCCAAAATTGTAAATGCTATTCTTAAACAGGTTTCTAACTGGTGATAAAATTCAGGTTAGTGCAAAGAAAATAAAAAGCATCCATATCTATCTATACAAAGACCATAGTCTCCTCTGTGTGAAAGCCATTTAAGGCACCAATTTATACTTGTTTGTACAGGTGTGTAAGTAATATGTGCACCCTGTTAGGAACTGGCATGAGATAACACATGCAGTGATAATGGATAATCAGAGTGTGACATGGGAAAAAATGAATTACTCAAATCTCTGCCTCATTTAATAACAATAAAATACTTTTTGTTTTAGTTCTTTTCGGAAAGTAGAATTTTTCGGACGTATGCACGTTTAATATGTTTTATTTAGATGTTCACCTTCTTTACATGACAGGCCTCTGAATCTATTTCCTTCACAACTGTACATTATTTGAAAAAAATTTCGATGATTAAGGCTAACAACAGCATAATAAAGAAAAATACATACAGTTGTTACTATCACATTTACTTAGGATCAATTCAATACAAAATTACAAAAATATAAAGAATTACAGAATCTGGAAGACAAAGCTATAATACTTTGCTTGCTTAAATTACCAAAAAAAAAAAAAAGAAAAAAAAAAAGAAAAATAAAATCCCTTGCCACAAAGGTTTTTTCTTTCCTTTTTTTTTGGGGGGGAGGGGGGTGGCAGGGAGGCAGAATTGCAAGTGTGGTCAAGGGGAATATAACCAAACTCAAACTGAGCCATCAGATAACTGAACTTGCAACACTATCACTGCCATAATGACACCTAAAAAATTTTATCTATGAAAACTCATCCGTGCTGAATGAGGCAAGAGCTATTTTTATGAAGGCTACAGCTGGTTTTAAGGCACAAAATACAAAGTGGTAACAAATAATAGATTAAGGAAAGGCTGTCTTCATTAGTAAGTGGGAGAGGAAGCAACTATCATGGTAGGTATGAAAAGGTGCTGCAAACTTGGGAGGAAACATAAGAAAAGGAAGAGCTGAAAAAGGAAAACAAAGCAAAACAAGCAGAAAATAGTTAAGGACATTCATACTACAAATGTGCAAACTGATAAATTACAGAGGCCATCTCAAGTTGGGATACTAAAATAAAGAAAAAATGTAGAAAGCACTAATGTGTAAAGAGACTGAGCAGAGTAAAAATGTAAATTACTGAGCAATGCCACATGAAGATATGAGACAGGGTGACTGCAGTTATTAAATCATCACCTGCCATTCTGGGAATTTCTTGGGAAATGAAGATATTCACAAATATAAGTAAAGTGTTACAGAAATCAGAATATTTAAGAAGAAATTCAGGTTTGCCAATTTAAGCAAAGATAATGCCCTGAAAAGTAACATGCAGAATTTATATACATACATAACTTAGCTAAAATGCTATGTACAGGAAGCAAATAAGAAAAATGCTATCTGGAATTCAACACATTACATAGTCAGGTTCTAAATTGTTCAAAGTAAATCTGACAGAACAATGTAATCCAAGAACTTCAGATATTAAATAAAATTGACACTACTGAAAAATGTGTTATTTTACAGCGATATTAATTTAAGCTATAAAATCAATATGAAGCTTTGGAGTTGCAAGAAAAGTACTTTTTCCCAAATAGGCACAACAGCAGATGCTGCACTGCATGAAAACACAGTTTATTTTCTGAAGCCTTGTGAATGTATTTATGTGGAGAGACAGAGGGTGGGGATTTTTTTCCCTCAGTAGACTGCAAAAGCTTTTCCTGTGATCCTGGCCCAGAGGCTTAGCTTTTCACTGAAGCTGGGAAATTTTGAGTCCTTCTGCCTGATATGGATCTCCCAAGTAGTTACTGGTTCCCTTCTGAAAGGCTGCTCCTTTTGAAACCTGCCTTTTAAAAGTCCTCCTGTCCTTCCTGTTCTCAGCCCTTCTCCAAATCAGTCTCATATGTTACCTAAAGAGGAGGCAGAATCATAAAAAATACCTCTGGGTTCATCTTTCATTAACACTGAAATGTTGTCTGAGAACTGACCATTATCTCAGTCCATTTTTTTCTCCTTCCAGTTTTTTAGATCATCTATTGCTGAATTAAACAAACATAAAAATCAAAGCTATTTCCCAATAAACAAGCAAGCTACACTGCTGCTGTACCAAAACAAAAAAAAAACCATAATAAAATAAACCAAAAAGTCACTAAATAAACAATCTCTTGAAAGCACNCAATCATGCAATAACACCATCCTATGACCTAATTACATTTGTGTATTTAACATCTTTAAAAATTAATTTACAAGGATTTTACTAATTATATTTTTCTATGAATATATAAAACTTAAACATACATCTTCTACAGCTCATATTGAGTGAGCCTTACCTACATCAAATGTATTTTTTTACCTCTTTACCTCTTACTTTTATAAAACTCTATAAACATTGCACCTTGCTTGTCACCAAACTACTGAATCCTTTTTTTTTTCAAATATTAGTTACCTTAAGTTACCTACTAACTGTTGGAAACATACATACTTTCCTGCACAACTGTAGATTTGCATCCGAACAAGGGAAACAGAAAGTATTTCATAGCCAGCATACTACAAACTGCAGGGATATGGGGAAAAATCCTGCTACCTGCCTCCTAAACAAAAAAATAAGTGATCCTCTGACAATCCAAATACTAATATTCATTTATTTAGCACCATAGTTGTGCCTAACACTTAATAAAATCTACAGAAACAGGGAACACCCTTAATCAACTAAACTGAGGCTTTCTAATGCAGCTTATAGGAAACATTTTCACCACCTATTTCATTATTTCTCTATTCTATTATTTAAATTTTTACAGCACTGGAAACCTGCAAACTGAATCAGATTTGAGACAAAAGGCACAAAAATTATCAAAGTTCAGGCTCAGCACCCAATTCACAAAAATAAAAACATACAATATTATGTGCAATGGCCATGTAAAGGCACAAGCTTTTCCATGGCATGCACGTATGCAAGGTCTAACAGCTTAAATCAATAGACTAATGCAGTATCAAGCCAAAACCTTTCCTCCTGGAAGTCAGGTAAATCATTACATTTCTGAGTAAAAGACAATTCCAATGAATGATATTTGCATGTCTCCCTTAAATTAAACCTGCTATCAAGAAGTACTGGATAGCTGCTTTAATGGTTCTCTGGTAGCTCCATCATACAAGTAATTGTTAACTACATGTGCACTATGAAATTATTAAAAGTTTATTTCCTAATGTCAAATCAATTATTAAGCACATAAGAAGCCATATGAAGGGCTTAAATTATTCACTTCCATTTATCACTTGGTCTCTCAACTTCAGCAAAATCAGAAGAGTATGATGATATTTAAAAAGAGCATTGCTTATTTTCAGTACTCTCTGAACATCAATATTCTTATTGATAAATGTTATTTCCCATAAGAGACAAGAATCTTGCCACATTCAGTTTGTGTACATTTATCTGAGTCTTACGTTTCTGTTGTATGTCAATATGAACATTTGCCTTGGCAAAGTTCAATCACGTGACTTGCACTGCAATTATCACACTGCATGTAAACTATGCAATACTCTTGACGAAAACTACAATCAGCCCAGCCTTTACTGTACTTACTTGTCCTCTCCAAGGAAAAGGCACTGCAAGAAATGGAATCAAAGAAATTAACTAGCAGGGAAAAAAGAATTTCATAGGGTTGTTTCACTAAGTTCCACAACACATCCAGTCTCTTCTACTTTATATTACATCAAACCTCTCTCATAAATGCTATAATGAATGCCTAAAGAGATCAGAAATAGACCAAAACTATTATCCCCAGATGTTTTAACTTCTGAGACTACTTCTCCAGAACACCATAAGGATAAAATATATTTAGACAGCAAAAAGCCATGAACTTTTAAAATTCAGAAAATGCATCTCTTGAGCTTTTATATGACCTTCAGGCACAGGTCAAAGCAAATTGTCATTTAAAACATCTCAGTAGTTTCCAGATGTCCATAGTGCATATAAATAAACAACTAAATGGATGCTCCTGAACCACTAAAATCCATTCTCTCTGAATGAAGACACTGTCTGACTCTCAGCTAAGGACAGCACCCCACTGTAAAACCAATTTATTATTTTAATCCTTATTATCCTGAGGATATTAACCTCCACAAACCAAGTGCCCCTATGGCTATGGCATAAATTCTAATTTTCAGTTTAATTTTCATAACCAGCCAGATGATTTTAATTTTTGTAGGTGTAGGTGTATGTGTCACTAATTCCTTGTCTTCTGTAGCTTCTCCTCAAATCTGATGTCTGCAACCACGGACTATCTGTAGATGGCAGTCACACCACTCTCAGCATTCTTCTCCTCTGCAGATCTATACCCAAGTCAAGCTCTTCTCACCTCTTTCCACAAAACTTTCCTTTCTCCCGGTGATCTTTTGAATAAAGGTGACTAGAAGTTTACACAGTCATCCAGGCAAGGATTCATCTTTGGCTGGATACTCTGCCACCATAAACGAGTCTATTCTGAACACATGTCCAGATGACCCAGTGATCAGCTAAATGCTTCCTCTCTTCATTCTGCTTGTCCTTGCTTCTTTTTCTACTGATGAACTCAGCCTATAGCTGTAACTTCTACTATTAGTCCCCAAATGCAGGCACCTCATATTTCCTATTATTAAATTTCATCCAGCTGCTATTACTGCAGTTCTCAAGGTCAAGCTTTTCTTCCCCATAACATTGTGATCTTTTACTGTATTAGGAATCCTTGAACTGGATCATCAACAAATTTCATTACAGCAGTGACATTCAGTCACCCCTTCACTAGTAAAAAGCACTAATAAAGGAAAACATTCTCCAGAGAGCTCGCCGAGAAATCCAGACAGAAATCTTCCTCCTGCGTGATGCCCTCTGAAGTCACACTACCTGACATCTCCCCTCACCTGCATGTGCAATTACCTTAATAATGGTCATCTCCTTTTGCAGGGCTTCTAGTCTCCTGTTTGGCACGAAAAGAGATTTATTTTCTTTCAACAATACATCCCCTATTTAAAACAGTAATCAGTTCTTTTTTCACAAACTGCTCTCATAATGCACTGCCATGGCATAGCAAAGGTTTACACTGGCACATTGGTTATGCCAACTGGTATTTCAGGGGTTCACACATTATTGTATTATCTTAATATATTATTAATTGTATTACTGATTTTAATAACTGGTAGGTGTGTCTAACAGTTCATCTTTTTCCTGTCTTCTATACAGATATAATCATACCAGACTTGATAAAACCACTTAAATGTCTTGCTGTTAAGCCTGTGACTTTATAGATCTATAAAAAAAATAGTAAGATAAAAACTGTCTGTTTTCTTTCTAAGATTATAACTGAAAATATGGCATATACTGGTGTATTGGGGGTTCTTGTCTTTCTATCACACCTGTTCCCAATGCAGAGCATCATCTGCTTGGCAGTATCTTTCCCTTTCATACAACCCTCCTGGTTTTCTTCATGTCCTTTTTCAGGTGAATATTCACCTACAAGGTACTAAACTGTGCTCCCACAAGATTTTTTCCTTGTCCAAGGTATTCATTCCTGAAAGTCTGATTAATCTTGAACTTCAAAAATAAAGTCAAGTCTCCCCTACACTCCAGATCCGGAACAAGTGGTAAAGCATCAATTCAATTCATCCTCACTTTCCTGTGCTGCAGGGACTTCACTGACACCTGCCTTGCTTTCCTCAAATATCTAACAATATTTTTTATATACTGCCTAACCACAAAACATGTTATTGATAGTTTAGGGCAGGGCTGACTTTAGATAAGGCAAGGTGTGGAAATTGGACCCAATGTAATTCACACAAAGACAAGTCTTCCCTTTCTGCAGACCCATTGTTTCACCAAACTGCCTAATACAGGAGCTGATTACCACAATCACACAAATTTTCTGCAGGCCCTCACCCCTCAGCACACAACAGATATCCTCAGGTGCTATCACAATAGAAAAAAAAAAAAGTTATAAATAATAGGGCATAAAATTCTGCCCACACTTCTTAAGCCAGGACTGCTCCAAGGCCCAAACCAAACCATTCTATATCAACAGATTAAAACGAAACAAAGAAGTACTTTAATTTCCGCTCAAAATGTAGAATTTAGGCTAAAATAATCAAATATATATTCTAAGCACATCACTCTAGAT
The DNA here is from genome assembly GCA_013400315.1 of Bombycilla garrulus. NCBI lineage: Eukaryota > Metazoa > Chordata > Aves > Passeriformes > Bombycillidae > Bombycilla > Bombycilla garrulus. The sequence goes on from VXBU01005600.1 coordinate 867,074, forward strand.
ATTTTTTTTTAAAACCATAAGTGTCAAATTCCGCTTGAAGTAATTTCTGTGCTGTAACTGAATACAGAGAAGGAGGAACACATCTGGTGCCTGCACTGTGCAAACATATTTATGATTAAATAGAATTGAATACCAAAATCCTGCAATGATAGAATTCATTAGACTAGTATAATGCTGCATAATTACTTTCTTTATATCATCCACTGCATGCTTTAAGAGCTCTTTTTACTCACTGGTATCAATGTGTTATGTTATATTTACGTACACCCCATATAAAAGGCTGAGCAAGTATTAGACATGTCAGAGGCTGACACAGAAAGGCAACTGTTGTACAATAACTACACTGTCAGTAAAGCAAGAGAAAACTAATTTAAATTCATTCCCCAGCATGAAACTCTATAGACAGGTACTGGATTTACATTTTGAAAAGAAAGGCGCTTCGTACCATAGTAAGAAAGAGTTTTAACACAACAAAATCAAAATCCATCACTCCTTTCTACCAGCACTCCCTACTCAGTTTGTCTGCCTTGCATTACTGGACCTCCACCAACACAGCATCCACAGATATCCTCAGGGACCTTGTAAAGTAAGCATTATCCTTGGGTCTTTCCTCACTGAAAACATCTTCACACATTACTGCTCACACATTAGATCTGGAAGAAAGTTGCCAGCAGGCAGTGGCTCTCTGAGCCTCAGCATCTACATTTGCTCTACTTCTTTCCTACCAACCCAGGTGTCTCATGACTCCTAGCAGGCAGCCCAGCCTCCCTCCTGGCTCATGCAAACTCTAACACATGAAGATCCTAACACAGGATCCAAGTTTCCCAAGCCACCAAGGAAAACCAAGGGCTCCAATGCCACAAAAACTGACACCAATAAAGGAGAGTTGCCACACTTCTCTAAAATAATCGTCAGGTACCAACAACTTTTGCCATCACCGTTTCAATTTTTTTCATGTTCAGCTGCCCACTGTCTCCCTAAAGCACACTCCATCTTCCTCTCAACTGTACTCACTGTTCCTCATTGTTGACACAGAGGAGTAAGGGAGTTTGAACAAACTAAAGAGGTAAGTTAGCTACTAAGGCTGATGGTGCAAGTATGCTGGCTGCTCTCCTAGATGGGTTAGGGATGATGCCCAGGCAGTCCAGTGACAATAACAGCTTTTGGATCACGCTCAGCAGGCAGCTATGAAGCCAGCATGGAGCTGGGAGATTGGCAAAAGGGACAAAGTAACTGTCCACAGCCACACTGTCCTCCCTCTCAAACAGCAGCCAGATACCCACCTGGTAAGAGCTTTTCCGCAAAGCTATTCCTGCAATCAAAGAAGAGTCAAGGAAATGGAGACTGAAAAAAGCTGTCCGCAGGGACAGCAATAAGATTGCTGAAACCAATTACCATTTGCACTCATTTCACATCAGCCTACAGGTTTCTAATAAAAAACCCAAAACAATGGCCCCCAACATCCACTTCATTTACAGCTCTCTACTGATTATGGATTATTTGAGCTATGTGCCTGCAGGCTAAGGAAGAGCTGCTCTGCATTAAATATATATTGAGTTCCTAACCAAAATGGTCTCCCTCAAATTGTATTTTTATTGTAAACAAAATCCGCAAAAGTTCACACCTCAGGTTCCTTAAGACAACAGAGGAAAACTACATTGAGCAGTTGCAAACAGCCAAAAAGCAGAAGAAAATCATTAAACCAAAATTTAAAAGATGCAGGGTTGTCACTCAAAGGGCTGTCCACAAATAGCACAATAACATGTTTTTTCTAGTAACTCTGGTATGTAGAAAATCTATCTTTCAATAGTTACTAGTACAATTAAGAAATGCCATATACTTAACAAGCTTAAGATTCAGGAGATGTGAAAGTTACAACATCTTTAAACTCTCCCAGACCAGAACAGGAGTTAGGGTGTAATCTGAAGTAAATTAAAAGTAAAATAAAGTAAATATATATAAACATGAAGTAAATTAAAATAAAGCACTTCTTTAGTAAGTAGCTGTGCATGAACTGGTTCTTTCATTTTCATCATTTTCTCATTAGTTAATGTTGACAGAGATATATTTGAAACCTAAATAATTTAAATTTTACATCCTGTCTCCTTTCTTTCATAAAAAAGCATAAAGGAACCACAAAACCACTTTAATATGCCAAGTAAAATGGTTTAAAGATTAAAACTTAAAATTTCAACACAGAATCAGTCAATAATCACTGAGGAATGATTTTTTTGGATTTGGCTTCACATATAAGAGATAACATCAGTTATAGACCTACACGTTCTCCACGGAGAGCAACCAAAACACCAGCATCACAGGAATACAAGGCAGTATTTTACTGCTCACAGCTCTTTTTCAAATGTTTGAAAACATCAAACCTTCAATTAGTCTTTTGTGTAAGGTGTCAAATTCCCAGACAGATTCCCAAATTTCCACAGTTTACTCTTAACTGACACTAGGCAAAAGTACTCCTACAAAAGCAGTCCACAAAACTGCACTCCTATTCAAAAGAGGGGAAAAAAAAATAACACCAAAACAGGTTTGGGGAAGTGGAGGGTCCAACTACAAGGAGCCAGGAGCCACATGACCCTGGACTCTCAGCAGTGGCCAGGGGCTACTCTGGCACAACCCCTCCCTCTCCTGCCAGATGCCAAAGCCATCTGCCGCCGGGCACGGGCTTTCTGGAGCCCGCAAAGCACTCGACAAGGAGGCTGCTCCTGGCAGAGCAGGAGAGGCAGCTCCATCCCAAATATCCTTCTCTCCAAGCAGCTCTTGCATGCAGAGCGAAGAGAAGACTGAATGTCAGAGGAGTTGTGTCCTGGCAGCCTACAGGAAGATTTAGGTTGCCCAGACACACGCATCTGCCATTTTCCAAAGCTCTACAGTCCTTCCTCTGTCATGGGGCCAGATGCAGCCCTTGCATGCTGTGGGAATGCCTACATTTTTCGTAAGAGGAAAGCAAGGCAGGACAAATCATCACAGGCAAAACTCAACTCCAGGACTGAGACATCAGTATCCCTCTTAGATCTCTTTCAAATATGAAAACTAAATTTCGTATCATTTACAACGAACAAATAATATGGCGAACTAAGTATTTGCATCTAAGCTTGAAAGTCTGAAATACTGTAGTATAACACGACATATATGCCAATGAAAACAAATTAAAAAGTAAGACCTTGTGAATTACCTAGATGGGTTATCACAAAGACACAAGCACTCCCAGGTGAAATCATTATCTAAAGAAACGTATTTTGTGTTCTGATTGCTTATTATTACATGTAAGTGTGACTTGGTTTGGTAGTTTAAACTACTGAAAAGATATAAAACCTAGAAAAACTCCAACCAGGTAGGAGGTTTCTTAGATAAATAATCCTAGAACCTTCCAAGAAAATGAAAATATAAAGCTACCCAGAAAGATAAGGGCTCCAAAAATATTACCAATATGCACCAGTAATTTAAATAATTTACATTAAAGAGTTTAAAAGAACTACTTGAAGTTCTGTATTTTCCCAAGTCTTTGCAAGATCTGAATAAAAAAATCAGAGAATTTTTTCCAAGTCTGTCTCAAGGAGCTAGAGGGCATTCTGGAGAGAGTAATACAATTTAAAGGTTAAACTCATAGAATCAGCATGAAATCTTCAGAAGATATAAATATATGTTCAAAAGACTTTCTCCATCCTTTGAAGAGTTATAAAAATATTATATGAGCCATATTCCCATGTAGAGCATTTTGGAGAAAAGAAAATAATGTGTGACAGAACTCAGAAGAATCGATCAGCCACAGCGCTGGATATTGCACATCATTTATTGATGTTTCAAAAGTGCTGCTATTAGGCTGCAATTACATTTTGCTTTTTTCTTCATTACAAAATTTAAAAATCGTGAAGGGTACTTCACTTCTTTTCGACTCATTTATTTTTCTAGCCAAGTGAGGAGACTCACAGTCCTTTTTCTCACATGCTGCTAGAGAACACCTTGTAGACCACAGAAAGCTAATGCTGAGACCTCAAACATTTTAAACTGGAAAAGATAGCATAAGCAGTGTTTAACAAAACTAGCATTTCTGCCATGCGAGCTAGTCACTAGAATCAAATATTCACTCTAAAAAGAAGCTGGTGTTTGGAATCAGGTATTCATGACTAAAGGAGCTTAAAAATACAAAAGCAAAATCCTTCTAATATTTCCTAATGTATTTTAAGTATGCACATCTCTGGTATTTATAAAACAGATAGAGGCAATCTCAGCATACAACCACTTAGTCACAAAAAACATTTTGTGAGATGTCCCACAAAAATGAATGTGAATGCTTTTATACAGAATGGTTCTTGGAAATGTACCCAAAGGAAGTAAAATAAGTAATAATGACAGTCTTACCTGGTCCCAGGGACAGATGATTCCTCCAAAACACATAAAGAGATATCCCATGGCAACAAGGCATACCCAGACCACCAGAGAAAATATACGAAGAAGCTTCTTAAATACAGGTTCTACGCAGACAAGGATAAATATAGCAAAAAAAATTGCTAGTGCTGTTGGAACAGTTATTAAAAACGCCACGTGGTCTTCAACTTCCTGAAAACAGAGGAAAATGAAAAGGAAGTTAAAAACAAATATACTTAAAGGTCAGAGATCAATAACATACTCTAAACGTGGACACGGCAGAAAGACATGACTGGATATCTAAAGTGAGTTAAATCAAAACAGGAATTCTTTCATGGTAAGAAGCTTTCCAAGTTATGTAGAGCATCAGCCTTGTAACGAATAGCACAACACTTCTTTTACTGTTGTGAGTTGCAGCAGGCTGTGAGAAGTGTGTGCAGCATGAGGAAAGCTGGTTCCAAGCTCAGTCTGCAGTGGACCCACAGCCCATGGCCAACCATCCAACAATTCCACTGCCGGCGCACACAGAACAGAGGGGCAAAATACAGAAGAATGGAAGCTTGCAATAGCATGAACCTGCAGGAGAACGAAACTTCCCCTGAAGCCTGGCATGCCCCTGCAGAACCTCACAAATCAACTCCGTCCATAGCTCTATAAAAGCCTTTTTGAGAGTGATAGTTGAAAGGTACTACATGTTTTGGTTCTGCCTAAAGTATTTATTTGGAAGTACAGACTCCAGATTACATATATACATTTTCTCCTAGCAACTGCTTACTTTGAAATGTACAAACAGCGCCCAGAGCAACGACTAGAATATAAAGTTAAGTAAGATGTAGAATATTCAATATTTAAATTTATATACAGAACTTACTTGGAAGCTACTACACTAACATCTTTAAATCATCTAATGATGGGTGCATTAAAAAAAATAAATATTTGATTTCATATTGCTGTACATGCTCAAAAGTAAGCCTGGTTGAAATACAACAGCACTATATCAAAGTAGAGTCACAAGATATTTAGTCATTCCCCAGCTGTTCTGAACTCTAACAGCCTCATTTGCAGCAACAAGAATTCCCAAAAGCAGGCCCCAAATGCTACTGCTACAACTGTAACCACAGACTTCATGCAGAAAAGCCTCAGATACATTTTTTATGGTGAAATCTTCAAGAGAATCTGAAAGCACTTATTTGATGATTTGTAAGACATCTAAGCACAAAGAAACAATTCTTTTTCCCTTATTTGTAGTTGCTTCCTTAGCACCCTGTTAAATCTTATTTATTGATGGGTTTTCAACTTAAATACAGAACATTTTACTTAAAAGTACCTTAATATGAGTTTTTCCCTTTCTTATATATAAAAGATTTGCTTTAGTTAAATCAAAACTAAAAATTTACAAATAAATTTGTAAATTTACAAACATTTACAAACGTCATCACCAGGGATTTTTTTTTTTGTTCCAGTTTTTTCCCTGATCTAGGTTTTACAATTTGATATCTAGAGACACTTCCTGTAAAAATCTGGCCCCTTGCACTTCCCCACTTCTTCATTTTCCTTGCAGACCTGCCTGCGTGTGCACAAGAGACTGTGACATCCAGCTGCTCCCAGCTCCAGCTCAGGAGCAGCCACCACGCTGCCCTGCCTGGCAGAAGTCAGCTCATCTTTCAACTCACTTTTAATTCCCATTTAAATGTATGAAGCCACACATTTAAGCAATTGTTATTGCAACACTGACAATCACGGTATAAGCAAAAGAAGTGTCAGGAAGTTTTAGGTGGTGATGCTATCCATGAAATGCGAACACTAAGCTTCCAAATATCAAATACACACAGGAAGGCTTTCAAGCACTTGGGTAGTCACACTGAAAACAAAATTATGGCCTTAAATGTAGGCATAGGGGTTAGTGTCTGCAAGAGTACACAGCTGCACAGAGTAAGATACGTGCCATCTTGCATAGTAAGAGTAAAAATATAAAACCTACCTACTAGTAGGAAGACCTACTGATTTATATATCTGAATGTTGTGATTTTTGATCAATTCCATCTCCGGAACTTGTTTCAGTTAATTGATTTAGTAAGCCACACAACCAATGTCAGCTCAGTTAACACCAAAACTATTTAATTTCAAACTGACTTCTGCACTTCCAGGTGGGATTGACAAACTTTTGTTGCAAGACAGGTGTAACAGGCAATAGGACAACATCAATTTCCTTGCACCATCTGTCACACAGACCAAGTCACAGCACCAAAGGAAACCATAAACTCCTGGAGTAAGCCAAGACTGTGGAAAACCACATATCTAAATGATGGAAAACTGGCATTTCAGTGATAAGGATCACACTACAAACATATTAGCAAGAAAATCCAGATGCACTTCATCTGCATGCTTCTCCACATCAGTAAAAAAAAAGTAATAAAACTACTGTACTTTCTGGAAGGACTTGGCTTCATAACAGATAACAATACTTAGATGTCTGTTTAGAGCACATGTACGCTCATGAAATAAACATATATTTACATGTGTTCTATAATTAGATCAATCCATCAAAATGTTTGTTCCAAATTAACAGTACTCAATTTCCTTTCTTTATGTGTACACTGATCTCAACACTTAGCTGAACTATTCTGATCACTAAATCTAAAATTTTACTTCTGCTTTCTCTCCTTCTGTGGTTGCTCACTACCCAATTCACAATTTTTTTTTCATTTTGATTTAAATGTATGTAAAGAAAAAACAAATAGACCACACAGTATCAGCTCCTGAGCACAGATGACCTCCCTGAGCTGACACAAGACACCATCCTTCTGCTGTCACAAGCTGCTTGCATCACACTATACCCTGTAGAAATTGTGAAGTAAAATTGAAATTTAAAGACAGAATAGTGTACACAGTAGGCAATTTATACGATATATGAGGAAAATAAAACTTTATCATAATTTGTATCCTTTAAAGAAAGCCTTAAAGTGTATGGGGAGATTTTCACAATCCTGCCTTTAAAATATATGCTAATGCCAGCTCAAGAAAAGCCTCTTCCCTGTAAGGAAGAGGCTTATTTTGGAAACTACTTTGAACAATATTTTCCTATTACTTCAGAATCTTTCCTAATACTCCTAAATCTTTATAGACTTGTAACTTTAAGAGCAGGACATTTAGAACTTGCAGCTACCTGATCAATATTTCCAATTATCAGTGTGTTTAGCAGGTTGGGTATTGCAAAATCCTACAGGTAGCTGTTCTGTTACATTAACCACTTCCCAAAGAGGTGAGGGGAAGAAAAAAAAAAAAAACCAAACCCAAACACTTTGCCTTTTTTTTTTCCCCCCACTAGTTTCAGAAATTAAAATACACCAGAGGTAATGGAATTAAAATATCAGCATGACACTTTTGAACATAATGGCTAAGCCTGCAATAGATGGATCTTACCTGACAGCTTTGTCTCCCTGAGTGTTTTCTATCTTGCTGTCTTTTAATTACTGAAGAAATTAAAAAGTCTACTGTTAGAAATTTTTCCAACCCCCACGAATTCTTCCAAAGTGTGATAATCTTGTTATCACCAGTAAAATCTGAAGAGTCACTTTCAATCATCTTTCCAAAACCCACAACCTTCTCTCAATCTACATCTTGTTTTTTTCCCAGATAATGCCATGCCCTCAGTTTAATTTTAGACAGCAAAGCTGCTGTAGAGCACTTCACTGTTATGTATAAAAACATAGTCAGATGAAATAATCCATAAAAATTATCAAATAAGCAATTAAAATTCCAGTTTAAGCATAAAATCTTTCAACATGATCCCGCATTCTTTTGACACTTTTTCTTTATTCTTTTTGTTTAACAGAATTCAATAGCAGTCCATATACAGAGGACTCCTGCTGGGATCTGAAACAACGCTTTGAATTAACTCAAACCATTCACTACATTGAAGTTCTACTAAAATCCCTTTTTGCTGAGATCAATGAAACACGCTCTAAATGTAAATATAAAACCAAGTGACTAATGCTCTTCAGACATGCATCTATTCAATTTTCAGTATCTTCTGCAGTTATTTTCAAAACTGTTGAGTGTTAGAAGAAATGTTACACGGCTCAAGGATTGAAAGTTTGCTGACCTCTCAGTCAAACATCTTCTTTTAACAGGACTGACTGAAAGAATCTCCTGAGTTGTCTCTGCAGCAAAAACTGCCCATTTCTCCTGTAAAACCTTTCCCAGGACTTGAGACAATGATTTTCAGAAGACATAACCATCCTTCTCTTTGTAAAACTGGACAGCATTTAAATTCTCTAATTTCTCAAAAAATATTTTTCTACAAAATCTAAAAAAGTCTTCTGGCTACTTGTGACCCCTCTCCTATGGTTCTACATTTTAGTGAATTTGCTTATGGCTGACTGCACTGTGTGCCATCTGCTAGACAGCTGGAAAAATCTCAATTTTATTAAGAGGTGCCGTGCCCTGCTCCTGGCCAAGTAGCTGTACGGTTTCATCTAGGATTTCATCATTTAGGACAACAACTGAAAAGTTTTTGCCAGCAGTCTCAGGTTTCTTTTCCATCAATTCCATTAGTATTATTCCATCTCCACTTCAGAAATTGTGCAGTGTCTTTAAGGCCAGATGCTATTTCCAATATCACACAATATCCACAACTCAGAAAGTCTCCTCTGCCTTTTGTACCCACCATTTACCTTTCGTAACATAAAACTTAGCTTGTTATTCTTGCTTAGCTGCCTGGTTAGAAGCTTTCTTATGTGCCTTTTTTTTTAATCTTCCATTGAGTGTTGTGCAATATATTCAAGAACATTAGCAGAAAATTAACTGACCTGTATCTTTTAATCAAACTGTCCTGAAGTTTGTGTCAATGAAGCTTTTCATTTTCACTAAGGCCCTATGTAACTGCATGTCTGATTTTTTTTTCTCTTTCATTCAGCATTCCCTGTCTGGCTTAGCAGATCAATGAAAACAGCATCAGGCCCAAATCCAGTTGTCTCATGATGTCTGTTTTCTTGAGAAATTCAGTTCTATTAATGAGTCTGATGTGCAGTCTACACTTGCTGTCAGTGCACAGAAACCTCTGACTCCACACTAGATATGCATGTCAGTCCAGCCATTTGCACATCACATGGATCATGTGGATTACACATGCCCAGCTTCTGTGTGATGTTGCACGTAACCATGAGAAGCAGCTCTGCATCCATGGCCACATTCTACACCATTTTGTATGTTTTAGTATGTCCAGTTACATATAGATATTATTTATCTTCTTTATTAGTCAGTAGAAAACTATTGTACCCAGAATTTTCCAACTTTGCCTGACAGCAATGATCAGGAACACAAAGTCTTGACATAGCAGAGATCAAAGACCTTCTCTGTTTAATGCAAAAAACATCAGACCTCACAGAGGGTTTGGAAAGGCTCTTTGGATGTGCCGTGGCTGCTGTGCAAATTACAGTAACACAAGAAGTTGGAAGAAAACTTCTGGAGGTAAAATATTTGTTGCCAGTGAAGAAAGCAGAGAACCACTGTAGCATTCCCAGAAATGGTTGGCAAGCAAAAGTTTAATAAGCAGCTAAGAAAATGTGTTCAAAAGGGAAAACAAAGAAACTGGGTTATTTGGGGAATAGGGATTTTGTCTTAAAAGGCAACTGAGCTTAATAAAGAATGAGTTTGCTAGCACTTCCAACATGATAGGAAGACATTCAAATTAAATGTTATAGATTGATTGTTACAAAAACAGAGTGTATGGAATGTCAAGGAGATCAGTGAGTCTCAACCAAATCAAAGAAGTTGATTAAACTCAGCTAAAGAAGGTTTCAGCAAAGGAAAGACACTCTCTTTTTAATATCTGGCAGAGAAATATGACGCCATATGAAAGGATGCACTCTTCTCTACAAGCCTAGAAAGCTAAATGGAAAAACTAAAATGACCGTTGTTGAAGCATGATTTACACAATAGTCTCGCTGAAATCTTGGTGTAAGAAAGACCATCAGCAAAATAACAAAAAAGTAGAAAAATACTGAAAGCCATGCTATTCACCAGAGAATGAAGAAAGGCCTGTTTTATCAGTCTAAGAAAATTAACAAATAGTATAAAGAGCCTATGAGCCAAAAAAAATAGACTGAACAGCAAAGCCTCATAAAAATAAATTACTTAGAGGATTGGTTATCATGCAGATATAAGGAAGGTTGTCAAAGAAGAAAACACAGCAGGTCAAGGGATACTTTAGTGACTCCCAGATGGACTTGCTAAGCATCACAACAGCAGATGGAAGCTGAGACCAGTCTGCGCCTTGTGTGCTGCTGAAAAACAAAACAAACAAGTACACAGAAGAAAAAACCCACTCATACAAAGCAAGAGAAAACAATCTTGAGATCAGTCTGATCTCAAGGAATTGAAAGAACCTGGTCCACAAAATATTTCTATTTGAGGAGCTTCTTTAGAACAGTGACAAATCTTGTTAAGCAAACAAATGAAAAACAAAACCTAAACACTAAAATTGAAAGGGGGAGCTGTAAGCTTACAGATTAAAATCTTTGTAGATAGCCTGAAGACACTATGAAACTCAGAGGCACAGGGCTAAAGCTAATTAATTCCCCTAAACAACTCAAGAAAGACCAAAATACAACCAGAATGCCTCAACATCCAAGTAAGGAAGCTTCTAAAAAATTATAATTATCTTCCATAGAGGAGGAAAAAAAAAATAAAATAAAAACCTGAAAGGTGGTAATAATAAAGGATTTAATATGAAGACTCAATTAATATAAAGATTCAATAATGCAGGCCAAGAAAAGAATTTGCTTGAGAAATTATTTTTAAGGGTATACAAATAAGTCGTAAATTCTTTTTGAAACATAATCAGTAGCTGGCAGCCTGCTAAAGGACTTCCAAACAAACAGATAATGCAGGTATTAAAAAGAACAACTAGAGAAGAACAGACTGTAGCAGAAAGGGTTTGGTTTTGTTTGGTTTGTTTTCTGTGTTCAGTGTGGGATAATTCTCACTCCAAAATAATCTATGCAGGGGGAATAAATCAGAAAGTCATTCTCAAATTGGAGCATTAGTGTAAGGCATTGCAGACAAAAGCAGAAACATGAAATGTAAAAAAAACCCAAAAAAACAACAAACCGCCACAAGCAGTCAGGATTCACCAGAAAGGTCCAATAAGCCTCAAAGAAGAATAGAACGGTAGTAAGCATGTAACCTGCACCCAGAAGTTCCACTGTATCCAAAGACAGGCAGACGCGATGTAATGCCAGTCTCTCCTGGGATCCCTCTGAAAGGCTAAGGAAAGCACCACCATGTCTGGCATCTACCCTAGGAAAAATTGTTCAAAGCAAAGGTACCAAAGTCCTTAGGAATCCTAGGGTATATGTTCCAAATATCCACAAAGAGTCTGGAAAATGGCTAAACAGCAATTTGGCAAAGATGAAGGCCAGCTAAGAAGAAAAACAAAGGGACCTCATAGGAGTCACTACGGAGCAAGGAAATGGCAGATGACTTTCAGCAGAGATGTGTGTGCAGAGATGCACCTCAGGCAGAGCAATCCTAGCTATACACAAGACAACAAGCCCTTGGCTGGCTACTAATACTTAGAGATATCTGGTGTTTATCATACCCATAAAACATCAACATCACTTAGGTGCTCCCCAGCAGTCAAAAAACAACCCAAAATGCAGAATGTAGGAAAATAGAATAAAGAAGAGAACACATCCCAATGCCACCTCAATGCAGGTTGAACACCATAATTCTGCTTCAGTCACCACTTCCAAATGAAGGCAAAGGAAGAAAAGATAGTTTTCAAGAGCAGTCAAAGCTGCAACACAGTCACTAGATTCTGATGGAGTAACAACTGGTTTTCAGGTTTCTCTTCTCTGAATGCAGTGAGCATAACCGCCCTTTAATCCAGATCTGATGTTTAAAGGTCATGTCCATCTCAGGCCAACAGGAACAACCTCCACTGGAACTATCTGCATGCAAAGGTGTAGCCAGAACCCCATGAGCTCATGACCATTCCTACTGTATCATATGCCACGGAACAGAGAACAGACACCTATCCTTCCCAACGACATAATTAGTAGAACCAGGATGTGTGAGCCTGTATATTTTATATTCAAAAATATGCCCTGTGCAAACACTATGTACTCAGTCTGAACAGTGAGTGGTTTCTTTATACATCATCATTTGCCATATCAGCAGTTCACTCCCTCTTGGTTTATTTTCCACAGATTTGTGTCTGCTCCTCTTATTAACCACATGTCAGGTAAAATCTGTCAGTGCATACCACTATGTATTTAATAAGCTCGGGTTCAGAGGGCCCAGGAACAGGGTCTGGGAATATGACAGGACTGGCATGCCTTTCGGTCATCCAGCAGCATCTCAGCCTTCTCTTAGGCCAGCAATTATCAAAAGCTTTACTTGAAAACATGTAACAGCATAAGAAAAACAGGATGGTCAAGCCCAATTACTAGTGGCTACAACACTCAGCTGGGTGCACTTCTAAAATTGTCCTACTCAATGGCAGTAGCTGGCAGCCACAGAAAATAAGCCATGTCCTGGAGAGCAAGGACAGCTAATTACATTCTGCTCCCCAAAGTGTCCCCTTCAGAAGGGGGGCAATAAAACAAGCAGAAAAGTGAGCAAAAATCTGTACTTTGATGAAACAAATTATTTCAATCTCCAGAGCTAATTGGAACCTACTCACGTCATTTATTAATTTTAAATGTAAATATAGTGATCAAAATATCTTTATTGTGTACTTTATTCTACATGCTTTGGTTCTGACTTCCTCTCAAAAAAAGGTGGGTTAATAACTCAGCCTAGCTTGTTTCTCAGATATTCTCAAAATCCTCCCTCATATTATAAAAACAATTTTAAAGAAACTCTCCAATAAATGCAACTACTATTTATACGAATCACAATGAATGGAAAATACACTAGTAAAACACTTAGGAATAAAGTATATTTTGTAGTTAAATATATTCAAAACATGTCATAGAAAAAGTTAAACATTATAGATAACATCAGTTAAACATTATAGATAATACAATACTTTGCAAGACTCAAAGACATGGTTTTCAGATTAACTGCACTGTAACATGTATTTAAAATGAAATTATGGCCTTTCTTGTACCCATATAGATTCGTGGAAGTCTGAAATACTCATTTAGATTTGTAGAAGTCAGAAGTACTCATTTGACTCTTTGAGTTATTTAATACTGACAGTTACATATTTTGGCTGTCACTTTTAAATCGAAGCTAAAAGGTGGCTTTCCCTCACCATTTTCCTCCTAACATAATAACTTGAGAATCTGACTGTAATCAAGAAAAAATGTCAAGATGCAACTCACTTAAAAGTAAGAATGACAAAATTTGAACCAGGGAGCACATGAGCTTCAACATTAGGAAACTGCTCATTTTAAGGGTCCGCTTAATGAAGAAAAAGGTACACTTAGGCTTCTCTCTCTAATGGGTCTTTTAAAAATACATTTTGCAAGAATATTCCTTAGATTTAACGAACAGGCATAATAGGGTAGCATGAAAAATAGATTTAATATTGAAAGGCACTAGTGTCATTTTGTAATTACTTTTCAAGTGTTTCCTAAGGTTGCGCAATTACATTCTAAACACCGCTATTACTATCACAACGATGTTCTTAAAGTTTACTCCCCTAAGAATAATTTCCACACTCTCGTATGTCTCTCAGTTCAACTGACTTTAAACCTAAGAGATTTCTTATTTCATTTTTGACTCCATGATCAGAACCACATTCTGCAATGGCTGTTATTTCTATTATGATAAAATTTCAAATAAAGGTTACAAACATGTTACCTTACATTTAAAATATAGCTGCCAAATAACATCTCAGAAGTAAAACTTTGGACATAATCATAGGAAATAGAGCATAACAGATTCTGCAAATACAGGCATTTTTGTGTTAGTTGAGGGCTTTTTCATAAGTACTGTTACCTTATTTCATTAAAGCACAGGTAAGAAAATAATAAAAATCAAAGAAAGCAAAACCAGTCCGGTAAATTATCTCATTGTTAAATAGATGTCACATCCCTTGAAGCAACTTTATAAAATCCCACCACCTATCAGTCGGGTTTAAAAATTCCCAGAGCTCACTGGTGCAGAAAACAATCACCGGTGAGAGTCTGTGGCCCTTTTCGGGCATGAGTTAGCAGGGTGGGGTAGAGTGAGGCTTACAGGACAAGCTATTGGTCTGGACAACCTCCCCTAACATGTCCTAGGTCTTGACCAGACTAGACAGCTCCCAGACCACTGTGCTGCTACAAACAACCATCACAGTACCTGCACCAAAGAAAGAGAATCCACCCACCTGCCAAGGTATATGTAACTGAAATGACTTATGAGGAACAGCTGAGGGAACTAGGGTCATCTAGCATGGAGAAAAAGTTGTTCAGTGGGGACATTAACACTTTCTACAATTACCTGAAAGGCATAGCAAGGTGGGTCTTGGTCTCTTTCTCCCAATAACAAACAATAGGAAAAGAGAAAATAGCTTCAAATCATGCCAGGGGAGGTTTAGATTGCAAATTAGGAAAAAAATCTCTTCACCAAAAGGGTGATCAGGGAACCAAGGAAAGTTCTGAAGCCATTCCTGGAGGTATTTAAAACACATGTAGATGTGTCACTTAGGGACACAGCTTAATGGTGGACCTGGCAGTGCTGGATTATTGACTGGATTTGATGACCTTAATGGTCCTTTCCAACATAAACAATTCTATAGTAACAGGAGCACTAGCATGCAGGTGCTGAGCCAAGTTCAATGAGCAGCTGTTTTCCTAACACTTCTCTCAGAGGAAATAACATGTCCAAGTTCTCAGCCTGAAATCAGTCTTGCTGGAAAATGAGCTGGGAGGAATCTAGTCTTCCTAGGATTTTCCTGCCAGACTGACCAAAGTGCTAGCAAATTGGAGAAAGGGATACGGAAATTTTACCTGGAACTGAAGGTAAATTCCAACAATGCCATTTATCCAGTCAGTGAGCAGATCCACTATGCCAGCCATAGCATTTAGGGTCTTTAAAGGGTCCCACAGCCCACAGTTCAGCTGTGAGGAGACAGGTGGAAAAAAAAATACATTCTAAGTACTTCTGCAAACCTTACTGAGCAGCTCTGAGAGCTATTTGGAAAACAGACAGGTGGGTCAGAGCACCTCTCATCCCAGCTGCTCTTTGGTGTATGCAACCAGAAGCCATTGCTCCTGCATTCTGGAGCACACCTTCCAGGTCAAGAAAACCTTCAAAACTAGAACCACGGATGGTGAAAGAAGAGACTGTTCAGACTAACATGTCATCATTTGTGGTCATTTCCTCTGCCTCTCCTAGAAGCAAGCCTGGAACAGGGTCACACCAGAAACAGCAAGGAGCTTTAATATCATATATGTGCCACTAAGAAAAATATTTCTGTTTAGAAAAAAGATACAGAAAATGTTTCTATACAGGCTGGTGAAACAGACAACTGGGAGAGTAAGTGCAGACACAGCCTCACACTCCTCCATACAGACATTGCAATAGTCACTTCAATTTTCAGCATCACCTGAATAAGGTTCAGTGTCGGAAGGTTGCTTTTCCAAGATATAAAAAGAAAAGATTTGGAGAAAAAAATGCATGGAGCTCTTCTGGGGTTTAGGTTTTTTCATCAAGTTTGATACTCAAAGAAAAAAAAAAGTCATGGAAAAAAGGGCAGAACTGTGCCAATTTACTTATTTTTTCATCCAGATCCCCCAAAACAGAAGTTTAATCTCTTGGCATCTTCTAATTATCACAGATCAATATGGCTTGAGCTGATTGAATTATTTTTGAAATATGCAGAAACTACTATGGCAGCACATAATTATTTGGGATCACAGCTCAGCTGTGACTGGCAAGGTAGGCACAGAATCAAACACTACAGGTGTTCACCTGCACCTAGTTCCCATGATGCCAACACATCCAGCTGCTCAACAGATTTGAGGAACACTGTGTGAAGTGATAGATCCACCAGTTTAGCGTCAAACATGGAGCAGCCTGGAAGACTCCAATGACACTACTGTTATAACAAGAAGTTTTCTTAATCACAGTGTGAATGCAGGGACTATGATTTCTGGTAAGATCCTTAATCTGGAAGGGCTGTTGAAGGCTCAAAGAAACATACTCACCATTTTGTAGGAGTTCTAAGATCACCGCAAAGGGATTGGATATATCTGGCCACAACAAGGAACTTGAAACCAATTTATAAAAATTTAAGGAAGATAAGCAGGGAGGTATTCACAGGTCCATGGCAGATCCACTATGAAGTTGCCAGTACAGGATTTGTGAAGCCACATTCCTGGCTTGAGGCTGATAAAGACAGCAGACAATTGGAGCCCAATCCATCATCTGTCTTATTCCCATTGCACATCAGTAAACAACAGCTCTAGTCAGTACGTTATTTATCATTTCTGTCAGCTGCAGTAATGATTATCAGTAGTGGATCCACCATTTTGAGTCACAATTTGTGGCACTAAATACGTTTTCTATTGCCAAGGTATTCATAAAACTTTAATTTATTAAGATGACAATTAAAGGCTAAGCATTTTTCCAATATTGCCATACCCATAGTTTTATCCAATTCTTAATTCAGAATTTAGGTTGTTCAATATGAAAAATGAAACAGAAGCATGCAAAGTGAGGTTGCCACCAGCACCTCATTAACTTGATAGCTCTGTTTCCAGGCTTGTTAGGGACTGGCAAATGAGACAAGCTCTTAGCAGCAATAAAAGTAACCACAGATGCACTGTGAGTGTCATTAGTGAATGAAAGAAGTAGCAGCCCAGACTGATATAGCACAGAGGCCTGAAACCAGACAGAAAGCCAGGCAATTCCTGCCTCAAACAGGAAGATACAGCAACCTTTCCTGCCTGACTAAGGAGGTAATACTGCCTTTAAAAAGTCACTCTCAGGGAACATCAGAAGGAACATCTGGCAGGGACAGCAATATCCTACAACTGTATCAAGTAACCAGCAACTATAGCTAGAAAAATATATTGCTATATGATGTCTAAAGACAAGAAAAAAAATAATTAGAAATGGGAATTTCCTCATGGAACATTTTAATACTGGACTTGAAAGCAGAACTGTACAGTCAATTATGACTGGAATTGTGGAAAGAAAAGGCATTGTAAGTACATTGACCTTTATTTTTAATTTCTTCTCATGCTGGTAGAGCAATAGTATGGCAGAAAGAGTTTAAGGAGAGGAAGGATACCTCCTGGGCACAACAGCCATAGCATCAAGCATGCAAAAAAAACCTCTGCTTGTCCTTCAATTAGTGAGGATTTTCTTACTTCGTTACCTTTGCTGTGATTTAACGTTCTTCTTGGGGGAACGAATATATTGGAGTTTGAAAACACTATAACAGATGCTTTGGCTTACTTTTGGTCTGTAAGGATTCCAAGGAACGTTTTCAGACCTTGGGTATTCTTGGACTTTGGGAAAACAGTTGGTGCTCTTAAACTAAAAAAAAAAGCTGTGAATTACACAGGGTTGATCTCAAAAGATATCCTAAAATTGAGAGTATACTATGGTATTATTCCATGCAATTAGATTATAACAGAGGATCTCAAGAATAAAGATACAAAATCACATTGTCAGTATGGTGACCTTTTGGTGTGGATGGAAGAGTTTTTCAGAGGCAGACTGATGAGATGAGAACATTACCAGAGGCACACATCAGATTATTTTTGGGAATGATGAAACATGCCTGCTAGAACTACTCTTTTTTCACATGGACTTGGAAGACTTTTCCCCCTTCATTTCAGGATGAGATTCTGATCATGGAAATCTGGAAGGGCTTGGCTGATGTCCAGCTTTTACCAGAAACAGCAAGAATTTATTTCAGGAATAACACCAATTAGAGGGACGAAATGACACAACTCAGTTCAAGCCCCAAGAGGCTTACAGGACTCTCCTGATCTTCTCCTTGCACAGAAAGAGTTCTCTGCCGACCAGGTTGGCAGCCAGGAAGTTTTCATGCGCTCCTTCAGAATGAGGGAACTACTTCCTTCTTCCATGCAGGATCAGCTGATGGTAAGTTCAGTCGGTCTGATGCCAGAAAACCAACTCCTGCAGAATGTACATCTGCCATGCGGCAGGTACATCTACCTAACTATTTGTATTCCCTCTTTAAGAACCCTTGACTACTCCTATTTTTGCTATAGAAGGTATTTGGGTATGTCAGTAAAACAGATGTGCAGCCAACCTTTAGTTTCTTGAATTAATAAATCCATAAAAAGGTTCAGGAATCTAAACTGAGCCTACCAGCACAATCCTGAGCTTTTCAGGAACTTCAAAGAAGTGGTTGAGGGGGTAACTAATACCTCTGCTCCACAGACATTCCCTGGCGGCTGACCCAGTACAATCTCAGAGCGCTTTGGAAGAGGGAAGGCGACACCATGATGCGTTGCAGAAGCACTTTTTGCTCAACGCATGCTCTGGTTGGCCGAGGACATCTTCAAGAAACACACACCAGAGCCTCCACACCAACAACCACATCTTAAAAGCTTTACAAGGTCACACGTGGCAGCAAGAATTTGGGAGGGAGATAAAGGCTGCAACTAATGTTAACACCACAGAGCAGGCTTACAGGCCCTGAGCAAGGGGAACAGGCCAGCCTAAAAGAAAACACATGTGTATCTGGTAGCAGACTGGTGAGCCGTAAGTTTTTGGAAAAGGAACAGAAAGAGCATCCCAACAGGCTTAGATCTTCTCCCACTTACAACACAAGCGCTAAAAGATTTTGATAACCCTGAAGTGTAGGTCATTATTGAAGCCCATATCTATGGACTAGGCACTCTATAAGTCTCGAAAAATGCATGGAAAAAGTAAAGTTATGGCCTTCCAATAAATTGCACAATTTGGGCATCACCCCTGTCTTCAGAGGTTTTGTTTAATCATGTAAGGAATTAATCACAATTTCAGATATTATATGTGCACTCATACTTTACACTATGAATTTTTAAATGTTTGGGGTTTGGTTTTTTGGTTTTTTGTTGGTTTTTTTTTTTAATCTCCTGGAAAGTGTAGTTATAAGATATGCTCCTGCCAGAGACCAAACTTTCTAGATACCACTAAAAATGGCCATAAGCTTTTAGTACTAAAAAGGGAGAGACAGGCGAATAATGAGTTTTTCATACATATTACAATGCAAGAATAACACGAAGCTGACCTCTGGCATTTTAAGTTGTGAAAGGCCTTCACAGGTTTGGGAAAATAATTTATTCTCTATCAATTAAAGCAGCAGCTAAACATGGATGACTGATCTCATTTTGCCAGTTCGCAGTTCATGCCAGGTAGAGAAATACAGAGGATACTCTGACACAGGAAATTCAAAGGTTGATATTATCACTACATTATTTAAAACTACAAGCTGTAAATGGCCATCATTCAAGCTGACTCTAGAAGTTTTATATATAGTGTTTGAGGAGATAGAGTACTTAATTCCAAAGGTCAAAATCACAATAGTTCTCTGAAACAAAAGCAAAATCTCCCAAGAAACCTCTCTCAGTAATAATAGCAGTACATTGTCTGAAAGAATAGTAATCAGATTTCCAGGCACACTTTGTAAGTAATCTTGTTTACTGTAATTTTGCAACAGCTTTCATAAATTTTTCATCTGAAATCAGGAAGGCTACAGCTTGTATTCTGACAGGTTGAAAGAGCTGAGTAAGTAAAATACATGCCTGTGTGGCTGGTGTGTTTGGGAACACTTAAAAATGCCTTTTTTTTTGTGGTTATGTTTTTTTCTCACGTGGAAAAGTAACTCAGACATCACAGTGATATATTTTAACAACCAAATAAAACATTAAAATAGAGGGAAAGTCTCCTCTCACTTCCATTGGTTTCCAAGATTTTTAAGACAGCCTAGGAAATAAAAATGGTTTGTGCTTGATGAATATCCATCCTAACAATGTCCAATCACACATTCCACGTTCTGAGTTTTTCTATGAAGCACGAGCAAGAAATCCAAATTGAGTGTTATAGTGAGCCAGTTTGGAGTTTTGTCTCCACAATAGGCTTAAGTAATTTTCAGTGAAATCTTAACTGCTTGGTACAAAATCTAAAGGAAGCAACTGTTAGGAAATATTTCCCTTAACTTCAGATGCATAGCACAGATCTGCACAGAACTTTACTTCCACTGGGCCTTCCTACAAAATTTAGTCTTCTGTCAAAACAGTCACACGTTTGCAAGTTGTGCAAAATGAAAGATAGATAAGGATATTAATACAAGCTTTTGTGGCTCAGACACTCCTAACTACATGTCCCTTTTATATCATCAGGCACAAAAAAAAAAAAAAAAACTAAAATTCCACAGCTCTGTAAAATGTGTATCCTTTATTCAGATGTGGGAGAAACTGATCTAAACCTTCAGGAATATTTTAATCACAACTGCAACCAGAAACTAGACTATTATAAAGCACTTTTAAGTGAAATTCTGGGCAGGGCTCCAAAGGATTTTGTCCAGCATCCTGTGGCTGGCAGTCCATATAGGCAAGCTTTCTCTCTGCCTGAAGTTACTTTTATCTGCCGACTGGAAACTTGGATGAACCCCACCTCTCTCTCCACTCACCCATCCAGTAGTTAGCTACAGGAAGATAAAGGCTCAGGAAAAAGGTTTTAAGCATTTTTTTCCTCTTCCGGTATGTCTGGAATTCCAAATGCAGTCTGAACTATTAAATTCACTCTTTTTGAAGAAGTAACGCCTGGCAAGATTCAGCCAGCTCACAGTTTTGTTTCCATAACTTGCAGCAGTCCTTCCATCTGGGTCCAGTTTTATGCCACCTTCATTACAGTGAATGATTTACCTCAGGAGATGAAATTACCAAAATAACCACATGCAACTCATAAATAAGCTGCAGACCATACCACAACTGAAAAGTACAAAATTTAGTGCCAAACACTGTCATACCCGAATTCTGCCACCTTGGCTGTGGGCAAGTACAGTGTACATCTCCACAGTTAACTCTGCCTAACAGGCTTTCAATTCCATCCTCCAACAGTCCCTTCAGCCCTGATGGACAAGCACCCACATTAACATACTAAAATGAAATATGTGGTCAAACCTGTATTTTGCACACTGAGCTCCAAAATTTAAACCCCTGGGCATTAAACTGAATTAAGAAGCATCACCATTACTGGCCTCACTTTTACAACTGTTTTCTATTTAGGTTGGACAAAAAGCTTAACATACAACTAACATAAACACCAAAAGGAAATAAACCACCAATTGACTCAAAGCTTAGCTAATCCTGCAGGCAGTTCCTGCAGGTTTTAAGTCAAAAGTTTGGTCAAGTAAGAAAGCAGGATTCTTTGTATAAGCAAACATTAGCTGCAGTGTCTCTAGGAGAATCCATTAGATTATACCGACCTGCTCAACCTTGGCTTTAGAGATAACCGGCTCTATTCAATAAACATTCAGCTTTCCAGAAGACCATAAAAAGTTTCATTGAAAAAAAAAAAAAAAAGGCAGGGGGGGGGGGGGGAAGAGTCTGAGACCACTCAAATTTACTTCAGAAGTATACAGTAAAGCCAACAGCCTGCTTCTAACCATTAACAGCAGGAAAACCCTGTAAAGGACCAAGAATTTTACTGCCCTCTGCAGCTTTTCCTTTGCAAGGGCAAAACGCCACCCATTTCGGGGGAGATAAACTGATACCGACTGTCACCTGCTGCTGTGAAACATTTTTCTTCCCAAAGCCTGGAAACCCCACACTGAGCACGCAGAAAACACATTCGACCAACCAAACTTCACCTTCCTTAAAAACGCAGGCTGTGCTGTCCCAAAACCTTTCTTGAGAAAATGGGTCAATTGCTAGAAAATGATATCATGGGGGAGAGAGGGGGCTAGCACAAGGAGGAGCACGGTCCCTGCTTACTTGCACTAAAAATATTACTTCAGATACAGGTACCGACTGCATTTTTATTGCGGCGATTCAAATCCTGCCACTACAAAGGCCACCACGGCCAAGCCGCCAGTTGGAAGAGAGCGGAGCCAAGGAATTAAGTGAATTAAACTCGATGCGCTTGTTGACTCAGTTTTCGCTCCATCAGCCGCGCGGCCACTGCTCCAGCGTCGCCTCTAAATATCGGGCAGCAAAGTTCGGGCGGGGGTTCCCCGGCCCCCGCCGCCACCTCGGCGCCTCTCGCCACCAACTTTCCGCCGCAGGAGCCGCAGCACCGGCTCTCGGCCGCCCGTCCCGTCCCGTTCCGCCCGGTACGCCTCGGCTCGGCTCAGAGTGCCGGCTACGGCGATGCCAGTGGCGCGGCGGGAGAGGGAATGCCGGGCGACGGGAGCAGGGATGCCCGGCAACCCGGGGATGGCGCGGGTCCCGGACCGGGAGGCTGTCTCTTACCAGCCCGGAGGCGAAGAAGACGGCGAGCAGAGCTAGGCAGGCGCCCATCACGATGAGGAGAAGGAAGACGATGAGCGGGTGCTGCTGGCTCATGCAGTAGTAGGACTCGTAGAGCCAGTCCCGGGAGCGGGACTGTTCCCCGCTCGCCCCGCAGCCGCCTCCCGACTGCTCTGCCCGCTCCAGCAGGTAGCGGCGTCTCCTCCTCATCATCATCGCTTCTTGCCACATCGGGTAGAGCCCGCGCAAGTCCCTCAGAGCCGCCGCCGCTGCTGCAGGAGGCAGCCGGGGAGTGGAGCGGGGCGCGCTCCCGCGCGGGAGGCGGAGAGGAGGAGCCGCGGCGGCGGCATGGGCATGGGCACGGTGCGCCGGGATGCCGCGGCCGCCGCGCAGCCCGCCCGGGGCTTGGTGCGCCTCCGGAAGGCGCCACCCCGCACGCACATGCCTTGCCCGGCTCCCCCGGAGGCGGGGGCGGCAGGCGCGCTCCTCCTCGCCGGGGAGGGCAGCGGGCGTCCGCCCAGAGTAAGCGCCCCAGAGCGGCGNCGCGGCGTGTGCCGCTCCCGGCCCGCCCCCGGCGGCCCCGGCCCTACCCGGCTCCCGCGGGGACGCCGCTGCCTTCCCCAGGCTGGGTGGCAGCACCTCCCGGCGCCGGAGGGAAAGACGTTTGCAGACTGCTTTGAAATTACTCCCACGGGCGGAGGGCTCTTGCAGGACTCTTTCACTGGGTCCCTTTTCCGGAGGCGGAATCCCCTTTTTAGAAGTCATACCTCGATTTTTGTCGAAACGAGCATTCAATTTAGAAAGAAGCATAACATACATTTTCCCCAGCTTCCTGTGTTCTGAAGGATTTGGTTAATTCCTATCAAAGCAGGGACCGGGAAGATGCTGGACATCTAACACAATAAAGTTACATATCTGTCATGCACATCATTTACAGGCAGTTCTGCGTTCCCAGCCCATTGCTTCCCTGAAGGGCCCTCCCCACAGGTTAAGTCAGTCTCTACCCTTTCTGATCTACCCTCCAGCCTCTGTTGTTGCTTTGTCACATCCTTAAACTCATAGAGGCTGCCAAAACGCTCCCAGGAGAGGAAGAGACCAGAGGCTGCACAGATGCTAATGGGCCTGAATGTCCCAAGGGTGTCTCCTGGTGTTTGGAGTAATGTTAGAAGCAAGAGGCACTTGGGAGTACTACACTACTGCAAAAGATGAAAAACTGGGGCTAATGTAAGTGGTCATAATCATCATCAATGAGAGATGTAGGATAGAGGTCTGACCATTAATCAGGTGGAAGAAAAGGTAGGTAACTAGGATGATACAGGCCAAAACTATATGGCTAATTTATATTTAACACCTAAATTCTGTGCACTGATTTTTCTGTCCAGAAAAAGAAGAGATGGGTCTTCCAGGAGTGTAACAATGAAGAGAAACCAATTGCACATACAGCTCCAAAGCCCTCTCCATATATTTGCAACTCTTAGATTCCTCAGGTTTTTAGGAGGAATGAGACTTGAGCTTTCCTGCCCCCTTCTCCTCTCAGCTGGCTGGATGGAAGAAAAGCCGCTTGTTTTTCACTCTTCTTTCCCCTGAAGCGCTTTCTGGGGCAGGAAGAACACATAAAGGAGAAGTGGAAAGTTACAACCACACCCACTGTTTTGGGAGAGAGAGGGTGAAAAACTCTCAGAAGCAGCAGTGATAAGATTGAAGGATGAACACAAATCTATGTGGGGAGAACATTCTGGCAGAATTAATTGCTGGGAAGGAGTTGGTAGAGGTGGGTGTGAGAATTTTTGTGACATGAAAAGGCTTTACTTGCAGTCACTTCAAAAATTATGGAGCTGGCCACCCTCACTGTCACACACACATATATAGTGAGATAAGCATAGGGAGTTTAAAAAAAATCCAGAATTACAACATAAAACCTCTTTGAAAAGAAGATCACAGAATTTGGTATCTGAAGGCATCGGTATTTTGAGCTCGCAAAGGTGGAAAGACCAGTATCACATATACACTTCTTTAAAATTCAAGAATAATTCCATGATCCTGTAAGTACTCGCAAAAATGCAAAAGATCTGAACAGGCAAAATGAAGAATGTTCTCTGTTCTGTGTGTACAACAAACATCCTTGCAAAAGCGTTCGAAACTTAGTGCATTGATACAGATGGTAGAAGTGTTTGTCTTCTTCCCCCAGCTAATTCTGCCTTATTAGCTTTCCACTGCTTTCCAGCTCCCTGAACCTGAGCAGGAAAGGCCATTCCAAAGAGTTTACCATGATGATCATGTCATTTGTTTGTTATTTCAGTAAGATCTTATGCCTGTAACAGCTAATTCCTCATTATATTACTCTCATGCAATTTCTCAGGAAATAAAATTATAATTGCACAGCAAAAACTTAATTAACTCAAAGGTTGCCCAGTGGTGTCTCATGCCTTTCCAAAACAATAGGATAAGCATAACTCTCTTCTGAAGGGGCAGACAAGGTGTTTCAGCAGCAGAGCAAGAGAAATTAACATGGTAACAAGAGGAAGCAAAATGATCATTTACAAACATCACCTCTTAAGGGCACAGGAGCAGGCAATTTTTAGATGCGGCAAATCAAACGGGTGAGGCAGAAGGCCACCTTGGCTGAACAGGAATCTTTTTTCAGAAGATGAAGAAGGAAGGTGTATGGCCACTGAAGCAAGGTCAGGTGACATGGGAAGAATACTGAGATGCTGCTTGCCACTGTAGGGAGAAAATCGGTGTGGCCAAAGCTCAACCGGAGCAGAAGTTGGCCAGACCCGCAGAGGGAGATAAAAAAGGGGGTTTTTTAATATATTAATGGCAATAGGCAGAGTAGAGGATGAGGATAAGGATGGTCACCTCCCAAATAGGGACATGGAGAAGGCAGAGGTGTTTAATGCATTCTTTGCCTCAGTCTTCAGCATGGATGATGGAACAAGGGGATCTCTGTGCCCTGAGCTGGAGGACCATGACTGAGAGAATGATCAACTCCCAGTCAGCCCTGAAATTTTGTGGGACCTGCTGCTCCAGCTGGGTCCCTAAAAATCTACAGGGCCTTATGGGATTCATCCAGGAATCCTCAAGGAGCTAGCTGATGTCATCTCAAAACCTCTTTTGATGATTTTTGAGCAGTCTTAGGAATCCAGAGGTCCATTCTGACTGGAAGCTGGTGAACATTGTCCTGATTTTCAAGAAGGGCAAGAATGAGCACCCCAGAAACTACAGGCCTGTAAGTTTCAATTCAGTGCCCAGTAAAACTATGAAACATATTATTCTGGAAAGTACTGAAAAACACCTACAGGACAATGCAGTATCAGTCACAGCCAGCACAGCTTAAATCCTGCTTGTGAAACCTGATTTCCTTTTACAACAAGGTAACCCACCTCGCTGATCTAGAAATGCCATTATATGTAATCTTTTTGGACTTTAGCAAAGTTTTTGATAGCTCATGAAGGAGATGAGCAAATATCACAGCAAAGCTGTGATGTGTCTTGTCTCACAGTATTCTTCTGGACAAAATATCCAGCATACAGCTGGATCACGTGTTACCTGATGGGTGAGCAACTGTCTCACAGATCATGAGTGAGTGGAATAACATCAGGCCGGTGTCCTACTCAGCATATTCTATGATTCTGATTCTACAATTCTATGAAATGTTTCCATTGGACTCTTGTGTTTTCTTGCCCAGCTGATGGACTCTCCTGCTCTACTTTCTCTCTCCAAACTAGAAGCCTGCATCTTTCAATTCATCCTTCAAACTTCAGCTAAAAATATCCCACACCTTAAAGTCTAAAACCCTCACCCGTTCTTAGTTCTAGATAGGGGCAGTGGTCCAGTGAAAAAAACCACCCACGCTGTCATGTAAATAATGACTGCAACATCCTATATATGGACAAGGTAATTGAAAAATTGCCTTGCCGTGTAGTACTCAAATCTGAATTTGAACTTCTAATTTGAATGCTCTACTTTTTATTTAACATATTAACACTTTTCTTTCTCCCCACAGGATGCATTTAATTAAGCGAACATTATTGCAGTTGAATGACAATTATGTCATTGCCAAAGTTGAAATGCCATATGTTTTTAGAGACCAATTACTCTAGGTAGCTGAAAATAAGCATCCTTACTTGGCTCAGCCTGGAAGTTTGCTATGCCTCAGGGAAAAGGAAGGTACAGTGAATTATGTAATTTGTGGTTGAAAAGCAAAGGACTTTCAGAAAAAAAATCCTCTTCATGTATTCTACCTTTTTCTCTAAATGGGGAACAAAAGCAAAGCTAGCACTTAAGATTGTCAGAAACTCTATCTCCTTTATACCCTTGGGACTCCAACAATATGAAAGAATTTGTTCCTTAGCCAGCTGGTGTCTAAGCATCTGTTGTACCCCTCTGGAGAAGCAAAACAACATAGAACAAAAGGTTGAGGTCCACAGCTGCTTGTCAAAGCAACCATGAGCCAGAGGCATTACACATTGCAGCAGCAGATTAGTTTAGAGAGCTTGGTCCCTTCCAGCCTCAACTGTTCTGTGATTCTTTGTTATCACAGCTTATTTCCAGTGTCAAGTGATCTGTGGTAAATCTCAGGGAAAAGATAAATAGGAGCAGGGCATACAGGAGTACCTCTTGTTCCTTACATTGCTCTCTTTGCCGTTCTGGCTCAATCTCCATCACCTCTTTCCTTCACTTTCCCTTCTCTGTTGTCTTCTGCATGAGTTTTCTGGTCAGGGATACAGACTAGCTCTCTGCAGAGACAGATCCTTTGCTCTCAGCTACTCTATTCAGGACAGCCCGAGGTACAGGAAATAAATTGCAGGGAAAGGTGCTGAATCTCACAGTCCTAAAGCACACAAAAGAGCCACAGCAATTTGCCTGAGAAAAACACTGCCCCCAAGTCCACTGGAGGTCAGGCTGCCCCTCTTAGCAGCTGGCCACCAAAGCTGCCCATCACCACAGCCTTGGCACTGTGCTGCCACAGCCCAGCTCCTCCAGGGCACCTCACACTGAGCTGAGATTGCAGGTCAAGTTGTCCTGCCAGTAAGATTTCACATAGCCAGTGCCTCAATGGCACTTCCAGAGCTTGGATGTGACAGCATGGCCAAACCCAGGTCAGTCAGACCTGCTTAGGGTTGCTCTGGAGAGCCATCCCTGCCATAAGATCAATGTGTGAATACATCTGATGTGACCAGGGTTTTAACAACATTATCTTGTCCACTAGGGATGCATAACTTTTGTTGTTGTTGCTGTTGTTGTTGTTGTTTAAGAAAGAAGCCTGCTATTTTTTACTGATTTTTTTCTGGATTCATTTTATTGAGTTCAGTTAACAGGACTTTCTCTTTCAAATCTTATAACTGCAGCTATGTGTTACTGCTGCTCTTCAAACAATGAGGACACTATTTCCTACAGAAATATATTGGATTTCACACACATGGAACCAGGTGAAATTCACTTTTGTTTTAGATATAGACTTGCCTGAGGTGTTTAACGTTGTTATTTAAGGTGCTAAATTGCAGTCTGACTGTTCTATAATTCCTTGTGTAATTTTTCTCCCTCCCCCTTTTTGAAGACAGTATGTAACTTTGCACCTCTCTCAGCCTCCATAGACTTTAAAGAGTGTTTACTAAAAAGTTCTGAGGTTATTGAAGGAATTACTTGAGAATCAGATGATCTAAAAGTACCTCAGTAACCTCTCTTCTTGCACTGTTTCCTCACAGATGGTGACTACTTTGGTCATCTAATCATAGATAACTTTTTTATTAAAGATTGAAGCAAAATATAGATCAGATTTTTAAAGGTTCTGGACCATCTGTTATTAGCTGAATGGTGGGCATACTGTTTCCAAAGTCTCCTTTCAAAAAGCATGTGACAAACAAAAAGTTATCTAGCAGTGCATCAGTTTTCTTTCTGCTTATACCTTGGCCTTTCTTATTTTGCTCATGCTATTCTTTACACTCACTGTTATAATGTGACTTCCAAATTCTATATATTATACTTTTTCTATCTCTTTTTCTATCTATCTAGTGTTGAATTATGCACTTCCTCATCTTTCATACTGGGACAGTTTGCACTTAGTGGTATTACTTTGGAAACCACCTACTCTTCCAGACAACCTGCTTTCAGGTGGGAGATCTAGGGAAGGTGGGAGGAAAGCAATAGCACTTCGGAAAATTGGAACTGCTCAGGTGGTTTTATAAAATTGCAAATTCACTGGAGAAGCTAGAGATAAGTACCATAGGCAGCTCAGGAAACACCTGTTCAATATATAACTACAGTCAGAATACTAGTATAGCTTTTAAATGCATAAAGAATAAGATAATAAATGATTTAGAACATACAATACCTCCATACTGATCAACTATACACCTTCATCTTGAGTTGTATTACCCTACCTCAAAAAAAAACATTGCAGAATTAGAGACAGATTCTTCAGAGAACAGTTAATCAAAAACAAGGAATTGTTTCTTCTATTTAGCAAATATAGAGGACTGTTATCTGCACAAACAAAACATAGGAGGAACTGTAGTAATGCACATAACATTATATTGGAAAAGACCGCTTGGATTTTTTGTTTTCTTTATTTTTTTTTTTTAAGAAACAGGTTAGACTTAAAGGAAATGCAAAATTACTAAATGGCATATGTTATTTCATTGTGATAGTTAATCTGTCAGAACAGAACTCTGTCACAAGACGCTTCTAAAGCAAGAATTTCAGGGTAACAAAACTGATTTGGTTTTATATGTTTGTCAAAATAAGTTTGATAATTATCAATAATAACATAAATTACAAGGAATATTGATGCTGCTGTTCCACAATTAACATAAGTGCAAGGTAATAGATACAAGGATAAAAAAAATATGAAACGCAGATTATGTCAAAATGGGTTTCTTGCACCTTCTACTAAATAATCATGCAGCTTTTTTTCCTATTCTCAAAGACTAGTTATTAGCATGGATTATTCTTTGTTGTCATTCAGTTGGGCTCAGTGGTGCTCCAATGAATTTAATTGATTAAAATAAATGTTGATTCCCTGAATAAAGGGTGAGACCATTGATTCAAAACCCACTGAATCACACAACACAGTCTACAAATTCTTCCTTCAAGAAAGAAGACATATGTATATATAGTAGAATTATTGTGGTTCTAGACATTTTATTATGATCTTTACTTCATCAGCACAATCCACTGAAAGTAAAAAAAAAAAAATGTACCTAAAGCAAACTTATAAGTGTACAATGCTTCAAAATTATTCCAATGATTAAATCAGATATAAGGCACTTACTGACCTATTCAGGCTAACCAGGCTAACTGATATTATAGAAAAGAAACACATAAATCTAAATATAAAATGAGCAGCTAAAATAGAGAAATGCATGTAGGTGAATTAGTATCCAAGAAAACCATATTAATGTGTATCTAAAAAGACATTTTTTGCAAAATCTCTGTGTTGCTTCAATTTTTCCTCAGTAGCTGTCATAGTTATGCTAAAGGAGGCTTCCTCGCAACAGAAGCTGCAAATGGCAGTGCAAATACATGGCACAATCCTGCAAAATTCAAGATATTAACTGAGTTCTGAAAATGCTTAAAAGCAAGCAAAAGTCTATACATGTTAATTCTGGGATTTCTGTGAAACTTTTTGGAAGCGGTGAATTAATTAGTGAAATAGGTTTTTGCAAGATGGAATGACAAGTATTTTCCCTAGATGAAAAATTTCCTGCTTTTAATTTTATAGTCTTCTTGGCTCCAAGAAAGACAATCTCAGCTCAGGTTCTTATAATTATTGTAGTATTATTTATTTAATGGATGAAGTTTTGCTTAGACTGAGAAAAGAACTCTAGGAAGTGTTATCAACAAGTTAATATCTAAATTGGACTGGACTTAAGCACTTAAGGAGAGTTGAACATCACTCCAGATTTGGACCACAGGTAAATTTTATCCATAATTTTTCCACTTGCCATGGCTATGCTCTGTGTCTCTTCTGCAGAAGTCCTGCATTTCTTTCTCTCCTTCTTCGCAACTTCATCATGTTTTGCTAGATAATTGCTGCATGCTCCCTTTGGAGATGGAGCTGGCACTGCTAGCTTTCAGACCTCTGTTCTGCCACTTAGTGACCTTAGTAAAAACATGTTAACCACAGATGGCTTCCAGAATCATGTGAAGCTGTGTGAGTTAATGGCTTCAGCTGCATATTTGATAAGAGCACCCAGCTGAGAGCAGAGAGTTGTAAGAATTGGTAACATTCCAGGACCCAAGTCTGCAGAGTTCTGCCAAGAGTAGTGGATTCCAGGATTCTGGAGAAAGTGTTATTTTCGTAGTGGGGAAGAAGGGACTGAGCTGCTGCTGAGGATAAGAGGTCATTCTGGCCATGAAATCCCCTGGTACTGGATGAATGATAGACCGGGGTGCTGGAGTCTGGGAGGTTGGAGAGATTTTCTAAAGGGAGGCTTTGGGTGTGTGGGCTGAGTCAGGTCCTGACACAGCGTCACACCTTAAATAGAGATTGTGGGTTGGCGGCACAGCCTAACCCTACTTAGCACTAAGGAGTGGGGAGCTGTAGGGTAAATGTCATTGGCAAACCCAGTCCAGCCTTTTGCCTTGCTGGTGAAACCTACTTCATGTTGGGAACACTTCTCTTCTAGCTTTGGAGAAAAGGTATTTATATTAATCAACAAAATATTCCAGCTTTAGACTTTTTCTTCAAACCAGCTGATGGATACACAACTGCATATCCACAATGTGTATTTGGAGGGGAGGCTTATAAATAGCTGCTAAAGCACTCTCTCAGACATTTGAGCACCATCTTATCACTAAGAGTCTTTGTGTAAAATTTTTTCAATTTTTGAGATCAAGATCTCAAAAAGTAAAGTACCAGAGACCTATCCATTTCACAGAGCTTTTTCACTCCTTAGGGCTGAAAGAAAATTCACAATTGAGGCAGCAAGGGACCTCCAAAGATTGTCTGGTCTGGCTCCCCTCTGCTCTAAATAGGGTCATCTAGAGCAGGTTTTTCAGGAGTGTGTCCAGTTGAATTTTGGGTACCTCCAAGAATGTAGAATAATCAACACCCTTGAGCAACCTGTTCCAGTGTTTGATCATCCTTGCACTAAAAAAGATTTTTCTAAGCAGTAGTTTTTCTAAGTAGTAGTTTTTGCATGTATTTGGGTTTTTTGCATGCTGTGCCCATTGCCTCTTGTCCTTTCACTGAGAAGCACTAAGAGTCTGTCTCCATTTTTTCTGTTATCTGCCACCTCTCAGGTATTTATACACTCTTATATTCCCGTGAACCTTGTGTTCTCCAAACTACACAGTCTTGAGCTTTTCTCTGAAGACAAATCCTTCAATTTCTTAATTGACTTTGTGATCTTAGGTTGGACACGTGGCTCAGAACATTTGTCCAAAGTCCAGCATCAGTCTCCTGCAGAGTGGGAAAGTCAAAAAAGGGCAATAAACTGATGAAGAAATACAGGAGAACGCTTAAACAATTCAGTAGAAAACAATCAAAGGCAACAGTGACAGTGGTGTAGGAGTATTCTGGAAAGTTATCAACATATAAAGAAAAGGATATGAATTAAAAGGCAATCTTGTAATGAATAAAATAGGATAAAATCATACAGTTACAGAAACTATCCAGTTATAAAACAGGTCCTTCATAGTGAAGCAAGTTTATTTAAAACAACAGCAACAACAAAAGAAAAGAGTGGAAGTTGTAAGAGTAGGTTTAAGTGCAAGCACAAATCACTAAAGACAATCTGAATTCCCAGGAGCAAAGCATGAAATGTCATAATTGTCATGCTGATATAGCAAGAAGAAAAAAAATTTGTGCAGTCTTATCTAATTCATAAACTGATTGCATTGGTCTGAGATTTTGAAAATATCTGAACAAACAGAAAATGGTAATTTGCTCAATTAAAAAGATAAAAAGACAAAAAAGGAAAAAAAAGAATAAAAATCTTTTGCTGATTACTATCTCGTAGGCTAAGAAATCCTGGGTTTTATTACATTCTAATGCTATTTATTACATTGTACATGGTATTGCATTGTAGTTTTATGTTTTAAAATACAGGAGTTTTCTGGATCTGTGAAAAGCTCATCATTTAAAATAAAATATGTTCTAGTCTTTGATTGTTTGGGAAAAAATTAAAATTTTAAAAGCTGAACAAATATTTTGATTATAAAATGTCACAGTAATACATTATGAGGTTTTGGAAGGTCAGCAGTAGTTTTGTCTGCTGTCAATGCCTCATTAAGCCTGGGAGCTGCTTTCCTACCAATCTTCCTGAAGAAGTCATGCATGTGTCCCTTTTATTACCAAATTCACAGCTCTGGTTGGAAAAAATTACTTGCACCTGATTTTTTCCAATAGGGCTAATGATCTCAGTTATAGAAAAAAGACAGGGGATACCATATAACAGAAATCAAGACTTAAACACATTATTCTTCCACAGACCCTATTTGATCTTCAACTCAATTTATTTTAGACTAATGGGTTTAGTAAGGAGGAGAGAAAGACCATTCAGGGCCATGTGTTTTATCTTCATCAGTTTCCTTGTCTGAATCAACAGCTATAAAATTGTTATTAAATATAGATTGGAGGAATTGTCCTGTTTTAAATGAGATACTTCCTTATACTGTGCATAAGCAAAGTGTAGAAGTCTGTTGCAGGATGCTGTGAATCCTAAATATTTGCAAGCATTCAAGTAGCAACTTGGGAAAGATGTGTGCTGATGGAGGAAACCTGATGCTGGCCATTAGGCTCAAACCAGATTTCACTTCATAAAGTTACTGAGCAATTAGTTTTTCACAGCCACAAGTTACCAAAGTCTGAAAGGGGAGTCAAAGGAGACACTACTACACATTTTGTCCAATTTTTATACACCTTCCTGCTCCAGTCTTATAGTCCACCTTGTTTGGTGTTTTAAGTTGGTTTCAAGCATAGCTACAAAAAAAAAAGTAGGCAAGAAGTTTCTTTTGCTCTCTGATCAGTTGACTGTTATCCACACTGTTGTAGCTGCAGCAGCCAAACTATCCAGCTTCCAGGTGTCCGCTACATGACCTGTAGTTTTAATCCTGTTTTTTTATATGGTGTTGTCTAGCTTGTTTTATCTTAATTATTGCTTAGCTTTGTTCAGCTATGTTGCTTCTAAAGGTATAGTGACAATACAGTGTACCAAACCTAAGTAGCCATGGTGTAATGCCAGTGAAATTGAGAAACATGAAAAAATAACTCTGAGCAAACCCAAGGAATGAACCATCAACACTGTTTTCCTCTTAGCAAAAACTCAGGTCACTGACAACTCCCTACAACAATCCATGGGAAGGATGAGAGCCTGAAGGGAGAATCCTTTCATTTTATTATGTTGCTAATGATCATTAGTAGAATAAAGAAATATGGAATATAAATGCTTGTAGCAGGACTTAGAATAAGTGGTTGCTATATTTGATTAGACTTTTACAGCATTAGACCAGCAATAAAGTCCAGTCATGGATCTTCATGTAAGTTGTGGTCTCTTATTACTCATCATGAACTTCAGTGCATAATACTAAGCATGTACCACCGTCTCCAACAGGTTCCTGGGATGGATGGACCTTGGGTCTCACTCCAAGGAGTAGGGCCTTCATTGAGAAGAGGCTTTGCAAATATTATCTCAATGAAGTACCCAAACTATTCTCCTGGAACATTCTGAAGTTTTCTCATCTTGGAGAGCAGCACTCTGCATGCATTGTAATGCTCCTGCTATTATAATTGGAGTTTCTGGAGTGTTTCAGAAATCGTAAAGCATAGTCATTAAGACTGGTAATAGAAAACAGATATCTTTTCAACAAACAGATCAAGGGATGCAATTTAAGTTCTCACTCACTCTCTACTCTCATCCAAGGCTCCAGCTGTACAAAAACGAGAGTTAAATTCACTACTACATAAACATCACCCAAAAGTGAGCTGCAAAGCTGTACCCTTTCCCTCTTTTACTTAGAAAAGTACCTGTTAATTAACTGATGAACCAAAACATCCAGACCTTATTTAGAGAAGCAAAACTCATCCAGAAACTAAAAAAATACCTGCCTTTGCAGATGACTTCTGGCCAGTGAAGACGGGACTATGTTGTCCAAGGAAATTTTAGATCAGATATACCTTCCCTCCTTCTCCCCCCAAATTCCTGAATAGAAATAGCACAAGCACAGTTACATCACAACAGGAACAGTCTTTCTTCTCTAAAAAAGACGGACATCCATAACAATGATAAAAAAGCACAAAAAATATTAGTCTTAGCATTGTGCCAGCAGCTTTTAAATATGAAGAACTAGTTAGAGGTGAAACCATTTAAATTACACAATTACTGCAAGAAACCGTAATTTAAAGATAAGTTAATTCTTCTGTTATTGTTGGGCCAATTCCTGAGTCTGTGTAAATACAGATAAATCCCATTGAAATAATTCTCAGTCCTCAAAGGCACCAAACACCTTGATAGAAACAATTTCTGGGATACATTTTTTTCAGGGATGTTCAGCATTCCTAGGAGTGTGATTTATAGAACTCCTCTGATCAAAAGAAAAGTCCCTGTGGCTTTATGTTTTCTTTCAGCCATACTGACTTCCAAAAAAGAGTAGAAAGCCTTCTGCAGGAACACTACAAATGGACTTATGCCACATCTATATTAAGTAACACTCAATTTATAAACTCCTAGAGTGTTCCTTGGCAAACAGCTTTGTTCATTTGAATTACTGCAAAATATTGAATATCTGCAAATATGCTCTTAGTGATCACAGCCATCCATTACAGAGTGAAAAGCTGAATTTCCAATGTCAAGGTCATAGTTTGAAAATTTTTTTAACAGGTGGGATAACAGGTAGAAAAAGAATTGCAGAAAAAGTATATTTGTGGGATCCAAATGCCATATAAAGTAGAGAATCTCAGTAATTAAAGTGAAAGAGGTAATTAGATATTTTCTGTTTATGTCAAAAGTCATTAAACAGATTAAATTAAAATGCATGAAATTTCTGGGAGAAAAGACATCACCATTTTATAAGCCAGAAACACAGTGAGTGGTATAAATAGTCCTTGATAACACTCTAACGCTCCTCACTTTCCCTCTCTGATAAGGACATATTTTGAGATAAAGATGTGTTTTAAGAAAAGCACCTGTGACTTTAAAAATTTAGCTGTAGCAGACCATAGAGGATTTGCACCAAGTCCCCAGAACATACTGATGATATTAATTACACTTTATCCCTTAACTATCATTGTTAACAGAAAATGTGCTAAATACCTTTTAGCTTAAGGAGAGGCTAAGTGAGCCTGGAAATGTGTTTTCATTCTGCAGGCTTTGTGATATTGCAAACTAGGGTGAAGCATCGGTAGCAGAGAAGCTGTGAGAAAGACTAAATTAATGATGTATCTGGTAGAGTGCCCATGGATAAGGACTAAGTGTCTTCCTGTAACACAGTGGGCCTCCTCACTGTCAGAGGAGATCAGACGTGGCAAGGGAGGAACCGTGTCTTGTATGGTTGAGCCTGAACGTCTTCAGACCCTTTGAATTTTGACACCAAATCCTAGCTTTGCCCGGACAAAAATTTAAAATTAATTAAGTCTTCAGCACGAGAATAAAAACTTATTTTGATTTTCCAGGAGCTGTGAGGATTCAAACCGGAAAGTTTAACTCAGAACAAATATTTATCCTGACTGAAATCCCGTTTGGATAAATATATTCTCCTGGAAAGACAGGCATTCCTAATATAATATATTGATGCCATATTTGCCAGAGATAGCCTTTTCTTCATCTCTCATCTATAAATAACTGCTTCACTTTTTTTATTACTTAAAATATTGTTTCACTTTACTTAAACAGGGGGATATGATTATCATAACATTGTTACTGTTATTATAAGCAAGACAATAGCATTAATGCAATCACAAAGATGAAAAATCAAGTGCAGAAAATGCCAGAGCAAAGGCTGAAAGCTTTAACCACCCTCCAGGTATTTATTTGTATCCCCAGGAAACCATAGCATACTATAAAACAATGTGGAATAGCTTATCTAATATATCAAACCTATGTATGGAAGACATATTCTTCCTTAGTGTGTTTGCTTTATAGACTTGTCTGATCTAGAAAACATGCCATGTGTAAGAAAAATTTTAGATTAGTGCAATATGGGAAGAATAGTTTAAAGTTTACACTTGAAGCTTTTATTCTGGGGGAAAAAAAGTGAGCAAGATTTATTATGTGAATGGATTTCTAACTTGGAATGGTGAAAATAAAGTTGTAGACTGGTGCTGGATAGGTGCATAAGAAGGAGACATGCAATAAAATTGTACAAAGTATGAAGAAAAAAATATAGTTGATATCAAATTCCACAGCAGTGTGAATTATAGATTAAATGCTATGTGATCTACTGGGCTGTGGAAGAGTAAACCCTGCAACTTGAGTGCTTTGTTGTAAAACTATTGGCAGAAAGCATAAATTCATTGTGTAACAGAGGCAGACCCAGAAGTGTTGAGAATTGCATATTACATGTGGGTAATGTAAATATCCATCTTCCCAGTGTCTGGAAAAGCAGCAAATGTAATTATTCCTGGGATCAGTACAATTCATGTTACTGGAAAAAAAAAACCAACCCAAACAACAAAAGGCACACAACATTTTTTGTAAAGATCAACTATGATGAATTGCTAGAAAATGTACTTTCTCTCTGGGGAAAAGAAAAAACAAACAGAAGAAATATCTGGACCAGTTTAAAAAGATGAGTAGAAAAATAAGGAGTAAAAAAAATGTGGCATGAAATTATGTATAGGAAATGTAACAGTAAAACCTATAGTGAATAATTATTCTTTTAATTACTTGGGTTGTAAAATCAAAGCCAAAGACCTACTGAATATGAGGGGATGCTATGACAGGCCCTGTGGAGAGACCCTATGATTAGGCATAATT
Organism: Bombycilla garrulus; assembly: GCA_013400315.1. NCBI lineage: Eukaryota > Metazoa > Chordata > Aves > Passeriformes > Bombycillidae > Bombycilla > Bombycilla garrulus. The sequence goes on from VXBU01005600.1 coordinate 904,749, forward strand.
ATTTTCAGCCAAATGCAATCAGATAGCTATCAAAGTAAAGATAATTGAGACAAAATTAGGAATCCATTTTGTAATAGAGAGGGAATATCTCGGTAGAGAAGATGCTTTCAATTCACCTAGACCTGATGTAATTTTATCCTAGGCACTGGTCGATGATATCTGATTTCTGTCCATGACTGTGTAACAGACTTCAGAGAAAAAAAATAGTTGAGTAAGGTTTTTAAATCCGTCTCAGATGGTATTCTCATATGCAAACCAGGAAAAAATCCACAGATCAAATTATTATAGAGTGGTTGCAGGATTGCTAATGTTCAGAGAGTCTCCACCGAGGGAGCAGCTATTTCTGACTCAGTGTCTGGATGATTGGAGCAATCTAGAAAGATCCTGTGTAAGTTGGTCCTAAGTCTGGTTCATATTTTCATATGTAGCCTGGGGATGAGAGAAGAGAATGGCTTACTAAATCTGCAATTGAGATCAAGAAGGAAGAGGACTCAAGTTATATCTGAAGTGAAAATGAAACATAAGGTGCTGGGGGTATGGTACAAAAAGGTAGAATTCTGCTGTGCATAGTGAAATAGGTGGGAGAAATCCACTTCGAACAGAAAACAAAAGACTTCTGGTCTGATACAGACATTCAAAAAGGAATCTGAAGGTTGTTGGTGCCCCATTTAGCATTGGGAAGCAAGAGCTAGAGTACTGTTCAGAGCCTGGCACTGCTGTTACAGGAGAAGTTAGACCAGAGAAAATATAATCTATACCAGAAAGCAGATTGAATAAAAGACTGGAAAATGCTGAAGGCAGCTGGGAGAAAGAGAATGAAAAACCTCTCAAAATTGAGGGTATATTTAGTTCATGTGATGAGATGGGAGAGAAGTAATGGATTATAGGTTTAATGGGGAAGATTTTAGCAACTCTGTAGGATTTTTTCTTTTGGTCTAGAAAGATTCTTCCATCACTGGAACAAGTTAGAGAACAGCTGACAGGATGTGAACCATGGTAAATGGTCCTGTTCTGGACCATGGGATGGGCTAAATGACCTCTTGAGTCTTCTCTTCCAGTCCTATTATGACTGCTACAATGGTGTGACCACGTGTTCTGGCTTAGGGCAAATTTGGGAGGAAACTTCCAAAGAGGTCTCTCTAGAAATTCAAATTCAAGAAGTCACTCTCTCAACTGGTTCAGGAAAATATTTTCTTGGAGAAAAGTGGGGGAAAAAACTGTATATTTAACAAGCATGGTATTCACAAGCATAAAAAAATTAATAATATTAAACAATAAAACTTCCTGCTGTTCTGAAGAGATGCAAATTCAAAAAGTCCATGTCGTGAGGTGGAGCTCGGCTCGCTCACTCTCTGTCAGTCCCTCTGGGGCTGGGAAATGCCATGTCCTGGGCCCTGGTGGGCCACAGGTGCGAGCTCCCGGTGCTCTTCTAGGGTTTTGGTCCAGAGCAGGCTAATTTGCTCCCAGAAAGAGAAAAGCCACAGTCCAGGGAACTTCTCTGCCTCAGCTAGCTAAAAACACCACTAACTGAAAGCAAAGGAGAGCTCTCTCCCTCTGTCCACTGCGGACAACACAGTCCAGGAGCAGGATGCGGGGCAGCAAGTGCAGTTTCTGATAACAAACTCCACTCTTCTTCTCTCCTCCTTCACTCTAGGAACCAGTCTTAAAGCTGCAGAACTTAATATCCAGAACAGACTACTGGGGATACAAGCATCATAAAGTCATCCTAGGACACCATGAAATTCAAGTAATTGCAAGTTCTGTACTGCATGGTTGGTTCTAGTACCGGGAATCTTTAAAGTGACTCTGAGATATGTGATAAATAGAAACACAGTTTTGGAAAAAGCTTGGTTCAATGTAGTCTTGATTTGCACAGACTATGGGCCTGTCCACTAACATATTCGGTGTTATGTAGACTTTAAAAATATTTCACCAGGTGGTGCTGTTACACATAACCTTCCAAGCCTTGCCCTGTCCCCGGGGCACATGGCAGTCTTGGGAAAGCACCTGTGGGTTGTGCAAAGGTGTCTCTAGAGGCAGGATTACATTTAGTCTTTGATATAGCTGAAGGAGTTGTGGAAAGAGGGGTTGTCTAAAAGGTTGCTTTTCAGGCTTAATTTTGGACTGTGTAAAGGATATGGTGAGATCTGTATATGTATATAAATGTGTCTGAGTGCATGTATATTTTAAAGATATATTACCTTTACTGATCTCTGTGTCCTTCCAAATCTTGGATATGACAACAGAAGGATCATACAGCCTCTGAGCAGAGCACTGCCATCCATGAATGGTGCATCTACAGCTGTAATAGCTAAAAACATGCTCTGCAAATGTACTATGAAAAGCACAATTAAGATCAATTAATTTAGGGACTATTTTTATTATACAGCACAGCAACACAAGTGTTCTGTGTTACATGGATAACAAAGATAAGCCTTATAGTTATTGAAATTAAACCAAACAAGCTTTGGGAGACTGCATAATTCTTCTTTTTAAATACAGCAAATGTTTATACTGTCATCTTAATGTTCTCTCTTATGAAATGAGGACATTATGATATATTAATAAAAACATAGGATACATACAAACTTTCACTAAAACTATGAAAAAAATAAATCATGGAATCTATAAATCTAATCTAGAAGCAATTTCAATGGTCATCTAATCCAAAAAGTTTCCTGGTGGAAGGAACCACACCTAACCAGGTCAGGTTTCCTAGGGCCTTGTGCAGGTGAATGGATGGAGATTCCACAATCTCTCTGGGCAATTTCTTCAAGGGCTTAACAGATTTCATATGAAATTGCTTTCCTTGAATCTAATCACACTCTTTTGTGTCGCAGCTTAGATCCATTACCCATAGGCAATGCATTCTGCATTTTTGAGAGGAGCCTGGCTCCATTTTCTCTATGCCATTCTATTAAGAACATTAAAAAAGAAGTAAGAAACTCTCTTAACTTCTCATCATAAGGCTGAAAAAACCTGTTGTCTCATTCTTTCCTGCATGCATCCATCCCCAGTCAGCTCCACTGGACTCCCTCTGGTATGCCAACATTTTTAGGATGCAATTTGTGCTGCTGTGATTGCTTCTTGTCCCATTATCATCTATCTCTGAAAATGATCTGTCACAGCTTTTTCTACATGGGCTTAATGGATAGTTCAAAACAATAAGATGCCTCCTCACCCTTCTCTTCCCCTGAGAGTCAAAGAAATCAATTTTCCTCATGCCCTCTCACGTGCCATGTGCTGCTGTCCCATAAGCATTTTGATGACTCTTCATGGACTCACACCAGGGTAGCAATGTCCTTCTTGTACCTGGAAGCACACAGGCAGTCCAGCTGTGGATAGCCCACATAGGAAGTATCACCACCCTTGATCTTTTGGCTGTACTCCTGCTTTGTTGTTGCCCATCCTCACGCAGTTGTTTTTTGAGGAGGACGTTCTTGAAGAACTACCAGCTGTCCTGGGTTCCTTTGCCCTTTAGATCAGTTTTCTGTGGACTTTTTGCTAAACAGATATCTGAACAAACTGCATTCTAACACCTGGAAGTCCATGGCTCTGATCTTTCTATTGTTTTGCTCAGTTTTCTGAGGATTTTAAAAGCCAAGATCTCATAATTAATGCAGTCAAAGCTTAAACTCAGCCTTCTCACTATCTGCAAATTCATTTGCAAGTAACAAGTTATACAGAGCACCTCTCAGTGTTGTATCTACATTATAACCTCTATCTGGGATGGAAACTGTTGGCTTTTTTTTCTTTCCTTAATTGCTTGTTAAAAACATATTAACCTTTAAATTACAGACAGCAAATAGACAGATCAATAAATATTCAATCTATTTCTCTGTACAAGCTTGAAATAAAAGTGATCAAATGATCATAGGATAATGGGATAATTCAGGTTGGAGAGGCCCTCAGGAGGTCATCTCCTACAGGGTCAAAGCTGCTGACTACAGAATAAGGTGAGCTGTGAGGTTGGACCATTTTTACTGAGGGCTTTGCGCAGTCTGGTCCTGAAAGTTTCCAAGGCTGGAAACAGCACACAACTTTTTTATGTAATTAAATCCACTCACTGCTCAATTGTCCTCATAGTGAACAGGTGGTCTGAACTTGATTCAGCTTATGCCTGCTGTTTGTCATCATCTCATCCCTGTGCGCAGCCTGGCTCCATCTTCCTAAAAACTTCCTCATGGAAACCATCAGACTGCTGTTGGGTTCCCTGAAACCTCTTCTCCAGGCTGAATGAACCCTATTCCCTCAACCTGTTCTCATTTTATGCCAGCAAGTTTACAATTTCCAAGTGAGTTTGCAGCATTCTGTGTCATCATTACCAAGCTCTCAATTGTCATTCAGGAAGCTTTTAGAAGTTTCCTCCTACTTGGAGGCTGGAAATCCCACTTTGGTAGCAGATACCCTGGGACTCTGGCATTGCACTGATGGCAATGGCTAAAACCCCTATGGGAATCCAAACTGATGTATTTAATCTCTGAAATGGGGAAAAAAAAAAAAGTAAAGAGAAAAGAAATAAGGCAAAGAAGCACAGTACCCTGCCAAAATTTTCAGAGATTAAAACCTAAAAGTATTAGGGAAGGCATCATTATAAAATAGTAAATACAGTAAAAATTTTCAAGGCTTTTTGTCTTTTGTCAAGTTAAATGGTGTAGACAAGCTTCTTAATTTCTTAAAGGCAAAAGGTAGACCATTAATAATATTAATAGCATTAATAATATCAGAGATACCATTTCACTGCAAAGAACACTCCGACTGAGAGATAGCTGTGTTCTTCTACCACCTAATATATTTGTTAATTTCTGAACTGTTCTGGTAGGTCCATCTGTTTACAATTTGGCCATAGAACAAATTTAATATTTCCTTCATATAAATTAATGTGTACTTGTTGATTTACTCCTCCTCACACATGGTAAATTTTTCCCCTACTTATGTCTTACTGTGTTCAAAGTATTATATATGATGGCATTATATCTTCCTGGTGGTCTATTTTATCACAATAAGCAAATGATATTCCTTTGGATACAGAGAAAGTAAAATAAAATATATCATATTTTAATGGTCACGTCTGGTTCATGGCTGGACTATCAAAGGCTTAAAACTAATTTCTCATACTATTGCTTAAGCTGGATATAAATAATACAGGTTTTTGAGTAATTCTTTAGCTGAGGGATGAGTTTCACAGATCTTTTAATTTGTATGAGCTGTATGACTAAGGACTTCTAAATGGGTGGAACTCTTTACCTGCAAGGGTTAAGGTAGGTGTTTGTTTTTTCTAATTGGTAACTTCTGCGAGTTATTTGACTCTTGACTGAACATGGTTCATGTATTACGATCTCTTTTTTGCTTGAACTCTTTTCTTCTAGAATACACATATATGTAGAAAAATAGGTATTTGGATATATGCAACAAACCAAGATTGTTCTCACATACAAAGCAGACTAGAAAAATAACTGGATCAGGTACTGCAAGCTGTCAGAAAGGTTTCAAAAAATTACACATTGAGTCAGCTAAGGATCAACTGATGGACAGAAGAGAGAGGGAGAGTATGTCCTCAGAGAAGAAAAAGATCTTAAATTTCAAGGTTGAAATGAAATGGCTGGTAAATGGTTTTATGTAGTTTGAAAGAGGTAAGAAATTTGTACATCAAGAAAATCCTAAAAATTCTAACAAAAATGTACCCAAAATGCTGTCTCTGAGCAGTCTCCTGTTATTCTAAATAGGAAGTAGTTTCTTTCTGTGATGGTCAATGTCACCATAAGAAGTTAGAATTTTGGAGGTGTAGGAGTGTTAATTGGTTTACTTTGACTGATTATTTGTCAGAAGCTTTTCTCAAATGTTAAGGCAACCTAGAGTGCTGCAAATCCAGTGCTGCACTGTCTTTGTATGGATTGACACATGATTTACAAGACCCCTAAGAAAGTGTCACAAAAATTTACTGACTAAGTAGACTTTCTTTTGTAGATTACTGTTGACCAGAATAAGAGAAGAATTGACAAACCTTCCCTGCTATTAAGCATGTTAAAGAACAGAAATAGTATATATGAATATCTATTCTATTTCAAGCATTTGAGTAAAGCAAATGTCTTACTGACAACTGAAAGCATTCTAAAATATATATGTATAGCTTTTTACATACACTTGTCTTAATGATAGCTCTACCATAGAGCTATTAGATGAAAGAATAACATCAAAGCAATCCATAATGGCAATTCTCACATGGTTTGGAGCTGACTTTGCCATAAGAGCTAGATCCAGCAATAAACACGAGAATAATTATCCAGCTGAGCAATTGGGAAGTATTTTAAAATTTACAGGCAGATAAATCTTGCCTTAAAATATGCTTTGCTATTAATTTGTTTGCATTCATGGTTGTCTTATTGCTTGCTATTTAAATGCACAAAACCACTATTTGAAACAGTTTGGTTTTGGGTTTGTTTTTTTTTCTTATTTTCTATTATAATTTATACTGATTAATATGTGAAACTTCTTGCTTTTAAATAGTTGCCCAGTTCAGAGTTCCTTAAATCAGCAAATTAACCTAAAGAAAAATAAAAAATCGCAGCTTAGTAATTAAAAATGTGTTCTCAGAGCTATAGATATATATCCTTTTATTTACACAGGTGAGCTCCTCCACTTAATTTCTCCGAATTACTCACAGCAATGATATTAAACATGCGTATGGGGATGAACAGTATGAGCCCTCTGGACCCCTTCCACTTGTATTATCTGAGGTTTCTTTCAAATCTCTGGCCCTTTTAGTATCCTCATTCAGCAGCTTGCTCATCTGGGAAGTATATAAAGAAATCAAATCTTACTTGTTGAAAATTCTATAATTGTTTTAAAATGAAGGAAGACCAACATGGACATTTTGCTATTATAATATTTATCTTCAGTTAGCAAGCCATCATTAGTTATGGTAATAGTTATCTATCATTAATTATGGTAATTGTATGAAAATTAATTGCTGAAATTAATCCCTAATGTATCCTTATGATGTTTCTTCTACCAAATTAAAGATTTTTTTTCTTTATTTCAATGGTGGCTGCTCTAGATACAGTGAAATAATTTAAAGAATAAGCTAAGTATAAAATTACATTTCTTACTGTTATAAAGGGCATTTTTCTCCTGTAACATGAGTCCTGGTTCCAGACAGGGCAGGGTTAATTTTTGCAGTAGCTCTGAGGGGCATGGCCAGGACCCTGAGGTTATTCTATATTACCTCATGCCTTTCCTGAACCACAACAGGGCATCCACACACAAAGAGTGAAAGAATATCGTATCCCAAGTCCTACATAAAAATCATTTTGATGAGAGAGCAGGTGATATAAATCTCATGACAATTTGGCATTGTAGAAAGTCTCAAACAATTTATCAATATTAATTTCAAACAAATTGATTTTAATTTATCTCTGTATAATTTTTAGTAGCTTCTAGTATTGCAATGATCAGCACGTATGCTGGACACTGATTTTCATAGCAGTGCAGTGAGAACGCACATGACTTTCACTTGTCTGTGTGGAAGCTGAGGAAGCTTTGCCCCAGTGTCTCTGTTTAGTCTGAAGTGTTATGAAAAGTCTTTCATCCTAGTGAGGCCAGGGTCACAGCTTTGGAGAGAAAGAAACTATGCACACAACAAGTCAAGAAATAATGGAACTATTCATGTCAGTATGACCCAGCCAACACCTCAGTGCCACTGACAACAATCCACTTAAGGATTCTGACTTCAAAATTCAGAGCAGGCCACAGGAAATGCCTGAGGGCACAAGGGGGCCATCTTGGCTGTGTCCTAGGGGAGATGGATACAGGGAAGTGAAGATGCATTCACCCAAGTCTTGACAACTCTGAGGACAACTCCCTCAAAGCAGGTCAAGGTACATGTCCAGGATGGCAAGCCAACCTCAAATTCTGTCCTGACACTCCCGACATGTGACCAACTCCCAGAAAACGCTGTTATGATTGCAGCCTGATGCAAAATATGTTAGAAAATTATAAGAGAACAACTGCAAGCTCTTCAAATGATCATTTATTTTTCTGCTTCTGTTTCATCTATTAGATGAAGGCTGTCATCTTTCTCTTAAGCTTTCTCTTCTTTAAGCTAGCAAGTCCCAGCTTGTTTAACCTTTTCAGATGATATATACAACGCTTTAGCTGCTTTCCATTTTTATCACCAAAGTTCCATTAATTGCTTTACATCTTTCTGGAAAATAAAGCTTTCCTAGTAGAATAAGCTAGTCTAGGCTTTATGTTTATACTTTCCTGTATATAGCCTGTCTGTTTATACTTTCCAGAGTGATGTTTATCTCTTTTCACACTATCCTGACACTGTTGTGTCACAGTCTTCTCATCATCCTCCACAGTCTCTTGTATGTTTTTCTGCATAATTTCTAGGGACACACTTCAACTCATCCCATCCAATCTTCATGATGTTTATCGTTCTTGCATAGGACTACTTGTCACCACCTTGTGCTGAATTTAAATTATTTCATAACTTTCTTTCAGTAATTTTGTATTTTTTTTTCTTTTCAAAAGCTTCACTGGAGTCAGAGTAAGCAAAATTTGTAGCTTTTTCTTTGTCCAAATAGAGCAAGAAGTAGCGGACCTTTGCAGAGGATATTCTGATTAGATATTCAGGAAAGAATTTAACTGCCAAGAACAGCAGAAGTGTGGGATAGAGTGGGTGTAAAATCTTCATTGCTAAAGTCCTTTCAGATCAGGATCGACAGACATCTGTCAGGAGTGACATAAGTACAAGTACAAAAGTACTTTATGCTAGTAATGGAACGGATGAGGCTGCTTCCAATGATTCTCCGCACAGAGGAAACCAATAATTGTTTGCAGTTGTATGAGGCTGCAGAGTAAATTAACCATAGGCCTGTGAAAGAAGTCTCAAGAACAGAACAAAACCTAAATTTTAATCACATTTGTCAACATGGGGTCTTCAAAAGTAATTCATAAGCATTTCCAAAGCACATGAGGCATCAGGTGCTTGGAAATATAGCATGTATGTAGACAGAATCTATTGTTTGAAATTATTTTAAGCATACTTATACAAAGACAAGGCATCAAAAATTATCTTTCATTAAAGGTGATTTTGTTTCTACAAGTAATGCTGTTGAATATTTTTAATTTGTTATTTAAAATCTTTTACATGATGCTCAAAAGTTTGCTTCCATCTGCAGAAAGACATTGCACATCTCATTCACATTTAGAATCACAGTTTCACATTTAGAATCTCTTTCACATTAGAATCTCAGTTTGCAATTGATCAGAAGTGGCAGAAAGTTTCAAGACCTGGTGATACTATGGCAAGTTTTCATAGTGATATTCTCTGGGGAACAAGAACAAAATAAAGTTCATGTTTCACACGGTAAGTACCATGCAGCAGCTATCAGCAGGTTGGGTGCAAGGGGAGAGCAGCATGTCTTCTCCTGTTGAAGAATTCTTCAAGTGAAGTGCTTCATTTATATACTCTGGTTTCTGCAAAACAGCCTTGTGCTTCTGAAAACAGTAATTCAAAACCTGCAAGCCTACTGCAAGCAAAGTTATCCCAAGGGATCAAGAAGTTAACCTGAGTTTCACAATAACTCATTTCTTATTGTCTTCTTTTTTCCTTTTTTTTTTTTTTTAATTCTAGCAAAAAGGATCCTTTTACAGGGTTGGTTCTTGCAATAATATGAAATGTACAATGCCAAGAAAGAAATATCATAAGAGTAACTGTAAGGAAAAAAATACTGTTTTAACTAGTTTGATATAATAAGTATTAAAAATATACTGAAATTATCGTACATACCTATGCAGAAATAAACTGCACTCTGTTTTATTTTGTGCAGAGATTCTTCCCTCAAAGCTCTACAGCAGAGAAAGCATACCATTCATTGGCCAAAGAAATACTGGGTGCAATTTCATAAAGCTTTGGGGAAGAATGTTTATTTTAAAATTGTAGATTTCTCTAGCAGCTACTGTAAGTTAAGTCAAATACAATATTGAAACCTGAAACAGTAGATGCAAAATGGGACCTTTACATCTTAAAATTTCTCTTTAAAGATAGCTTAATTTTCCTTTAAAATAATTAATTCCCAAACATATGATTGAGATCAGCCAGAAGAATTTCATGCAGTGTTGCTGTAGAAGAGCCAAGCTGCAGAAAACTGTAAAACTGTACTGGGAATAGACTAACACACAGGGGGATACATGCTTCTAAAATGAACGTAACAGTACTGTAATTACCTTCTCTTCAGATTATGGGAGATCTCCATGCAGCTACTCTGGCTGTATTCAAACCCTTAGGCCATTTTCCTAGTAGTGGTATAATGTTGTTGCATAACATACATTTCAAATACATGCACATTTAAATGAGCAGTTTAGTGTAAAAACTAAAGAGCACTTATTTCAGTTCTGAAGGTAAACTCTGAACGAGTTGGAAAGCTGCTTTTTCCGATGGCCAATACAGTTTGTAAATGGTGCCCTGAAAGCCACTCTTCCCAATCAAACAGAGTGCTGCCATGCATGTGATCCAATGTGGCAACTGCCAGGGACTCTTGGTAACAAACTGTTGAACTGAATAAATGGTTTTATGTACTGGCAGCAACAACAAAAAGTTATACTCCTCTTTCCCTTCTCCCACCCCACTGGCATCTTGCTGATGAAACAGCTGCAGGATCCGAACAACCTCACAGAAGTAGTCACAGCTCAGCTTTTATCTTGCATGTGAGAGATTAACCTAAACCTGAGAAGACAGAACTATCACAAGGAGCTCTTACAGGAGAGCAATGGTGTAAAATAAATGACATTTTAACACTGTCAAAGAAATGTAAATTAGCAGAATGACTTTGCAGCACACAGGTGTCTGCTGAGCAAAAGATGCACAAGAACTGCAATAAAGCAGATATAAAAAATACCTTGAAATTGTGACTTGAATGAGCAGAAAATATTAAACATTTGTCTTAAAGCTTTAACTTCCAAATCCTCCAAATAACTGTGCCACTACACAACATCAAGAAATTAACAGCTGGCGTGTGGCAGCTGTTAATCAAATAACATACAGGAACATGAATCAAAAAAAGCTCATTTACCTTGAAATAATAAAGTATCTGTTTTTATAAGACAGTGTTAATCCAGAAATAGAATTAAAACTCCAGAAAATAAATAGGTTTGGTTTGAAAAACATTAATATTATACCACCATTAAACTCTCTTGTAATTCATGCCCACTGCAGAAATTTCATAAGGTAAAAGAAGATGAGTAATGATTAAAAACTAGTATGTAATTTGATTTATTTTACTTGACTAAATAACCAAACTTATGAGTACATACTTATAACTCAACAACACCATTAAGGACAAATGAGAACTAGGAGAGAACAGTTTTACCATTTATGCTCCTTCAATGCATATTCCCTATGTTGGATCAATCAAGATAGCTTATGTTGCCCTTTTAATTAATAGCACTTTGCATCTGGCTCAGTCATGTAGAGTGAGATCTCTAACTTTTACTGAACTTTCAGAAGTGTGGTGCGTGTATAACATTTTGTACGTCCTTATGCATCTTTTTCATTCCAGTATGTCCACAGGCTTCTTGCTGCATGTTTGTTATTTTGATTAGCTGCAAAAATAGGGGCCATATGCTCCTCCTCCCCCCCTTATTTTTAAATAATCAGAGATAAGCACATGTTAAAAAACACAATTTAGTATTATGAACTGAGAGGTGGAAAATGCCTAAATAACTCATCAACTTGCTCTTGCTGTCAGTTTGAAAAAATATCACCATTGGAATTCTGAGTGGAAGTCTGGTTCACCAGATCACCAAATGCAAAAAATGTGTTATGGACTGCTTTCAAAAGCAGTGTTGAGCCAGCCACCAGCAATAAAAGTCAACATGGGTTCACAATAGGAAAATAATATTTAACTAATTTTATATCCTTCCATGATAAGTCTTCGTGGGGTGACGAGAAGCCAGTGGATGTAGTTTTTCTGATTTTATTATTTTTTTTGTCTTTCACAGCATCCTTCTGGGTAAGTTATTCAGCTGTGGGATGAGTGGGATCACAGTGCATGGATGAAGAACTGGTCAAAGGGCAAGGCTGACAGAGTTGTAGTGCACAGCTGTAGTTGAGTGTAGTTGGGGCTGCATCTGTATGGCACTCAGTCCCCAGCAGTGATCCTCTGGGTTTCACTCTTGGGCCAGCTCTGCCCAGGATGCTCAGGAGCAATCTGGGAGCAGGAGTTGAATGCACCAGTAGCAAGTTTGCTCATGAGACCGAAGTGCTAGGTGCCCTTGGCTCACTTAAGGGACAAGTTGCCTTGCAGAGGGGTCTAGGTAGATTGACACCCTGGGCTATCTGTGATAAATGGGATGAAATTTAACAAGTCTCAATGCCAGATCCTGCACCTAGGAGGGAGTAACACCAGACACAACTATAAACTGGGAGAGGAGATGCTGAAGAGCAGCCTTGTAGGAAAGGAGATCTGAGGGTGCTGGTCAGCAGCAGCAGCTCAGTGAGTCAGCAGTGCATTCTGTGACAGCCCAGAGGCACACAGCATCACCAGTCAGTCCAAGAGATGTGATTGTCCCGATACATTCAGTGCTGCTGCAGCCTCAGCCCACCCAAGAGCTGGGTGCGGTGCTGGGCCCAACCATTTAAGAAGGCTGTAAAAGTCCTTGAATGTTCCCAGAAGAGGATGATAAAGCCGGTGATAGGGCTGGAAGGAATGTCCTGTGAGGAGTGGCTGAGGACTTTGGGGCTTGTGTAGTTTGGAGAAAAGGAGTCTGAGTGGTGATTTCATTGCTCTCTACAGCTCCCTGCAGAGGGAAGGAGAGAGGGAGGTGCTGAGCTCTTCTGGCCATGATTCTGTGATAGTACTCCTGGCAATGGTTCAGAGCTGCACAAAGAGAGGTTCAGAGGGCATTAGGAAGCATTTCTTTACTGAGAGGGTGGTCAAACTCTGCAACAGGCTTCCTGCTGAGGTGGTCAAAACCCAACGCCTGTCAGTGCTTAAGAGGCATTTGGACTGTGCCCATAATAAACTGCTTTAAAACTTTGACCCTGATGTGGTCAGGCAGTTGGACTGGGTGATTGTTGTAGGCCCCTCCAATTGAAATAGCCTGTTCTATTCTATTTTGATCACACCATAATTTTAAGACAGGTAATTGATGATGATTTTAACTGCAGCTAGCTGCAGATAGTGAACTAACCAAGTTACCTTGGCTATAGGTTTCTATCAAGATCATATTTTAACTCAGAAAGATATTTAATGAGCTGCAGTATGGCAGCATAGGCACATAATCTTGCTCCAGATTCATCCTTCCTCTTTTGATTGTCTGTTCCTGCCCCACAGCATTTGTATAAAACATAGAAGTCGTATCAGAAAAATCTTGACTTAACAGGGCAAAGCCATGTCACGGACAAGGAAGAATAAATAGTTTCATAAAGAAAGATTGCATGTCTGGATGCTATAGTAGAGCTGACATTGGCTATGAAAAGCTAATAAAGTTTTCCTTATCAGGGAGAATTTCTTCTTAGCATATCAAGGGCAGACTGAAAATCCCTAAGGTGTGAAAGGTAGAAATGACAGAACAAGAAAAAGTCTCATATATAATCTCACTTTCAGTAGCTTCCTTTGCTTTTTGTCTCCCTTTACTTCACCAATAACATGAGATGTTTCCACTTACAATGTTTACTTTGGTGGTTGCAGAAATCAGAGCACTCTGGAGATCACAAATAACTTTTCTTTGTTTTTCTTCCTGTAATTTTTCTGAAGAATAATTTTAGTTTGATAGTGGGGTATTCCTCAGAGAATGACATAGTGATTATATAGATATGAACACTGGCAAGTCCTTCCTTCTGAAATTCAGCAAGCCTTTCCCAGCAGAAGCTGTGCTTGCCCAGTGGGGAGCTTGTGTCACAGATGTCCTTGAGATAGAACACCCATCCTTGGGATCTCCATCCGTGCTCAAAAAAGGCTGTTTGCATAACCCATACTTCAGTAAATTGAGTTTTAAATTGAGCTGTGCTGTATTGCTGGAAAAAAATATGGCAGTCATCAATGTTCAGTTAAAAAACACTGAGCGCTGAATAATAGATATGGAATTTCAAATTTTGTTGGAAGAGAACCTAAGTGAGATTGTTACATGCAGAATGAACAGCATATAAAAAAAAATATTAGTTTACTATTTAGAGTTTCCTGTAGTCTGTGGACTTCTTCTTTTGTTTCAGATTTTGCTGACTGATATGTTTTGCTATAAAGTACTTTCTTGTTTGCATTGGTTCTGAACATGGGCTCACTCCAAAACTAATTTTCGAATTCCATTGAAGACTCTTAGCAGCAAGTGTTAGTGAAATCATTTTTTAAATATTCATTTTACTGATTTTTAGAGGAAAAACTATATCTATACTGGTGGTATGAATGTTCATTAACTAGCTGGAATGAATTAAACTACTGTGAAAGACTGCTAAATTAAATGCATTCAAGTAAAAGGAAGCATTACTCACAGGCTCCAAGCATCTGCCTCAGATGAAATAGATGTCTAACAGTGGAAGCAGCAGAGTCTTGTTTCACTGTGAAAAGAAATTATCTTAAGCCTTTACACTTAAGAAGTTAAATCAATGTACTGGACTGGCTACAGTTAAAAATAATCGACAGTCTATAGGACAAACAAATGAGATAAGGCTGCACAAATAAGGACAGCCTAATAAATTGCTGAAATGTATGCAGCAGTGTGAAGGGGTTATTTTCATGAATTTGGAAAGGGCACATTTGTTTAGGGCAGTAAATGACAAAGATCTATGAGAATAGTGAAGGAACAACAAAATGTAGTGCATATATTTTCCTCATTTTTAGAAAAAAATAGTTCTTTATTCTGTTAGGAAGAAATGAGAAAATTCTTGCCTCTTTAAAAAAAATACTGAGTTGTAACATGCATATAAACAAAAATAAAGTAAAAATTGCAGAAAAGGTACAAATATTGAATACCAAAATACTTGGCACAGAGAAATTCCACATGTTTTCTCAAATATATTTAAAAAGAGCATAAAGAAAATACAGTGAAAAATCTTTAATTAAGAGGATCTTTTTACTGGCAAACTAAAGACCGATCTTCTTTCTGGGCAGAGACCTGTTACTGCAGTACATCCTGGGGAGTGGTGTATCACAGACTCTTAATCAAATAATCTTGTTCTGCATCTATTTTTTCTCTTAGTGTACTAGCTTTGTGATATAGCATCACTTTTGCAGTTATTTCTCTTTAGATATTGTCTGAAAATAATATTAAAAAAATGCACATATTAGACACCATCAGTTTTTATTTCAGCCACCTGAATACTAATTTCTGAATACTAATAAAGGTTTGAGTAGGTGATCTAAGACTCCATCCAAAATCAACTTTTTTCTCTCTTAAAAGTTTCTAAAAGGACATATTGTTTGCCACAACTTCATCAGGAGTAATTTCATATTTTCAGACATGATAAACAAAGTTGTTTTTATATACTTGTATGCTTAAGGAGACAAAAAAAAGTCAAAGCTAGAAGTCCTGATTTCAGAAGGGCTTGGAGGAGAGAGGAAAAAACCTCACAGTTTTTGTCTTTTCCTCTTATTCTAGCAGAACTTTAAATTCAGACAAAAGAAATTCTGTACTTTGGTCCCTTCCTCCCCTTCCATTTTTTTCCTCTCTGCAACTCATATGTAAAAAAAAGATGCTCATAATGCATTGCATTTGTCTATTTAATCTTTGAAGCGTGATGAGGTATGGGGAAGAAAGTTATATTTATCTTTCTGTATAAATTTCAGTTTATTTCTTTGATTCATTATCTATTACATACAAGTTGAATGAACACAGGAATTCTTTCAAAGAGAAAATAAGGAGTTTTGCCAACTATTTGAGGGTAGAATAATAATTTTTATGTACAGTCTTTGAGTTTCATATTTCATTGCTGGGAGTGTTTTAAAGGAAGAGTATTTATTTATTTTCTGAAAAGATAAAGAAAGTTCTCCTAAAACCTTTCAAAGACTACCAGGATGGCTGACACATTTCGCTAATTTTTCTTTTTCTGTTGCCTCTTCTTGAGGGCATGGGGGAAAACATTTTTCCCATGTCACATGCTAAAATACCTGTCAAATTCACTACTTCTGGTAATTTACAAAACATCATATAATATTTGTATTAGAATCTTTCAGAAAAGTATTTTATACTTTTTCCTTTTTACTTGTAAATGAATGCATTTTGCATTCATTGGAAGGTCTTAATGCAAGTTAAGCATTCAGTCATATGTTAAAGCTGTTAGTGCTTGCAGTCTGTGTACAGAGCATACTGACTGAGTTGTGCTTCCATTACTCAGCATTTGGGGATGTAGATTTATGGCTGAGTAATCAAAGAATATTCAAACATCATATTTTTAAAAAATGTCTGCTATTTCTAGCTGAAAAAGCTTAGCATTATGTAAATCATAGTATAAAGATTTCTCTATATAGATAATATTGTTGAATTCTTAACAGACCCTGTTATGCAGTTAGCAAACAATATGAGGCTGTGGAGGGAATAATATGAGAAGTGCCATTTCTTCTTTCCCAAAGCTTCAGTTCTTGTATCATTCCCTGTCTCATCTAAAACCAATTTGTAATGTGCAGAACTCAAGTAACATAAGGAGCAGTGAACAAGTTTGCTTTCCTACAACAACACCCTGGAAGGGAGAAGTGTTAAAATTATTGGTGAATCAGAACAGCAAAAGGACGTTGTCTGCAAATCATGAGGAAGGAGATATCTGGTCTGGGACTTCTTTGGGATTTTAATTTATTTCCTTCTGCTGTTTTGTCCAGAATCACACCCTTCCCTAAGTTTTCCACAGTTATATCCAAAACGCATTGGAGACTAAGAAAGAATCAATAATCAAATGGGCTCAGATGTTCTTATGCAATAGAACTATTCAGACTCCCTTTGTTTTCACAAAAAGCTCTGCAAACATGTGCTATCCATTTCTTAACTGTTGCTAACGTTTTGCAACTAAAACTATGGTAAAAAACCAATGAAAAATGGTAAAACCATGGGAAACTTGTAGATGACACTGACTTCCACAGACACAGTTTCTGTGCTATATGTCCAGCTGCAAAAGCAATGGGTGCTTAGCCTGACTACCTACCCCAAAGGAGGAATGTGAAGCGAGGGTGAACAGAAGTGGAGAGCAGAGCAGTGTCCTAGGTTACAATGTAAAAATATTCCAGAAGGTCTGTGTTCTATCTCCATCTTCATGAACTGTTGAAACCAGGAGGGGCAGTGTTTTCCTTGCCTCCTCCCCTGGACTATCTCCTGTTAATGGGCCATTAACACCTTGCCCCATGAGTCATAGATAACTCCCTCCAGGAGCCATTTCCTGTTTAATGGGCCATCAAGGACCCACCCCATGACTCATAGAATGACATCATCCCATTGTGAGATGCTCCGCCCAGGGGGAGGAGCCAAGCATTCCCACCTGGATGTAATCTGGGAGTTTGGACAGAACAGGCATCTACTTTCTACTGAATTCCCAGAGGAAGGACCAGACCCTTCAACATCACCACTGGACCATTGGAGGAAAACTCCGCCCTTCTACAGGATCTCTGCTTCAACAGAACCATCTGTCACTCCAGGAGCACTACTGGAGCCACCATTCAAACCGGACTGCTACCAGCACCCTGACTGACAGGATGTCAGGTTGTATTCTAACTGTCAGGTTTTGGTTTTTTGTTTAATACTGCATCTTGTTCTAATTTTCCTATTAGGTTGTAGTTTGTTGGGTTTTGTTTTACTTTATTTATACATATTAAAGAACTGTTATTCCTATCCTCATATCTTTGCCTGAGGATAATATCTTTTCCTTTTAATAATTTGGAGGGAGGGGCTTTACATTTTCTATTCCAAGAGAAGCTCCTGCCTTTCTTAGCAGGCACCTGTCTTTCAAAACCAAAACAAGCAGGCTGATGAAAAGTGTGCAGCCTTCAGCTCTGAATAAACCTGCCACACACCTGTAAGGCTCTACCAATGTGCAGCTTGTGTGGGCTACGAACTCCCAGTTGCTTGTTGCCTCTCTCCCAGCCCTGGCAGCTCTGGGATCCCTGGGAAGCAGACCAAGGCACACCCAGCTCCAGACAGCCTCCAGCAGTCTCCTCAGCCTCTTGTTAAAGACGCACACATCAAGTGCCAGCAAATGAAATGCTGCTGTTGTTATAACCTAAAACTTACATGTCCCAGAGGAGATGAATTTTCTTTGTGAAATGTGCAACAGCAGCTGATAAAGGGCACACAAGGTCATAACTGACTGTATTTTTCTATTGTATGTTTCAAATGTTGAAACAACTGCTCTGAGAGAAATAAATCTTGCTTTTGTTCTTCTTATTCTGAGACATAGTAAAATATTTCCATATTTTTTTCCTGCCTTTTCTTATGTTTTGCTGTCTTTCCAGTGCTTGTGTCCCTTCATTCATGCAAAAGCAGCCAGGATTTTACATTAGTCTTTCACAGTCTGGCTTTCACTCTGAAATGTTCAGATCTTTGTGAAAAATGTACAAAAAAAAGTTTGCAGTAAGTTGTCAATGTCTCCCTCCAACTTTTATTTTTCCAGAGGACTTTTTAACTGCTTTGCTGTCTAATCATTCACTGATTTTGCCACAGTGGCCATTTTGCTGGGACCGTTTAGAATAACTATAAGAAGCTAGATTTTTTTACTTAATAATATGACTCTGGATAATTTTAAAAAAGCTCTGAATGTTTCTCATGCTACTGCAGCTTAGATTGCTTTGAGTCATGTTCTGCCTGCAGTGGTTCAGTCTTCATCCTAGCTAGCTCTGTCTCCCAGTCTGGCATTTCAGACCACTAATAAAAAAATTTGAAAGCATAACTATGTATGAAATGTTATAGGCATAGATACAAGTAAACCAGTGCTAGTAATATTATCACTTTTAAATATATGAACACTGGAGCTCCAACATAACAATAATGATAAAAGTAATAATAATTATAGTTTAAAAAAATAGTAGAGATCACATTCATTCACTGTGCAAGCAATTAAACCCTGACATATTGAACTAGTGCTTATGACAATTTTGTTTATGTTTCCTGGGTTTTCTGCAGCAGTACTCCAATATTGCTTATTGTTTGATTCCAAGTTTTATATCTTAGTAAACATACAGTTAAAACTCCTGCAACCAAGAAGCATATGTATTTTGATTCCTCCTTTTTGTATATGTCATCCTATTTTGAAATGCCCATAGCCAGTAATTACCAGACAGTAATTGCCCATAACCTGTGAAATAAGTTTATACAAATTACCTCTTCCACCCAAGGTGGTGTGATGTGTAATTCCAGACCATTCACAATGCCAAACATTGTATCATTTCTTTTTTTGTACTTTCTTCATGTGAATTACAGGTATCAAGACAAGTTTTGTCTTTCTCTAGAATAGATAAGGCTTCAGAACACTCCTGTGTAATTATTACAGTACTTAAATACTGCAGTGAACTAATCTGGAATTCTGTGATCCCCTCAGCAGCCTATCTCAATGTTTTAAATACAGGTTGCCCATACCATAGTGTGCTCAAACCCTCATTTGAGTGTTTGCTTTTTTTGGGTATTTTTGTGTTTTGTTTTGTTGGGTTTTTTGGTGGTTTTGTTTTGTTTTGTTGTTTACCTCTACCTCCACATACTTAAAGGCACAGAAGTTCTTTATTCTAGATATTTTCAGGAGCAAGTCTTATTCAAAACCTCTCACAGAAACACAGAATCACTGAATGGGTAAGATTGAAAGGGACCACTAGTGTACTCATCTGGTCCAACCTCCCTGCTCAAGCAAATCAGGGTCATCCTAGGGCACATGGCACAGGATTGCATCCAGACAGTTCTTAGATAGCTCCACAGCTAAGTTTGTTTAAAATCTGTGCTTATAATATTTGAGATTTGAGGGAAATAACAGCAAAAACTCCAGAATTTGGATAAAATAAAGCTTTTCTAACAATGCTAAAGATGAAAGGATCCCCTTTGAAAATTTGGTTTCTATCATGGGCTGCTATTTTGATTTTAGTACAGTACCCTGCCCACTTCATTTCCCAAATTGCTGCATTGTTTCTCCTCATACACGGTGTGCTGCAGTCCTCTGAATTTCCTCATAACCCTCCAGTGGACTTGCACCAAGACAGTGATGTATTTCTTACACTGAGAAGCTCAGAGGCAGGCACGCCATCCAGCTGTGAAACCCTGGTGCTAAACAAAGAGGAGATCTAAACCTGCTCTGGCTTGCTGACTAAGCTCCTGCTACCAAAGCTGTTGGGCATTCCCTGCAGAGGCAGACAGCTCACCCATGTTTACCTAAAGTCTTTGTTGTACATCAGGATTCCCCACCCCCTTTCTGCAAACATCCAGCTGGTGCCCAGCCTGTATTGCTGTAGAGTGTTTCGGTCCCATGTGTGAGATTTCTGGAGCAGCACGTTGCTATACAAAAATCCTAGGAAAAACAGTCTGAAGGCTTCACCATTTATTTGATCAAACATTACAAGGAGCTGACAAATACTCATCATAGAAGAGAACGCAAGCAGCCCAATACCTTTAAAGATGGTTGTTAGCTAGGTGAATGAGCAAGGAGATAGACATCAGTTTTCTGAAGCCTAACATTCTGAACTGAAAACAAATTTCAAAGCCACTTGTAGTGCTAACTTACGTTCCTTATTGTGCTGTGTTTCATTTTTAATTGTTGAAATGTCCGAGTAATTTACATGAAAAAGGATTCTACACAACAATACCAGTTATTTTGCCATTGGTTGGTGAGACAACTCCAGAAACATTTTAATTGTTGTTGATAGTGGACTAGCATGAAGCTTTATGTGGAGTTAGAGATTAGTTTACCATGACATAATAGGTAAGAAAGGTTACCTGCATAAGGGTTCTCAATCTTCCAAGTCAATCCCTTTCTTCTTATACTGTTTTAAAGAAACTTGTGCTGAATTGTTAGTTTTATCAAGAAAACTTTGATAGCATAATCAATCATACGTAAAATCTAGCTACAGCCACTCCAACAGACTTATAACACTCAGGTATAGATGAATTGAATTCAAAACATATGGGCTGGGATCTACAAGAGATGAATGGCTAAAGCATAAAACATTACAAAAGTAAATTAAATTTCCATAGAAAGCCAAACTACAATTACTATAAGAGTCAGTACAAACGCAACAAAAGACCATGGAGTAGAGTTCTAACTAATAGGAGAAAAACCAGTACCATCACGAAAATCTACCTGTCTGTTTCAGGCTGTGGTTTCCACTAGAGTTTTATTGATTAAATATTCATAATCTACCCTTTATGCCAATTATCATGTTTGTCATAAGTTGAAAGGTCATCTATCTAATGAACCTCACTTCTGATTCACTTCTTTCATCTTGTGTCTATTATTTGAAACAGCTCTTCTTTCCCTGACTCCAAGTATTGAAAGCCAAAATTGACTGAAATGTCAACTTTTCAATCTATTCAGGAGAATACAGGAAATATATTACAAAATTGAATGTGGTTTATGACTTAAGCTTGGGGAAATGTGTCTCCTCATCTGACATGCATTTAAACTTTAAAATTATACTGTTCCAAAAGGAAACAAAATTATGTCTTTTTCTTTAATTTGCAGAGATTTTCTACAACTTTTACAATTTTCATGTATTTGATGACAAAATCCTATAGTAATACTTTGTAGAAATATAAGTTCCCTTTCCCTTCCTTCCCTTCCTTCCCCATCCCTTTTTTTTACCCCCTCTGAATTTCAAAAGAGCTGCATTTTTGCAAGTCCCTCAGACCAATCCTTGAGGACAGTCTTTATGAGCAGGCCATAAACCAGTTACATCCTCTCTTGAGGTAGTTCAGGTGTGGAACAGCTCATGTCTGGATGACACAGAGTCCTACACAGGACTTCCTGTGCCTGATTCAGTACCCTAGCCCAGAGCTATACCAGCACAGGGTGCTTTTTGATAGCCCACAGGGCCAGCTCAGGACTGCTTGCAGTGATTCTTGCAAAGACACCTTCTAGCTTGCCAGTGGGACCTCTGCGGGGTGCTGCTGATGCTTTTGCCAGGAGGATATGGGTTCCTGGTCAGAAGTAGGAATCAGTGCTGAAAACAGAACCTCATGCCCATAGAAGTACTGGTTGCATTATTTATTTAATTATTTACTAATTATTTAAAAGGTCTTTATTATTTAAAACTGCTTTAAAAATAAAATAAACCACCTCCAGACTCAGAAATTTCCCCTTGTAAAGCAAGTAAGTGGCATTCCTGCAAGACACCACGTGTTAGAAATTTACCATTGCTATCAATTTCACTGAGGGAAGTAGAGGTGCTGTGTATAAAAGCCTCAGGCCTTTCCTCATTATCTGATTATTTCCTGAGCAGAAATAATTTCTCTGTCATCTCTGGCAAATTAAGCTTAAAAAAAAAATCAAGTAAACTACTCCCTAAGATTTATTTCCTCTGTATTAGCCATCAGCCTGTTCTCTTGCATGTCAGACCAGTGCCCATGAGCAATCTGATCTCATACAGTACAGTTAAAACAGATTTTGAAAAAACTTGAGAAAAAGGGACGGGCAACATATTATTCCCTTTGCAAATGTATGAGATGTGGAAGTGGAAATGCCAAAGCATTTTGACATTAACTCTTGATTCTAACTGGCTTTCATGACTCATGCAGTTGGTGAGTGAGCAACGAGATTGTACCAGAAAAGGAAACTATGAACAGCTTATTTAAATTAACATATGTTTCCTCAGTAAACTGTTTCCTGTTCTGATTGCAGGTAGGGCTGTGCTAATTTTGCCTTGCCATGAACGAGCTTAGAAGCAAAGAAAGTGAAAACATGGCTGAAGCATTATGAGTATCACAACACTTTTGCCTGGTAATATACACTTAGAGTTCTGCCAGGGAACACAACATCTGTGTGCCAAATGATGCTATGTTATGCACCCTTCTAAGGTTAAACCCTATATTCTGTGAGCAAAGCAGCTTCCACTAACACTGTGAAACTCTTAGCAAACAGTCTTCCAATCGTTGTTTTATTACCTCTTAGGTGACAGGTCAACAATGAGAAAGAGTCCAATGAAAAATGAACTTCCTTGTGCTTCCCTTCAACAAATTCTGAGTTATGCTCAGAATCTGAGATAGATGTGATAAACCCAGACATGCTAAACATGGTTTAATTTACTATTACTGGCGTGAGTTGACCTTGGCTGGCTGCCAGACTCCACCCAGTCACTCTATCACTCCACCTCTTGAACACTACACAGGAGAAAACAAGATGGAAAAGCTCATGGGATGAGATAAAGACCAATCTCCGTCAGTTGCAAAACTGACTAGACTTGGGACAAAACTAAATGTACCTCATTGCCAATTAAAAATAGATCAGGAGGGTGAGAAACAAAGACAAAAACACCTTCCCCCTACCATTTGCCTTCTTCCTAGGGCCAGTTTCAGCCCTTCACCCACAACTCCTCTACTTTCTCCTCTCCAAGCAGTACAGGGGATGGGGAATGGGGGGCTGTTGTCAGCCCATAACAGCTCCTCTGTGCTGCTCCTTTCTCCACACACATTTCCCCCCCTTCCAGCATGAACTCCCCACTGGGTGCAGGGAAATACACAGTATTTTGCAGAATTTCCTTCTACATTCAAGTTTGAACTGCAATATTGTGTCAGCTGACACTTGCTCTCAAATGCAAACATCTGATAAACTGAGTCACGCAGTCACGAGGGTAAATCAAGGATGCCTAATGAGGCTCAGATCCTTACAGAAGGTGGCTCCTTGTCCCAGCACAGGTTGAGCATGTTGACAGAGTGGCTGCTGGCATCTACACACGCCACTGACACACATCGCCTGGCCTGCAGTCAGGGCTGAGCTGGGCACGCTGCTCCCACACTGGGATTCAGGCTCCAAACCAACACATAAGCCTGGGCTTTCTGAATCCTGCTTTCCTCCCCACGCCTCTGTTTAGTGTCTTCTAAAATGAACAGTTTCCTGCCTAGTCTTTCTCTGAGGACTGAGATGCAGCATTTGGATGAGGCAGCTGTACTGAACTGACTCATGCTCAGTTTATACTTAATTTTCAGGTATTAAACTGACGCTCGCAAACATGGTAGAATTGCCATGCTGTGCCCCACTGGGTTTCAAGATTGATGCTTTCACACATGTTTTCTCAGCATTTGGCTGTTTAGGGCTTCTTTTCTCTCTTCCTCATATTTTTCATCATCACAAGTTCTTCTACTTGCATCTTTTTCTTATTTAGAATTTTTCCTACAGTTGTTTACTCAATGGAGATTAATGCAGCTCTATTAAAAATGTCTCCTTGACACAGTATATAGTAAGGTTTTTTATACTTCTCTGCTTGTAAGGTGCTTTTATTGTCCATTTATTTTTAACCAGAAAGACTAATGTGACATCACTACATAGCATGGAGATGGCAGACACTCTGGCTGATGAAATTTCCAACTGCAAATATACCCAGTGGAACTGAACTAGAGAATTTATATCTGGTCGAGGTTTTTTTAATTAAACAGTGTGTGGGGTGTGTGAGTGTGTGTGTGTACACTACATAAGGATAAGTGTTATCTTTCTTTTTGTCATTATAGAAAGGAGAATGAGTCTCTGAGCTACAACTGCAAGTTCAGGTTACCTGTTGCTTACATGTTCAGGTAGACAATCTCCCCTTGTGAATGGGAAGTACAGCTAATTGAGCTCTTACACTTGGAATACACATAAACCAATGTATTTTAACCATTCTGAACTGGACACTCTGCTAGTCTAAAGCAGTACAGTTGTTTGGTTTTTTTTATCAATAATGTCTAGAAATGATAAGGACCTTTCTTTTGGATTCTCCTCAGTTTTCTGGAGGAGTGATATATTTTTATACAACTTACCACTGCAACTTAAAATTCTCCTTTTAGAGGTAGTTTGTGCTCTTTATCAACAATGGTGTAAAGGCAAAAGGCAGAATACAGAAGCCTCAGCATGATTATAAAGCTTTGTAATGAGAAAACCTAACATCATAGGGCTACAGAATGCAAATAGAGAAAATTTACAGAAAAGTTGTATGTTAAATATAGAAATGGTTTTCTGGATTTGAGTACCATTGTAGGTACCATCTTGTTGATGCCATGTTGCAAGAACTGGTCTAAATGTCCTTAAAAGCTCATTTAAATTAATGCACACTGCTGTTTTGCATTCTTCCTCTTCTCTGCCTCTTTCTGTACATTTTGTTTGTCACAGTGGCCTGGATAGCTTGCTCTATTTTTGTAATTCCCCCTCCCTCTCTCCCCAAAATACTTTTCTGGCATATGGTCTCTAATTATCTCTTCAAATGAGCTTCGCCCAACCTTATAAATGCCCGTGTCATCTCCCACAGGGATGGATGGCTCAGTTGAAAAAGAAGGAAGCTGAGAGTTTGCATTCCACTCCACTCAAACAATCAGAAAATGGAGTGGTGATGACACAGCTGGTGGTTCTCATTCTCACCTCTCTACAGGCACTCTCTCTTCTGTTTCCTGTGTGGGCAGGGACACATTGAAAGAATCAAGTGACAAATATGCTGGACCAACCAGCTCAACCCTCATGCTGTGTCCAGTCTGCCCAGCAAAGTACTGGAACTCCAGGGAAAGGGCCAAGAGCAAGTGCTAACTCTCAGTACAAAATCTCTGCTCCTTTTTCAGACCTCAGATACCCCAATTAGTGTGAACCCTGGACAGATTTGAGGTCATTGATGAGAAACTTTATAAATGTCTTCAGAGATATAAATGACTCTAAAATATGAATGATTTTCCAAAATCAAACTGTTGAAAATATCCATCTTAAAACTTATATTTACATGCCCAAGTAGATATGTAAGAGTTCAAAAAATTAGAGCCCTCTGCATTCAGCCCCCAGATACTGCAGAACTGAAAGAAACTGGGCAGAATTCTTTATGGGAAAGGACACTTTCTATTTTCCCCCAGAGATTCAAAACAGTAAGTCCTTTTTTCACAGTGAGTCCTGACGGCACAGATGACTCCTTAGTGTCAACCGGGGGTGCTAAGAACATTGGAACAATTGTATCGGGCCAGAGCAGACATCCGTCTAGCCCAGCATCCTGTCTGGCGGTGCCTCAGCGGATGCCTAGGAAAGGCTATGAGAACAGAAGCTTATAATGATGCTTCAAACATCTGGTGATTTGTAGCACAGAGATTTTTATCACTGAAGAAAGTGTCTTGGAAGTAAGTAAGTGAGTGTTGATGGAGTTTTTTCCAACTCTTTTTTTTTCATACTTTGTTTTCTTTTGAATAAGCTTTCAGACTCTGCAACCTATTGTCAAGTATTTCCACAACCCGGTGACATGTGTCATGAACCACAGCTATCTACGTCTTTTAAATCCATCAACACTACATTTATTTGAAGGTCTCTAGGTCATTCACTACTTGAAGTTTCATATCAGTCATTTCCTTTCCAGGATAAAGGATCTTTTCCAGAGTTTTCAGTTGTTCCTTGTATAGAAACTACTCCACACCTATGATCACCTGTATAACCTTTTACTGCTTCTACTTCATTATTTTGAGATGCGGAGCAGAATTGATTTCACAGAACCACAGAATCGCGGAATAAGCCGAGTTGGAAGAGATCCATGAGGATCATAAAGTAAAACTCCCAGCCCTGCACAGCACCATCCTCAAGAGTCACACCATGTGCCTAAGAGTATTTTCCAAAAAAATTCTTGAACTCTGTCAGGTTGGTGCTGTGACCACTGCCCTGGGGAGCCTGTGCCAGTGCCCAGCCACCTCTGGCTGAAGAGCCTTTCTCTAAAGTCCAACCCAAATCTCCCCTGACATAACTTCAGGCCATTCACTCAGGTCCTGTCACTGGTCACCAGGGACAAGAAATCGGTGCCTGTCCCTCCTCCTCTCCTTATGAGGAAGTGGTAGACTGCATTCATCTCCCAACACCAAGAAACATAGGCTAATTCCACAGAGGAAGGCAAGCTGTGAGCCGAGGATGACAGGCAGCAGGGCAGACAGATGAAGTCCCCTCACTTACAGGAGTGTGTCCTACACCAACACACGCTGAAAAGCACATGCAAAAACAGTGACAAGGTTCAGCTAGCAGACCAGTACAAGGCTGTAGCAATCAGACAGGGCCAAGTCAAGCCAGGAAGTCATGCCACCAAGGCAGGGATAGCAAGGTACACCGGTGCAGCTGCAACATAGCTTGGGGCCTGAGCCTGACTGCAGTTCTCAGACTAATGGATGGAGACCCTAGAAAATCTTACAACTCCTTCTTTTGTGCCCCTTGCACAACACTGAAATCTAGTGTGGCACAGAAGCACTTTGCTAGAGCCAATCATCAGGTCCTGCAACTGAAAACTAACCAGAGCAGAAGAGGTGGCAGTTTCTTTGTCTGGTGCAGGATATGGACAGTCACCACATAGAAATGATAAGCTGGAAGTGAAAAATAACTTTTTTCAGGTGGAGAAATGGAGAAAGGCTCATGTTGCTGTTGTCAGCATGTTACACTTCTTTCAAATTCTAGATGCAACAGATTAGAGTGAAATCTAGATTGAAATCTAGATTTCAACAAATATAATTGCTGTTTGTCAGATTTGTTGTCTTTTTAAAATGTTTGAAATGTTCTATATGTTTTCCAAATGAAGTGAAAAAAAAACTGACTACATTTATTTCATGATTTTCCTTGCTGATCTGTTTTGAATTTTCTTTCTTCTGTGTTGTTTCCCAAATAAAAATATACATCCACTCCAGGCTGTGATTCACACTACTTTGGTTTAAACATGTACAGGAAAACATATTATAATACCTGGAACAGCAGAATGTAACTGACCATCTTACAGCTTCAAAACTGGTAAAACCTGTTAGAATTAGATCACGGAGAAGCCATGTAAGATTTCTTAAAAAGAAACAAGAAATCTGAGTAATCTTTTTGGATATTTAGATCATTTTTCCATTAAAGTGACTGGCAAAATCCTGTTAGCTTCATTAAGAGTTAGAATCCACCCCAGAAGAATACCACAGTTAGCCAAGTCAAGCACAACAACAGTTCTAAAGCCTGTTGTTAGCTTCCGTGTGTTGTTTGATGGTGGACGTCTCTACTTCTGTGTGGATATATAAATACACACTTTGTGGACGTAGTTTAGGTCTTTTGCTTTGATCTATCAGATCATCTTAAAAAGGAAACTGGGCTTGCCTTCAAATCATACATTATACAATGGTGCTGCTGCAGGTCAGATCCCTCAATTACCTGCACTGCTTTGTGGCTCTTCAGCTGAGACTGTGAATCACAGCTATTGCCACTTAGCACATTAGTTGCCAAGACAAGAACTGTTTGAAAAGTTATCCTCAGGTCATGAAAGAGGCTTTGTCATAGAAATAGCTACAGAGAGCAGTTTTTCCATTTGCAATACTTGTGAGGTAACAGTACCTGGAATAAATGAAAAAGGTTGCCAAACGATCCTGGGTTGAAGGAACTTACAATGTGACCTACCAGCCACACATAGGTTTTCAGGAAATGACTCACCACTGGGAGCAACAAAAATTCCAAGGAATGGCCAGGGTCAGGGTGCACAGCTAGATATATTTTGTTCTCTTTATATAACTTCTTCCTTCATAAGAATTGAATGCATCAAAAATAAAATCAACTGTAAGACTGTGCCATCCCTGTAGTACACAAATAAACCTTTAAGTTGATTGAATATGACTGTTGCTATCAATTTTCATAGAGCATCTTTCATAGAATGATGAAATGTTTCTTAGCTGGTGTTGCAAAGTCACCACTTCTATTTATACTACATAGAGAAGATAAAAAAAATTAAACAGTCAAGTTTTCCATTATCTCTTAGTCACCTTTGAACAAATCTTGCTCTGGGAGTGACCTGGAGAAGGCTTAAAATTATTTTTAGCTTGCTCTTTTCTCTCAGTCTGGAGCACCCATGCCTACAGTATTTCCAGAAATGTAAGAATTTTAATTAATTTTTTTAAATAAAAGTGGAACTATATCTTTGTAACAAGAACAGTAAGATCTTTTTTGTCTGATAATATTTTTTTTCAAAGATTTAATATACTAGCTTATCATCCAAAACCTGTATAATTCCAGTTTAAAGATTCATCCCCACCTGCAAAAGCTGATATTCTCAGACAATCATACAACCCAGGCATAAAGACAAGTACCAGATGTTATAAAGTTGGCAATTGATACATGAAAAAGTTTAAAATCCTTCATCTCAGTTATGAAGCAAGGAGGTGTCAATACACAATTTTTTATGAAAAAATTAATTATAATACTTGCATTTTTCAAGCTAGCACCACATGGAGCAGAATTCCCAAGGGCCAATAATCCTTGTGTATAATTTTCTTTGAAATGTCTCCTTTTTTTCAAGAAAGAGGAAAATTCTGTCTGAAAACTGTCCTGGCTGTTCTGATTATAAGGCATGATTTTTCATATGTTAGTAAAACTACATCTGAAGTGTAAACCAATATTTACAGACCAGGTGTTACCTGGACATTAATATAAATAAAATTTTTGGTTTATTGTTGTGAAATATACGTAGTTGATAGTGAAGAAAAAAAAAAAAAANATATTTGTTTTGGAGGCATAAATACGCATATGCTGAAATAAAGAAGCTGATGACTGCCAGTGTGTTTACCAATCTAGCTAGTCCATGATGTATTCAACATTGTGTCAACAGTGTGTATTTGCTCAGGAAACGTTATTTCCTGTCAGCATCTCAGTATTTTACTGGCAGCACAAGTGATGTAGTAAACAGACATGTCTTGGAAGGCTCTGGTCTGCTGAAATACCAGTGTCTCCTCTTTCCTAGCCAGTGTTCTAACATTCAAACCAGCTGCAACTGAAGCCCTCACTCCTGCTCAGTAAAAGCTCAGCTTATTCTCTCTTCTGCTTTTTATTTCTATTTCTGTCATTGCAAGTCCCTGTTTTAGAAGCTAATGCATTGTGATTTGTACAGTGCAGGAGATGAGAGGTGCTTCTGCACAGCTCTCCCTCCCTCTCTCCCATCATATCCCTCCTAGATCACTGCTCCTTTGGCTTGAGGAGAACTGCATACTACTTTTGCTAAATTGAACTCTCCATAGCTGTTAATTAAACTTTCAGTGCTTTTGTTAATAGCCGTTCCTATTTGGGTGTAACTTAATGATAATAGCTACCCTGTAAAAATATGCTGCTTTCAAGGATGAAATGTCACCATCTAATCTTTTCTCCTTCATTTATTTTTGTCTTTCCTTTACTGGAATGTTTCTTATCAGCTTGCCTTGTCAGAAGAAACAAACTCTTTCTAAAGAACTAATTCTCTTCTTGTGAATATTAATGACCTGGCCCTGGAGAGAGGCTCTGCACAGAACCACATCTGTGCTTTGCTTCTCTTAGAGCTGTATAAGAAAAGAAATACAGTTCAAATCTGATGTATTTTTTACTTGAAAAAGAGCAGACATGATAAATATAGACTGAGTTAGACTTGAAAGAAGGCCTGTGAGATTCTTAAATTCTCATCTGATACATGTAGTTATTATTTCTGAAGGTGTTTTATCTCAGTCCACTTAAATTGTATTAAATTGGATACAATTTTATTTGCTATATTGAGAATGCTTGTCTTAAAAAAAACCCACAAAATGTGGTAAATTTACAAACTGTTTCTTTGTCTCTCGTTTTCATACAAATAGCTGTAGCTGTGGTTGTGCTAGATAAGAATCCAAACAGTCTGCTATGACACTTGAACTTCTGGACAATACGAATATTTGTGCTTCTGAAATTATGGTAATTCTATTACCATAATACCATATTATTACCATAATCATGGTAATACTATTTGGCACATCCCTTGGTAACATACAGGTAATTCTCAAGGAGCTATGTCAGATCACCAAAACTATCAAATGCTAACTGCACTAAAAAATCTATTTTCTTCATTAAAATTATACATATTTTAAAAGCCAGCAATTTAGTAAAAATGCATTTAATTTCTATTCCATTTTCAGGAAGAGTTGTGACAATGAAGCAAGTAGCCTTTATATTGTGTTTAATAAATTTTATATTGTGTTATGACTAATTATTTTATCAATTATGGAAATGTAATTTCATTGGGAATGGATTGTAATAAAAAATTGTTCACAGTGATGAGAAATACAAAGTGTTTTTTAAGTGTGAATTCTTTATGACTTACCAAGAAGAAAAAAAAATTATAAACATTTTAATGAAACCCACGCCTGGGGCCTTAGTAAAAGCAACTTAATGTTCATCCAGCTTATACAGAAAATTAGATTCTGCACTAACATGCCTAAATACAGACCAAACAAAAACCTAAACACAGACTAAAGGACTCAACATTTAATCTCCATTTTTTGAACGATTTTACTATTACTAATGCAGAAATGTCTTCCAGTTGTTCCCCAACATTCCTATGCATACTTCGCAGTCCATCTCCTTATAAACAGTTTGTGTTTGAAGAAAGCAAAGAAAATATATGTAGCAGATGTGATTAGAGCCAGCTCAGATTTTCTGATGAAATATTTTACTGATGTAACAAGCTGTTTGTATCCAATATGGTTAATCCTGGTAAATTTTTGAAGTCCTGATTTTCCATCGGAAAGCCCACAGCAAAATACTTCATTTCAGCTTGATTTGATTCTAACCAGAATGGTTTCTGTATTGCCTTGTGAGTTCTGTACTTCTACCTTCTGGTCTTTTTTTGGGGTAAGGTTACAACATTTTTAGAGCATCACTGGTGGGATTCTTGGTACATAGTGAGCACTGTTGTCTGGCCACGATATCTGACACACTGGGAATCTCTGTTTTCATCCAGTAATCCTCTTCCTTCTCAAGGGTAATATTCCACCAGGGAAGATACAGATGCATACTAAATTTAAGTTAACACTAACATTAAAATAGCTTGAATTAAGCACTT
This sequence comes from Bombycilla garrulus, assembly GCA_013400315.1. Classification (NCBI taxonomy): domain Eukaryota; kingdom Metazoa; phylum Chordata; class Aves; order Passeriformes; family Bombycillidae; genus Bombycilla; species Bombycilla garrulus. Next base: position 936,686 of record VXBU01005600.1, read on the forward strand.
CAGGTCATTTTACCAAGTCAGGAGGAAGTAGTTTAAGCTGAAGGACTTTTTAAAAGCTTTGAAGTGAAATTGCTGACATTTCTTGCCTTAAACTTTTCAGAAATTTTATCAAGTTCTTTACATTCCCCCACAGAAATTTGTTGTATTTATAGAAGGAGAATCTGATCTGAAAAGTTGTCTTCTATACTTTTTTCCTTCCTAGGGCACTATATTGTAGAGAGCAGTACAAAGCATCCTTTCAAGAATACAGAAATATCTGAGCAGTGAAAGTGAAGGCAGAGCTGACCATCTTCTGTGAAAAACACTCATCCACCTCTGTAGCACCAAGTCTGCGAGGAGAAAGAGGGAGAAAACTCTTGGCAAATACTGGGAAAGCATATATAAACACCTGTGAAGGTTTTCAACCCTTTTAAACTTTGACTGTAGAAGGTGAGGACAACGGAAAATTATTTGCACAAAATTTGGGAAACTGGGAAAACTCAATTACATCCTGCGTTATCAGAACTTTTCCAATAGGATTAAATTTTCTTCTTGCTTGAGGAACTTGGTTAGACCTTCCAAATGAAAATAATTTACTCAGCATAAAAAGGATTATCCATAAGGTATTTGATTTTTGTTGGATTTTTTTTTTCCTAATTTCAGGCAAGTCTTACAATTTCTGAAGAACTGGTTGAGGATTTGTTTTGTTTGCTTTTTTAACTTACGCTTTTACATTTTACACCTCATCTGTAGAGCTGAGCCATCCCATCTGGATATAATGGCTACAGATAAATCATGTCTAAATTGGCCCAACAGAAAACATAATGGAAAATTATGCAATAAAGCCACTTCTTCTGCCAGAAAAGCAGATTTAAACAGGCATTTCTTGAAGTGACAGAGTAATATACTGATCTACAAATAGAATATACCAAGCCAATTGAGACCTGAAAAACAGTATGAGACCTTAACTCACATGCTAACTTTTACACTGGATGACCCAAGCACCAAGAAAAAAAGAATTGCAGCACAATCATTCATAATGAGCAACAATGTCTGCATTAAGTTTTTAAAGTTCTAGGAAACACTTTTCTATATGAACATTTCTACCCAGTATGAATGATAAATCAGAAATCAAGACTGTATTATTATAGTAAGTGCCCACTTGCTGCAGTATTGACTACAGTCTCATTTTGCTCAAATATCAGTGACTGGTTTAAATTGCAAGTCTGAAATTTTGCCTGATCATTAATGGTGTCCCAAGTATATAAATTAAAAGTAATCTTTTTTGCCTTGTTAAATAAAGCCATTGCTGCTGGGGGACAGGAGGTTAAAAGAAGAGGTTTACTGAGGTTAATTTCTTTCTTTCCAAAATGCACAGAAACGTCCATATTAGCCTATCCAAAAGACAAATACATATAAACAAAGCATCACTGTAACTTTAAAGATAGTATATCTGTAGATCCACCAGTGTCATTACAGGTCTGTCTTGGTTTTGAAAGACAGGTGCCTGCCAAGGAAGGCAGGAGCTTCTCTTGGAACAGAAAATGTAAACCCTCTCCCTCCAAATTATTAAAAGGGGCTCTCAGGCAAAGACATGAGGATAGGAATAACAGTTCTTTAATATGTATAAACAAAATAAAGTAAAACAAAACCCAACAAACTACAACCTAATAGGAAAATTAGAACAAGATGCAGTATTAAACAAAAAAACCAAAACCTGACAGTTAGAATACAACCTGACACCCTGTCATTCAGGGTGTTGGTAGCAGTCCAGTTGGAATGGTGGCTCCAGTAGTGCTCCTGGAGTGACAGATGGTTCTGCTGAAGCAGAAATCCTGTAGAAGGGCGGAGTTTTCCTCCAATGGTCCAGTGGTGATGTTGAAGGGTCTGGTCCTTCCTCTGGGAATTCAGTGGGAGAGAAGGCTGCTCCTCTGGNTCATATTTCAGGGCCCTGGAATAATTAAAATCCTTCCAGCTCTGCATAGGGATCTTGGTGGAGGAAAGCTTCTGGCTGGAAAACCCCTGCAGCACTGCGGGGACACTGCAAGATTTGCACTGGTTAGAGCTGTTTCTATGCCAGAGATCTGATTTAGGGCTAAAGACACACAGTGTCTGTGCCATTCAATTGTACTTGCCACCTTATTCCAGTCAAAAATTCAAAGTCTGGATTGAAACTTGCAAACTTCACAAGTTAGGAAGACTCTTTATGGAGCTAAGTGGGTGCAAAGAATTGTCTGTCAAGATTTTGATTCTGCTTTGGAACCCTCAAGGATGGAAAAAAAAAAAAAAGATAGCTAATAATTATGTAATATATCAAACTATGATCCTGATTTATCCAGAAAGAAAAACTGGCACAAAAAGAGGGAATTTGTGTACTGGTTTCAAAATGAGAAATGACTACACTTTTTCTGAAGCAAAATAAAACCTAATATTCAGATATGTTTTATAAATATTCAGGAAAAGCGCCAAAAATTTTGATCTGGCACTGCATGCATTTGTCTCCGTGCAGCAAGAGAAGCAACCTCTTATGACTGTAGAGAGGAACTGGTGCCAGAAAGACTCTCAATCTCTTTGCTTTTTGCAGCTCAGGAACTGGCAGCAATGCTCTGTTCCTGCTGTGATGTTCAAGTGACAGACACGGCCTGCCATGCAGCTTAATTCGTATGCTGGGCTGCAGAATTGCTTTCTAAGTGCTGCTTTTTCCAAAAGTGATATTTTTCTTGTGGCTCCCAGCTGCGAAGGGGCAGCATGAAGCAGGAGCAGTCTTTCTGGTAGTAGTTGCAATGTTACCTCAGTCGCAAAACTAACACTTCCTCTCACCACCTCCAAGTTCTCCAGAAGCCAAACAAATACAGCACCCAGTCCCTCCAGGAGGTTTTCCCACTCCCAGAGCATTGAGTTACTTACTCCAAGTTGTCTTCATCCTACAGCTACCAAGCAAGCCTAGCAAAGATTGCCTCCCACAGCCAGATACATCCCACACCTGTAGCAACTCAAGCTACCAACCACCTACTGGTCCACTCCCCATATGTCTGCCCATTTTCCCAGCAAAGGCAGCCACCAGCATTCCTGTTCCACACATATGGGCGTACTCTGAATCCTACCCTAGCACTGCACTTGCAGGTTGAGTTAATTAAAGGCTAACACTTGGCACATATCAATTTGCAACATGCCTCAGTGAGTTTGAGAAACTGTCCCACGTGGAGTCACACAGAACTTGGTAGATCTGTTAACAACAGTAAACAGATGGTGATAGTGCATTCCAAAGGATCTTAAAGAAGCTCCCTACACGGGAACAGGATTTCAGTTGTTACAATGCTGTAGGCTAGGATTTCGAACAAATTGTTGAAAAGCATCCACAAGCCTTCAGCCATAAAAAAAACCCTTGCTAGATCAGATGTCTGAACTTCTGCTCACATCTCTTCCTGGGGCTATCAGGGAACATTACTTCTCTCTGTTTTCCTTGGCCAGGTTGATCTGCTGAGAAAAACCTTTTATTTTTTGCTTCTCTTTGCCCTTTGGCTTTTCCTCAGGTTCCATTAACAGCTTGGATAGAAAGAAGCTGAATACTTTCTTACATTGTGTCTGCTTCCAGCTTTGATTTTTAGAGACACTTTGGGACCTTGCAAACTGGAGAGTGTGCTTAGAAGATGCCCTTTCCAAGTATTATGTGGAGGTGACTAGACCTCAAATGGGCCATCTCTTCGTGCTGTTGCTGCTGCTTCTGATATTACCCCCACTCATCTGGCTTGCATATGAATTGGTGCAAGAGAGGAGAAAGGGAATAAGCTATTAACTGAGAAAGGAGATGGATTATTCATGGCTCTGACCAATTTCGGAGCAGGCTCAAAGTGCTGTCAATTGCTGGTGGTAAATAGCCAAAAAATGAAAAATGAGCCTTTTTTAGGCTGTGTCAGCAGTATCAATCACAGCAGCATCCAAAAATCATGAAATAGATACAGCACATTTCTGACTGCTGATGTTCAAGCAGAATATATTTTAAATGGACATAAAAATCAGGACATATCACCTTAAGCTCATTTGCCTACTCACACTTGTTTCACACACTATACAAAAATGGATGTTTCTTTAACGTGTGTCTGGTTTTTCTCAATTGTTTCTTTTCCTACTTACAAATGCTTAGGTTTGTGTTAGTATGATGCTTTTTTGCATGCTTAGGTTTAATTTTCAGGAAGAACAAATATTTGTTATGATATGAACCCTCGATCTGTTATGCTGGAGGGTACTATGGAGAGGCATGGCTGGGGGTATTAACTGTTTTTAACTTTACTACAGAGCAAGGCCAAATGCAGACTTTTTGCCTGTGGTATTTCAGTTCAAAAACCAAACCAAACCAAACCAAAGTAAGTACAGGAAAACCTCAGCATGTCTCAGGCATTTTAAAAATGTCTCTTGTCTGTTTCTGAAAAACAGAAAAAGAGCCCTTCTAAACTAATGTGGAGGTCCACATAAGAAATATAAAGTAGAAAGAACTTTCATCAGACAGTGATGAGAGGTGTGACTATTTGGGCAATTAGTTTTTTTCAATGGCAATCAAGCCTATTCTTTTATATTTTATGCAAAACCATTGGTGACAGTCTCAATTTGGATTTCTTGGGCTTACTGTTGTGTAAAAGAAACCACTAACGGTGATAATTGTGACCATTTAAGGAAACATTATTCCTCAATTCATTGTGCAGGTCTTGGAGAAGAATAGAGAATTTGGTACTGATGAAATGGGAACTATTCTAATACAGAGTACATACCAAAAATCTCCTTTAATAACAGGATTTAAAATATTCCTTTAATAGGTTTTGGAGAAATATTCACAAATTTTAAGTTGAAATAATTGAATTGGTTTTTTTTTATTTTTTGTTTAACAACCCACAGCATCAACAAAATTGCTATTTTCATGCCTTTAAATTTTAGCCCTTGCTTTTAAGGTGAAAACATAATTCAAATATCAATTCAAAAATTCAAATTAATTTTTTACAGCAACTCTTAAAACCATTATCTTATTTGAACTTCAAAATTGTTTAGTTGCATTTCCTTCAATGCTTCTCTCTCTCCTTCTAATGATCTTCGATTTTTTTTTCCTTTAATTCTATATTATTCAGTTATTAGCTTACTTCTATGTCTTAGTTTGGGAATTATTTAGGCAAAATCCTATGGTCATTAATGGAAGACCTGATACTCCAATATTATTTTTATGTCTGTTATTTATACAGCGAGCAAGCTTCTTGCTCCTCACTGTACATGGTATACTAATATACTGATTTCTAAAGCATTTAGTACAAACATGTACCAATATGCAGTATAAAAATCTCTATATAGAGTGCCGCCTCTTTTTATTTGGAGCTGTATTAATAAGCATAATATTAAATTATTACACTAAAAAATTAGGTTCTTACAAGTCCTCTGCTAATAGGAATTTTGAATCCTGTGTTGGAATTCATATCTAAGTGGATGCAAGTAATTAGCTTCATATTCTAGCTTCAGTTTAGCATTAAAATCCAATGAGCTTCACTGGGAACCTTAGACCTAGGGCTGAAACTGTTCACAGAGCTTGACAGATTTGTCAGCCATTAATTGTGCATTGACTATGCCTGTGAAACTAGGTTTTCATCCTAGGACAAAGTTCGGTCTTTTTTACAATTTGGGAATTTGATGATGAGGATTAAGTATAAGAGAAAATGCTGGGAGTATCTCTTTATGTATGGCAGCTTTAGAATTAATTTGCTGCTCCTCTCGATTTGAAAACCCCCGCCAGAGCCTAGAGGGAGGCAGCTGATGGGCGGCGCTATCACACACCTGCAGACTCACACGGATGTGGGATCAGCTGCTCCTTGCTGCAGCCCTTGGAGCACCCCAGCCTGGGCTTCTATCCAGCCCCCTGCTCCACCTAGCTCTGGGACCAGGCCAGCCTGGGGAAGAGGTTGCTTAGCCCACCTGAGTCCTGGACATTTTTCCATACCATTAACTTCCCTCATGAGCCTCCTTTTACCATAGCTTCAGTGAACTCTTCCTCATCGCTCTGCTCTTGCCCTCCATTCTGGGGCACGCTCCCATTCCTCTCCTGATCCATCCAGTGTCTTCTGTATGCCAATGGTGTGTTTCTCTTTCTTTCCCTTGCCTCCCCTTAATCTCTTCCCCGCCCTCCTGGGGAGAAGGCATGCTGAGCCAACAAGGCACGCAGCTGAGGCTGTAGCTGAGCTAGAAAGTGTCAGGCTTCCTGGAAACACAAATTGATCTACAAATGTTTGTGAGGAGTCCTGAACCTCTGGCTGTGCTAAACTTAACAGGTTATTTGTCATGTCCAGACACACATTTAACAAAGGAACCATGTCAAATCAACAAGAAAGGCCCTTGTGCTCATTTGAAATGACTTACATAAGTAAATATGTACTTGATAGACTTTAACATGTATAACAATAATATTTCTACAGCCTGTTTGTTCAAATTATTTTAAAAGGCTTTTGCAAACAGTAGTTATGGTTTAGAAATCTCTTCTTGGTAGTACCTTCAATTCATTGCTGAGGAAATCTAAAGCACTTAAAAGAAAACTTTTTTAATTTGCCTAATGTAAAAAATTGAGCGAAAGTAGTATTTTGCTTTAAATTAATTGTACAAAGATATGTACCATGAGTGAACAAACTACAAAAACTAAGAGCAATATTTTGTATCTGAGATTATACATTTTAGATATAACTTAATATTTGGATGACAAACATAAAGAGGTTTAATAAAATGCTAGATAGTTGTACGTATATTATTACATACATAAACAATTAGTTATATATAGGGTTTTTTAGTCATTGCAGTGTGGTGTATGGCAAAGAATTAAACAATGCAAAAAGATTTGAACTGCATGTACCACATTGTCCCCAGATCAAAGTTCTGTCTCTTCCGAAGCAAATTACTGCAGAAAAGCATTACAGGGACTATCTTGGTCAGAGCAGTAACATAAAGTGACATTCTTCACTGCTACAGAAAATCAGTACAATTTCATTACCTTGCCTCCCTGCAGGACAGCTTGATGCACTTACATTAAAGTCTCCATCTCCTACCTGTTTCTTGAAATGCTTGCTGTTTATGTCTTCAGGGTTCTACCCTAATTTTAGCTTCAAAGAACCCTCTAGCTTTATAAAACAACTCATTTCAGAATTTTCTTACTGTACTTTCTCATGTGTTTAAGAAACAAGACAAGAAATAAAATAGGGTTTAGTTTGAGAATTTATGCAGTGTCCTGCTAATCTTATAATACTTTTTTCTCTAAGTTTGTTGCAATCTTAGATAAGAACCCTGGTTAGTTCTGCTGCTTGTTTTACTGTTTTGTTAAGGCCATAAAGCAATGAACATTTCATGAAGGATGATAATGAAAACAATCCATTGGCCCTGAGATGCAGCAACATAAGCTGAGATAGAAAGCAAAAATGAAAAACAATGTGGAAGGACGAAGGAAGGACAGCAACTCCCGAAATGGCTCTACAGATAAGAGAAACAATCTTAAAATAATCCTCTGGTTCATTAGCATTGCAATAGTTCATATCACAAAAGACTAATGATTATTCTTTACAGTAATGGAAAAGACTAAAAGAAAAGATACTTTTTTCTATATACAACCTATGTAATTTAGTAACCCACTTTTACAGCATCTTCATATTGGCTTTGCTCTCAAAGTATTTTTCCTACATATCAGTGTGTTTTAAAATAATGGTATAATTTTCTAAGTTCTGTTTGTATGTGTCAGATTTATTGTTCACATCAATGACAACTTGAAAAAATTAGGGACTAGCCTTGTCTGTAGAAAAAGAATTTAATGCAAAACAACACCCGAAAATGCCACGTGTTCTGCATTTTGATTCAGTACTTTGCAGGAAAAGGACACTTAACAAAGTAAAATGTAGTTCAGTTCATTGCTCTGTTTTCCTTCTCTGGGCTACTGAATACATCACCAGTTACCAGAACTGAAAGCATATATTTCTGTAAGAGTGGTGCAAGGCCTCAAATTCCTTCACAAAATAAAACAGTAGCAGTGATAACACAGAATCCAGAATCCCAGAATCACTAGGTTGGAAGAGACCTTCAAGATCATTGAGTCCAACCCATGCCCTAACTCCTCAACTAAACCATGGCATCGAATACCACATCCAGTCTTTTTCTAAACACATCCAGGGATGGTGACCGCACCACCTCCCCGGGAAGACCATTCCAGTACTTTATCACCCTTTCACCCAGGCTGTGATCAGGTGAATCTCCTGACCGTATTTTGGACATTACAGAACTTGTGGTGTTTTGAAGCGGACAGATGGGGAGTGTAGCTAAAAAGTTTTAAATGTGCACTCAAATCTTAGGGCTTAATTTGAGCCTGTTTTCCAGCTAAGTAATAAACAGCTGTAGAAGTCAGAAAATCTGCTGCTTCATGGAGGAGAAGCTAGAAATATGAAGTCTAGTAATTTTCTAAGCATAACTTGTTCTATTTACACATATAAGCCTTAGTAAACATTTTTTCCAGATGTATGCCTGAGAAAAGCTGTATCCCATGTACTGCAGAGTAGCATACATGGAGATCAAATTATCTGACATTTTAAGTAACCAACAACAGCTGTATGAAAGTTGCATGTCATATAAGCAGATTGAGTCTTGCAGCCAACATTTGCTATGCACAGATTTTGCTTGAGATGAAGGGAATAGAAAGTAGCTTTCTTTATAGCTGTTTTCTTCCAGTCCAACCAGAACAACAACTGTGGTGGCCACAGCAGACAGAAGGATAACTATTAAATGCATTTTGCATGCAAAAGCACAATTTCTTTTTATGTCAGACTGATTGGGGATGCTGGGAAGGAGCATGGCAGGTTCCTGTTCCACAGCTGGGCTGGCCTAGAGACACAATCTGCCTCCTCACTGTTTTGGCTGTATGTAAACCTTTGCCTGACCAGACCCACTGCACACAGCAAAAGGAATGCCACTGAAATACAATGTGCACAGTGTGGTATCAGCGAGACAGATAATCTTCAGCATCACTGAATACTGATGAGAACCTGCTATGATACCTCCAGCTCTCTTTTTGGGGATACTGTTTTGCCAGCAGAGATGAAGACCAGCTTGACATAGTTACGATTTGTCCCTCTGGTCTCATGACAGCTCATGCTACTGGTCCATGTGCTCGAATATATTCAGAAACCGGAAGATGCACACACACACTTCTCCTGTTGTCCCAAAAGGTATTCATTTGGATGACACGGTCATTTTTCTCCCTGCCTGCTTTGTCTCTTTTGGATTCAGTGTGTTCCAGGAACTTGTGAGCGTTGTTTTACTTCAGGTAAAGTTTCTGGTAGAAGTCCCATACCTTTAACTCAAGTAATTTATTTTATTGCTCTCGTATAATATGATTTATGTCACCCTTGTATTAGAACTGGGATGAAAGTAGGCACTGCAATAGCCATGACCATTTTGATATAGGGGATCCTCTTGTTAAAACCAGAGAAGTGCTTTCAATTCTGCCCTTGATGTGTGGCACTAGTCTTACTTCCTTACATAATCAAAGCAGGAAGAAATGACTGAAAAAGCTAGGAAATAATGAAATGCATGACCTAGAAAAGGAAGTACAGTGAAATTAAAAACAAATAAACATTCTGTGCACCACAGTTTAAGAAACCTGGAATGGCAAGATTTTTATGTTAGCAAAACCCCAGGAAAGAGTCTAATTTCCATTTTACATCTGATGTGTCAATTTTGGTTTGTCACTTTTATATGGATTATCCTGAAGCCTCTACCCAAGGAGAGTAATCTTTGCTTGTTTATGTGAACATCAGCTTCAGGACAATACATATAAAGACAATGCCCCTCCTGCTGTTCAAAAACTAGAAAAAGAGTTATCTTAAAAGAAAGAAAATGGAAGAGGAAAATATTGTACCATGTTGCTTTATATCAAAAGACAAAATTAAATGCATTATGTACTTCATTCACTCTTACTGAGTCTATAAAGAGGCTTGTCCATGGAAAAAAATGAAATGCAACTAGCTGCAGATGATCTGGAGCAGAATATTTTAGATTAATGAGGAATACAACCTTCTTTTTCTAAAATTAATTTTATGAACAATGTATAAATAAGTCAAAGGGATAATGCAACTTCATTTGGCGAGTGGTAAATGTTCAGGAATTATTCATCTGGCTAAGTGTATAAGATACTAGTTCCAGGCTGTGATTCACCTGAAGTACACCAAGCAGGATGGGATTCTTGGTGCTCTGACTAGGTAAGGATTCTGTGCCAAGAAAATAACTTTTTTATTTACTACCCTCTTGGTTTGTTCTGGGGACAAAAGCAGCCTACCATCCTCAGCAGACTCTTCTTTAGTATGGACAGCTGTGAACCTGCTGTCCCAGGAGTCCTTTTGTCACTGGGATGTTGCTTAATTCATCACTTTCTCCTCAGAGCAAGTGCGGGGGATTTTTTTAGAGCATTATGGGTGCCAATTACAGATGCACAGAAAGAGTGTGGTGAGTATATGGTGACCTCTCTATGCTTTGTAGGAAGTCAGTGAGCTTAATCTCTCAGTAAGCCCAGAAGCCTTTAAAGCCTCCTATGGCATAAACAAGGGAAGATATCTGTCCCAACAGAGATGAATTGCAGCTACACAGAGGCATCTCTGCTGGGGAATGTGGAGGAGGACTCTCAGAAGAGTTACAGATTGTATGAGTATGATGTAAGTGCATGGTGTGACATAGAATCTTTCCTTCTCTATTTACACTTTTGTTTTTTGGTAACGAGATACATCTCCTTTCATTCATCCTTCTTTTGTGGTCTTCAGGTATTGTGGAGCATATTTACACAAAAAATCAAATTGTATACCAATTCGGCCAAACTTTTATTATTTTCTTTTCTTCTACACATAATACTTACGGCAATATTGTGACCTGGGCAGATGTATTTTTTTGTTTTGTGACAAATTGAACAAGAAGGCTCTGATTGCTCAGGGCCTTAACCAAATCAACCTTTTATTCTTCCTGTGCCAAAACCTCTCTTTGCAGGCTGGAACTTGAGTTTTCTTGCATGTTAAAAAGTTTACCAAGGACATATCCAATAACATACTAGTATGCTTTCACTGCCAGTGCAAGGACTATGTTTCATGTTCTAAGAGGGGAAATATTCACTATATCATATTACGTGTTCTTAATTTGTGTCAGCTGGACTGACAAACCAGAGTGTCTACAGCTCATCCTTGTCCAAGTTTTGCATTACTCCTGGATGCTCTGCATGCTTTGGCAGGCCTGCCAAGATGCTCTGATTCTGGCAGAAAAAAAAATTCACTTTGGATTTCAGATTTGAGCTAGATTGGATGGAATAGATCTAGAATGTGGTACTTACTAAGATGATTACTACTATCATTTAAATGGTGATAAAGTTTCTAGAGAAGCTTGAAAATTAATGAAAATTAGAGAGTGAAAAATAATTCTCACAAAACAAAAAGAAAAAAGGAACTTTAATTGTTACTGAAATCCCTCTAATGCCCTTCTATTTATCCAATAAAAGGCAGGATGAGCATTAAAACCTTTTAAAATTTAGGTCTGAGTCAACAGAATTGCAGAAGATCCACTGTTTAGATTTCCAACCAGATGCTGTAAGTTGAATTAACAGAAATAATAAATAACATTTGGAGAAAAAATTGTGTTTCAGATGATGAAATGGCCTCTATATTTTTTCAGAGAATGGTATAGGTTATTCTAGTCCACTAAGACGACATTTTCATGTATCATTTACCTTCATAGACATCAATGAGTTTTAAACAGAAACTGAGCTGAAACATAGCAGAAAAGGGGTATTTTTCACTTGCAACTACATTTAAAAGTGTTTCAGCTACATTTTCACTTCATTCAACTGCTGCTCAGGATAAAATACCACTCCTCTACTGTATCAGTCAAACAGTCTCCAATGCCTGTTATTTTCACAAACATAAATTTAGCGTGTTCACTCTCTCTTCCAAGGTTTTTTCATAAGGCACCAAAGCTAATCTCTGAGCCTTTGAAGGTTTTCAGTGGAAGGTCATGATATCAAGTCTTGAAAACATGAAAGGCAAAGCTTTGCTTATGGCTCTTACCTGTACTCTGATGTCACTTCTTGTATACAAGATATTTCTTTAATTATTTACAATGCTTTGAGGTTCTGATTGGAGCAGCTTGGTGCAGAGGTACGATAATTTCTGTAGGTGCTGATTCCAGTACCTTCTTGACTCAAAAAATTATTAGCTTTGAACATGTTGTTAATTAAATTAGTCATTATGTATTAATTGTGCCACAATCATTATACTGTATATACGCAACTTATAAAATAGTACTTTTTGAATTGCTACTGTTCATACAATCTGCAGCCATCTTTCATTTCCAAGATGTGAATGAGCAGTAAAGTTGTGGAGCCTCTCATCCATGCAGCTTGAATGACAATGAAACCCAAGTTTGTGGAAAAAAACAGGAAGAGAAAGATGGCAAGTAGACCTACAAAGTAGTAAGAATGAAAATAATAACATCACTCTTCAAAAACTCTTAATCTTTTGTTTGTTTAGGGTCATGTCCCAATGTTTAGGGTCATGTCCCAATCCAATAAGGTCTGATTTTAGTCTGATTTAGACAAACTTACCCATTCTTTTTTGCATTCCCTTCCAGTCTCCCATGCCTCACCTCAGTCTCTGATTCTCTGGAAGCACTAGTGTCTATGTATGTGCCTGTGGTTATTGGATCACTACAGAATTCATTTTAAAACAGGAACCAGGTTAAAAAACATGATGTAAATAAGGAGAGAGAGTGTCTTAAAAAAGAAAAAGATACTTTTTTTCTCCAAACTGTGAATTTCATTCACTTGGGAAAAATGCAAGTTGGATGGTAGAGTCAAGAAAAAAAAAGGCAATAGAGTTGGAAGTGTGTGCCATTTTAAATTAAACTTAAAGAACTTCACAGCTTAAATGTTTTTTTGCCCTCTTCCTCCATTTTTCAAATATCAGGAGTATTATTATAAAATCCAGTGTAGCAATTCGATGGGGCTTGCTGTATAGAAACATCACGTATTGCCTCATTTTGCAAAGGGCCCATTAGAATTTGACCTGTGTACTTCCTTTTAGTTATAAGTTAAGGCTATGGCTTTTCTTGTATTCTGGAGCAAGAGAAAAAGAGGAATATTCATTGTCTTGACATTAGATGCCTCTCCAGTTCTGTCCTGGGTGAGTGGCGTGTGTGCTGTGGGCACCTGTGTGTGTATGTGTGGCAGGGTGTGAATGCAGCCATGGGTCACTTGGCAATGCAGGTGTGAGGGAGAGGTGGCCAGTGAAGGTCAGCCCAGGCTAGCCACTGAGCTGGTGAAATTGACCCTGAACAAGAGCTGGGAGAGTCTCTAAATGCAGCTCTGGGTGTGAAAGCTGCAGGAAAGGAACTGAAGTGAGCACTGATCCTTGCCTGGACCCACAGATCACACCTTATTTATCTAAGGTGATGCCAAGATGGTTCCTTCCTCTTTTATTTTAGTGATTAAAATTTTAAAAGGTCATAACATGTTAGAAGATATGCAGTGAACAAAGGGTTGCTCAAAAGTTGAAACAGTACAAATCAATTAAACCTAAAAAAATGGTAAGTGTGGAAGCACATTGTTACTACAGAGAAATATTGCAGATAAACCCAGTTCTCACAAGAATAAAGTTGCAGGAACTTGATTTCCCTTTTAACAGCTTTTTTTTCTCAACTTTGGAAACATCTAGGAGAGATATGGCAAAATTCTGGGTTTTTACTGCTACCTGACTTGTCTAACTCTGTTCTGTCACTTTGAATCCCACGCTCATCAGGAAATGACAGATATTTTCACAGGCCAAGAAAAACAACAACCACTAAAACAAGAGAGGAGGGAGATTTATAAGATTGCTCCAAAAGTATTATTTAAAAGACTCTTTTCCTCTCAAGATATAAATTTTTCAGGGACAGTATGAACCCAGGAACAATCTCAAAAACTGAACAATTGTTCACATGTGTAGGCCTGAGGCGTCTCTGAATTGGATGGTCATTTGATAACTTCTTTGTACAACTATGAAACAAAAATAGACATCTAGTCCAAGCATTCATCTTATTTTTCCTCCCATTGTGGAATCACTAATAAGGACATGACTGTTTATGCAATGCTGGATAAAGCATGATGGATTACTTAGACTTAAAATAAATGGTGTGAAAAAACTCCACAGATTTTGTTAGCAAAAAGGCAAGGACAAAAAATGAGTTCATGCAAATATTTCTGAAGAAAAAATACATGTTTTAATGCTGCAAATATGCACTATAGTGTTTAGAGCTACCTGATCTCTGTGATAGACACAATATATATCCACAACTGTTAATGAAAGACACTCTTCCTTTTTATCATTTTAATTGCTAATTATGAGGGCTACTCAAACTAAACAAAATAGACCTTATAAGGAGTAAACACAACCTATTTTAGCAGATTAGGCTCTTAAGGGGATTAGTAATGTCTTCTTCACAAAGACATCATGCCCTGTAGAATCCAGGGGGAAGAATGAAAGATCCTAAATAAATTTTCTTTCCTGCCTGCACCCTTGCTCCCATTTACACTGTCTGGGGTTTGAAACACCTCAACATTTTTTTCAGCATATGGTTTGAGCAAATGATATCAACTAAACCTACTTTTCCTCTCTTTTCCCATAGAATCTAAAAAATGCTCTTTGATTGCCTCATATCTAACAACCTTATGCAGTATACTTGCCTATGTATCCTGAAGCCTTCTATCAGATTTGGATGGACAAAAAGCAGAATCTGAAACAATGAAAGAATGTCTAAATCTATCTGAAACCTTTGTGTGGTGGTCAATGGACGACTATAGTTGAAATAAAAGCATCAGCCACATTTTCAGGATCAGTTTTCATTTATGTGTCTTCCTTTGATCTTCTGTAGGTAAAAAGAACAGTCCTACACTTTTCATCCTGATAATGATTTCATAGCCTTTGCCTCTAAAGCTGTAAAATTTCACAAATTTTAGTTTCTGCTAGTTTGACATGTATCTAAGCATGCTTACTTCCTAACACAATTAGAATGCATCAGAGAATAATGTTAATTGGTAGAATAACCCTAACACAAGAAATAAACACAGTTTTATAACCTTTAGGGTTTTCAAATAAAAGGATTTTGACAGTGACAGGTATTTTTCAAAAGCTATGATCTCATGTTACATTTCAAAAGTTGTATGATCATTTTGGAGTGCTGAATCACATACATCACTAATATACAGAAACAGGCCACAAGTAGATCTTCATTTTAAGTAATTATATACAGAATAAATATACAGGAAGTATCACAGAATCCCTTGATTTTTAAAAATGCATCTGCCACTGTTATGCATCTAGTAAAGATGTACAGAACGTTCTGAGATAGAAATGCAAAAATCCCAAGATGATGGAATTCATTCCTCTGGAAGTACAGCATATGTTATACTACACTTGAGTCAACAAATTGGCATTTCTGGAAAGACAGATGAAACTATGATTCCTAACATGTATCAACAAGGTTTGATATAGCTTTAGAACGTGGAAGTAATTTTTCAATCTGATTTTAAATTTTCAACTAGAACCAGTCATTGGCAAGGATGATTTACAGAACTAGTAAAACTGTGTTTGTCTGCAATTAACGTGTACAGCACATCTGACTTATTCTTGGTTGTATCAGGTTTATGTGAAAAGGTTTTGGTAGTGCAGGGGCTGAGAGGTGGCTTAGATTGAAGAAGAGAAGGCTCAGGAGAGACCTTGTTGCTCTCAACAGGTACCTGAAAGGTGGGTGTAGCTAGGTGGGCATGGGTCTCTTCTCTCAAGTAACAAGCAATAGGACAAGAGAAAACGCCCTCAAGTTTCCCCAGGAGGTTTAGATTGGATATCAGGATAAGATCCTTCACCAAAATGGGTGTCAAACACTGGAACAGGTTGCCCAAGGGAATGCTTGAGTCACAATCTCTGAAGGTTATTAAAAGATGTACAGATGTGGCACCTGGGGACATAATTTAGTGGTGGACTTGACAATGCTGGGTTAAAGGCTGGACTCTATGATCTTCAGTGTCTTTTTCAATCCAAATGACTCCATTACTATGTAAGAAGCTTCCAGAAGTTTCCTCCATGTCAAACAGAGACAAGGACAGATGACTTCAAGGTGGATCCAACTGCTGGCCGATGCTGAGTCCATCAGTGACAGAGGAAGCACCTTTGAGAAAATGTATTTTAGAAGGTGGAAAAAGAAAGCTGCACAACTTCATCCAGAGGAAGGAGTGAGAATACATGAGGGAAGCAGCCCTGCAGACACCAAGGTCAGTGGACAAGGAGAGGGAGGAGGTGCTCCAGGCGCTGCAGCAGAGAGGCCCCTGCAGCCTGTGGTGAAGACCATGGTGAGAAAGGCTGTCTATGCAGCCCATGGAGGACCATGGAGCAGATATGCTGGCAGGGCTTGTGATCCCACAGGCTTGTGACCCCACAAAGGAGTATACTGTTCCTGAAAGACAGCAATCAGTGGCATGGACCCCACACTGGAATGGAGAGAGTGTGAAGAGGAAGAGCAGAAGGGACAATGTGTGATGAACTTATCACTTACCCCATTCCTATTCCCCTCTGCTACTCAGGTGGAGGAAGTAAAGAAACCAGAAGTGAAGTTAGACCTGGATTACTTATTTAGGCAGTATTGCAATTTTTATGTAAAAGTACTGCTATCAATGAGAAATGCTGCTTTGACTAGATAGTCCCCTCAATACTAAAGTTTTTCTTCTGGAAATACAGGCTGAGGTTTAGTGACATGACAACAGTGTGTGAGAATGAACAACACTATCAACTAAGACAGTTCAATTTGTAGCAAACACATTTCCTGGTAGTGTAACTTCACTTAAGCTGGTGAATCTACCCTGACAAGAAAAATCACTGCTGCATGCAGGAATTAGACATATACCTGACTTGAATTTCAGAAGTGCTGAATCTTTAACCACTTTCGCTGTGAGTGTTAAAAAAAGTACCTGCAACTGGATTTCGGAGCTTCATTACTCATGAAATTTCTCTGCCATTGACTCTGCTAAAACTTGTGCAAATGAAATTATCTGCGTATATTTGGGAAGGGTGACCAAAATTGCACTGTGAGATCTCTTTTTAATTTAAGTAGATATTACTGAAGTTCAGAAAACTGTGAGTGTTTAGTCCTGAAAAAGATCACTTGATTTTTACATACCTTTGTCATTAAAACTTGAACACTGTAGCTTTACCTTGTGTATATATTAGTGCATATATATCATTTATATATATAAACATTTTATAGTTCCCCTGTCAGTAAAATAAACATTATCCTTACTTGCTGCATCTCTAAAAGCTATTATGAAACCAAGCTGGAAAGTCATAGAAAGAAATTGTGAAACTCTTCAGAATTTTTTTTCTGACTTTCAAAGAATTCTTTTTATAATAAAAGCCATTTGTCAAAGATCCAGTGAGCAATGCTTGAGCAACTTATGCATGATGAAATAGAATAAAGAGGAAATGTGATTAGGCAAATAAGGCATTTCAAGGCCACTCCAATGAAAACACTTGACCAAATATAATTTACTGATTAATTCTTTCAATTTTTTTTGCTTTTGAACATCATAATGTGGCCTTTGATACCAAAGATATATGCAAGGCAAAGATACGTCAGCAAGAGCAACATAATAGCTTATTTATTAATTGACAAGGTGAAATGGTCGTTAAAAGATGGTTATTGCACACATATCTTAGAGTTATCTATTGAACAACTACTCACCTCCTACCTCCCTGAGCCCAGCCTAACTCATTTATGACAGTAAAAACTGTAATTCTTATATAATGGGACCTTCATGACACATACAAATATTCTGGAATATTTTAAATCTTAATTTTTGTAAGTCAGAAATATTTTCTGAACTCAGGTTCAAGCACAGCTGTATAATTCTTGCAGTAACATTGAATATCAAGAACCTCAGAGCTTTTTGCCTGAAATATTATTGCTGTTTAAAAAGTTCTGGCACATGTGTAAAGGCTCATATGTTTTCTTGAATCCAGGATCTATAGTTTGTGAGCTCTAATGAATCTGTGTGTTGATTCAACCAGAGTCCTTGTCGATTTTTAGGTTTCAGTGCTAATATTTCTGAGGGCAAACAGCTTGGAAGCTTGAAGTCTCAGCCATTTCTAAAGGATGGACATCAAGAAATGTATAGTTTGGAGTGACCCAAGTGATGGGATTACTCCAGAGCTACAGGATACAGGCCTCAGTTCTACTCTGAGTGCTAAAGGCATCAGTTTCTGCAGGAGATTATGGGCCTTGTCCAATTGGGCCCACAAGCCTTATCTTCTTCTAGAGGACTCTGACTGTGTCTGTCTTTTGTGGAACTTGTCTCTGTTGGCCTGTCTGCTGTCCCATGGCATTGCAACATTGGTAGTAACAAAGCAAAGGCTGTGCTGCAGCTCACCAGACTGGGAATTTTCTAATGTGAAAGTGAAGACATGTCTTGCAGCTGAAAAAAAACTCTTCTGAGATAAGTCTGATGTATTGCTTATGACAGATAAGGCTGAAGTGTTGCATGTGGCAGCAAGAGTTGACACTGCTCATCCTTACTGCAAGCTGGAATGTGTCCCAGGACCATAGGTGGGTTTTGTTCTGCATGCAAAAAAATTGATACACTCCAGCACACATCCTGAGGCCACATCAAAATATGTGAATAAGAAGAGAAGCAGAACCCCAGAGGGAAGTGTGAACTGAAATTGTCTGGCAGCATAGGCTTATGACTTGAGACAATAAGCTTCCCTGATCTAAGGAAGAAAGGCACTGGGACTCTGGAGTGTCCTAGCTTCCAACAGCATCTTTAGGAACCTAAAGCATATCCTCAGCTTGAACAGAGATTCACAGGCAATCTATCTAATACTCACAGGCATCTATCTTTGTATCTATCTATCTATCTATCTATCTATCTATCTATCTATCTAATCTCCAAGTAAAGACTGGGAAATGCAGAATGTGAATTTTGGCTACAGAAGACCTCACATACTTTCATGATTGTCAAAATCAAAATTTGATATGGACATCATCCTTTAGAACTGCAGAGCCCTGTTTTCTTAAAAGTCAGCGGGGGGGCTACACAGTCTAGGAAATCCAAGGAAATAATCTTATAATTTAATGGGTATAAATTTCAAAGAGGGGTGAACTGAAAGTAAATTTGGCATAAATAGATCTTTCATATACCAGACACAACTATAGGAGCAAAGGAAATTTTAAAGTCAGAAAGTAGTCATTCGTGGAGCATTATTTATTTTCAAAGTAGCCCCAAATTTGCCTGCTGATATTTACACTCTACAGTTTTCACTGCCTTCATTGTTTTGTCTTAAAAGCAGCATATATGGGTCTCTTTGAACAAATCTGTTCTTTGACTTTCAAAGGAATATTCAAATAAAAAAAACTTAATAGCTTCTCCATAATGGTAGAGGTGGGACTTGAATTCTTACACTAGAACTACAGATGCCAATATATTTTCACTTTCAAGTTCTGAACATCTAAAAAATTATCAAAGTGAATCTTTATTAGTGGAAGCATATAGGATTTTTTTTCTTTCTCAATTCGCCTGCTTATTAATTTTGCAGCTACCACTGATTCCTTATTTCCTAAAAGCTGCATAAAACATAAAAGATTAGAATCTAATAGAGATTCCAGAGACAGATGGTAGCCAATATATATGCTACATATTGAGTATTTCCACATAGAAATATCTAAATATCTTTCTTTTTGCTGCTTAAAGCACAGTATTAATTTTAATAGTAAAATAAGAACTGCACAGGGGTCTTCATGGTGACCCACATAGCTCCCAAAATAATCCTCTTGCTCTTTCAATCTGATTCTTATGACTTAAATTCTTTAGTGCTGCACAAAGAGCAAAGGGTTTCTTGTAGCAAGATGAAGGGAAGGTGCCCTGAGAGGTGGCAAGTTCCCCAAATATCCAACAAACTCTAACCTAAACAACCAGTGCCTCATTCCATGTGAAAAACCCCTTAATCTCAGTCAAATACTTAGCCATCTGTGCCACAGTTTGAGGCCATGCATGATTCATCACACCGTGACACTCTCTATTCTGGCAATCTCTTTCATGTTTTGGAGTTCCCAAAAGATATTACAAGCATTCCCACTCCCTGCTCCAGAAGATATCGTGTACCATGAACTCCATCAAACAGTAAATGCAACTAGTTCAGACACTAAGAGATTCCCTTATCCAACACTGCTGAAAGCTTCCTATCCCACTAAAGGCCCAACCAAGCCCACTATACCTGGAAGATAACCATTTCAGAGCTGGCATAACAGGAGACAAGCCAGCACCACCACTGACACTCCAACTCTAAGCAAGATCAGCATGCTCTGCTGAGCAGCGTGTTAAGCAGCATTGGCACATCTCTGGAAGGATACATAACCCCACCCAGGGCAGGCACAGGCTCAGGACAGGACAGAAGGTGCTGCTAGGAAAAAGCCCATAGTGCTGACGGTCAATGTCACTGGACTCCTGAACATTTACCTAGATGTCTGCCATGAGCTGGCCATGCAGCCAACACACCAACACTCCACAGGCCACTTGCACATCCAAGCAAGATAGAAGCACGGAAGAAGCAACCTCTTTTCTAGGGCAGAGGAATATTGCCCACCTGGTCAATCCATCTGCTTGAGGGGCTTTTTAGGAGATAGCTGGCATCCTAGCTGCACTCTGGAAGAGGTTAGAGAATTTCTACACAAATATAAAAATGAGCAAAGATAAAACCTGTGTCTGATGTAGGTAACTGCATTCAATTTAATTCTTCTAGTTGGGTGATATAACAGTCATTGCCCCACTCCTGGCATACCCCATGTACAGATGCAGATAGAACTTTGTCTCTCATGCTCATAGCTCCACTTGGCCACCTCTTGTTTCTCTCAGTGTATATTTTTGGAATACAGAAATGTCTTTATTGCTCTGAATTACTGATATCAACCCTTGGATAAGATGTGGTTCTCTCCCATAACTTGAAGAAAAGGAAGTTCTTCATCTGGTACGATGTCTCCAAGTATTCAGAATCCCAAGCCTGCAAATCAATTCTCTACCCAATATGAAATCGACCATGTGAGAGTCATCACTTGGTTCTGACCACAACTTCTGAGATATCTTGCCCTGCACTTACAAATGTTTTTTTCTCCATCTCTGGAATATACTGATAAAGGAAATACAGTAATGACATGCCTATGATCCTCCCTCCTTCACATTAGCTCATGAAGAAGCACATACAGAGAAACTGAAACTCAGACTTGTGTGAATACTGATACCCCTCCTGGTGTCACCTGCAGCGAAGAGCTCCTGCTGCTGGGTGTGGCAATGAATGAATGTCATTTTAGTAAGCACAGAATACAAATATTTTTTACAGCACATTTTACAAGAATGATCAAAAAACAGTATGAAATTATTTTTTGATTCCCCTCAAAAAGTAGCTATTCTCCCTGGCTTTCTGAAGCAGGAGAAACTGCCTGCTCCTCAGGGAAGCTACATGCAATACCAAGAATTCTAGTTTGGGTTTCAAGTAGCAACAGTTTTCTCATCGATGCTCAGCTCTACTACCAGGCTTCTTCTCTGTTCACAAACATGTAAAAGACTTGCTAATACAGGCTTCTAAAATACAGGAGGAAAAGCACTATCCATTTTCCTTTTTTAATCCCCTGAGCTCTGAAGTGCTGTTTGTTAGCAGAATGAGGAAGGCACTGTAGGCTTAGTACACAATAGGTGATATATTGTGAGCTCTAACCAATTTCTAAAGTTCTACCTGCTGCAGCAGCTCAGGGTTCCTTAAAACAAAAATCTTTCTCTCTGTTTTTTTTTTTTTTGGTATTTGACTTACAAAATATTGCAGCCAAGATCAGCGTGAGACAGAATGAGATGACAAAAGCAGTGGGCATTGTGTCAGGAGTACAAGAAAGATGAAGCAGGTACACTTCACTACCTGTTACATTGATATTTTATTTTGTATTGGCATGTAATTGCAAGAAAATAAACCATCTTTTTCTTTCTTTGTTAAGAAATAGCTTTGTCTACCCTTATCTATCTATATGGGTCTAAGATAAATAGATATGTATTTTCCTTATATAATTAACTGAATCTCAAGTATAGCAGTGGTGAGCTAAGGAAAGAAAAATAATCTGGATACATACCATGAAAAAAATTTCAATTGAGGGAAGCTCTTTAAATGATATCAAAGAATTGTGTCATACTTTCTGAAATGGTGACTAATGTGTTCCCCAGTGTGGCACAGAACCAAAATCAATGACAATAGATTAACTTTAATATGCTGGATGTAATGATTATATTTTGGAAGGAACATTATCTCAAATGGGCTTTAGCCATGCTAGTAGAACAAATAAAGCCAATACTTAGAAGTTAAATGCATTCCAATCTATTTAAATGAAATGTATTTAGTCGATACTACCAAACTCACATTTTTCTTTGGCAGTCAGGACCCTGGAACATCTCTCTGATGACTTCGGGCATGAACATCTGTCAGTCACAGAGTTTTTACTAATCCAACCAATATTGAAGATAGTTAGAAGAATTCAGTAGAAGATTAAGTTTTTTAGTGCCTTGTCTGTATACTAAAAAAATACCTACTGAAATGTACCTTCTGAAACTAGTTAGAAAGCATTTCTAGATCCATTTTCATAACATGATAATCTCTTCTGAGCTCCCCCCATTCCCTAAGGCAAACTGGATATGCTGCAATCCTGAGATGGTGGTACAATGCGCTGCCTCATGACATGTTAAGGAATATATGCCTATTTCTCTGTGCACTCACATTTCCCAGACATTTTTACAAATCCTGAAATTATTTCTAGATGTTCTATCTTCTGTGTGTGATGTTAATTGCTTTAGAAATAGACTGCCCACTAGAGAAAGAAGTGTGAGATAGCTGACCATCCAAATCCCTGCTTCATTCATTGTTTAAGAGGCAGTGTTAAATTTTAAAGCCCTCTAAAGAATCTGTCAGAGATAGCTGGGAGATAGAGAGGGCAGCCAGGAAAAACCCTTGGGGGATTATTTCTATTTAGCTGAGCAGCTCAGATTGCTGTCAAATATTAGTGGAGTAAGAACTTTTGACTTCACAAAGTGACAATTAGAGGGGGACTACATGAATTCACAAATATGTGCCAGCCTCGAATTCAACAAACAAAGCTCTTCATTTCAGTAAAGACTTTATTTTATTTTTAGCGGCAAGTTGCACAGGTTTTTTATGAACTGTGTTTTGACATATTTTGTTTTATCAATTTACATCACTCTGAGGAAAAAAAAAAGTGTGAATATCCAAAAATATTTATCTTCTTTAATTTTGAAATTGACATAAGTTTCTCCTGCTTTAAAGGGGCCACCAACTACACATGCATTAGGATCAGAATTCTGAAAAATCAAAAAACAAATTACAGACCATATTTTGAAAAAAATCATTGACAATAGTGGCTGTTAGAATCTCTCTCTCTGTATGTCCCTTATTTGTGAAAGACTCCTAGAATTATCTGTGATTCTCTGGATGGAAAATTTTGCAAAAGTGGATGTCAGTTTACATGGGACATAAACAATCTTTTTTATGAATGATAATGTAGAGAAAAGTGCTCATGATATACTGAATATGAAATTCTACATTGAAAGACAGTGCAGGTAACATTAAAAAGGTGTAGTATCTTTAAATACAACATTCACATAGTGTCCTGGTATTAATTCATTGTCAGAAAAAAAGAAGTAATTTAGACAATTCTTTACAGGAGTTCAAAGATTATGCATTTATATAACTGATTTCAACCAAATAGTTGACAGACATCTGTCTGTCTTCCATGTTCATTGACATGCTTCCTGCTCTCTTTTTCCCAGAAGTACCAAGTACAAGATAGATGTGTGTCACCCTTGAGGCACTCTGTTTCAAAAAGATCTGAATGCGTAACAGAATTAGAGAGTTAGTACAGGAGCTGCAGGGCAGGTGAGGTGCTTGCTGTGACTACAACAGCTACTGCTGAAAGAATAAATACCATGCCAGCAGATGGTGGTTGGTGGAGTTTTTTGAGTACTGCCTCTGAAAATAATCTTTTCCAATATTTTCATTAGTGATGTTGTCACAAAGCAGAAGTGCATGCCCTATAAAGGATATGGAATGTGCTAGGCTGGGGTGCATGAAAGAGGACTGCAATAACTGAGTGGCTAGGACTGAAATAATGAAAATGAGAATAAAATCAGTATTGCTACATGCAAGGCAAGGCACTTGAAAAAATACTGTAGATCTCAGTGTAAATTGGGAGTTCCTGCTTGGAAATAACTGATGAGCCATGGGACCTGTAATCTCAAATAATTAGCTACAGGTTTATTACAAGCTATCAAGATTAAGCACCAAGGAAGGAAAATGCAATTCTACTATGTATGAGGAAAATATTTCAAAGAAAGAGAGGGAAATATTAGCGTCATTATAACAAATAGTGGTCAACTCCATCAGGAAGACAAAATAAACTCCTGATTATCTGTGCTGAAAAATATGAATGCAAAACATGTACAGAGAACTACAAAACCATGTCTAAGCTGTGGATATGGGCACCCCACAGTATTTTCTCCCTACATCTCACTAAAAGAGGAATCAGCTGGAGGCTATTGATGCTGCATTTCACTTTTGTACCTTATTTTTTTTCACATAGTGTCCTGGTTTCGGCTAGGATAGAGTTAGTTTTCTTCCCAATATCTGGTGCAGTGCTGTGTTTTGGATTGAGGATGAGAATAGATAACACAATGATGTTTTGTTTGTTGTTGAGTAGTGCTTACCCTAAGTCAATAAGGAAATGGGGAAAAACAGAGGGTTATAAATCCAGATTTCCCCCCAACACAGAATAAAATCCTACTGAGTAACACAAGTGAACCTGGAAAAAGACTCCTTTAAAGGAGACTAAAGGAGCTTGTTTTTTTCTAATGTTGCAAAATTAAGACTCAGATGAAACAATTTCCTTCTATAAATAGAGGAGAGTATTTAATACCAGAAGGAGAGAAAAACTGTAAAACTATCACAAAAGCAAATGAATAAAGCAGTCTATATGCAAATGTACCGGATGAAAAAGAAGGCCTATAGCAAGTATCAGAGCACTGAAATCTGAGCCACCTTTCCAAACAAAGATCTGTCTGTTCCCAAGATTTATTCCTTTTACAAATAGAATTTCAAGTGCTTCTGAGGAGGATTATCAGATTTTGTGCTTATGCAAGGCAAAGCCAGGACTCAAAAGCCCTACTAAACACACCTCTGCAAGATTTTGCTAGAACCATTTTTGTCAAGTGGCTGATTCTAATTCACATTTATTTTTGCAGATCATTATTTAACTACTTATATGCTGACTGTGTACGGCATTGTTTTAGTGGGGCAATGGGTAAGCCTATGTTAAATGTCATGCAGAAATTTAACCATTTTTCCCTAACAATTTTCATTCTAAGACAGAAATTATATGCTTCTTATTTATGTAGTAGCCAACAGTGACTATTTGAGACATACTGAATACAATAAGTTACACCTCTAGTCACTGTTATGAAGTATAGAACTAACTTTTCCAACTATAGAGAGAAGTCAGCATTTGTTTTGTGCTGTGGAAAGATATTGGGCAGCTGACTGCCTTGCTAGGAAAAAGCTTTTAATACTAAGGCTTTTTGAGAATTCCCTTTATTTGTTCCCAATACTTACAAATTCAAGTCCATCGATAGCTAAATTGTCACGAGGAAAATCCTCCAGGGTCTAACAGAACCCAAGGACTATCGACTACTGAGCAGCTCAGTCGTGGCATCTCATTTATTCTCTGTCATAACCTATAAATTATTTTTCTTTCATCTTGTTTTCAGTCTTACAGAAGAAATTTGAAGAGACAGCCTGTGCTGATCCCAGAGAATGTGACTGATCCCCTGACATGCTAAATTTGTGGATCTCCTATTTATGGCCTCTGACATGGTGTCAAGCAACTGACTTGGGGCTGTAGCTCCCACTCCAAGAATAAGACAGCTAAAAGTAACGTCCAGCTGTGTGACACTGAAGTAATCCCATGTCTCCAGGACCATGTGATGATGCCAAGATCTGCAGCCATTGACCCAAACACAACCAGCAGTCCAACAGCACATCCTGCCTATGCAGTTTTTCAGCAGAAAAGCAATAGAATGGAAGGCAATTCTTATAAAGAGTGGTATGGTTTCCCAAAAAGAGTAGAGGTGCATGCTTCCATTATTTCAGAGCCACACTGCTCAGCACTGACAGGCATGGAAGCACCACAGTCATGGTGACTTGTGATT
The DNA here is from genome assembly GCA_013400315.1 of Bombycilla garrulus. Taxonomy (NCBI): domain Eukaryota; kingdom Metazoa; phylum Chordata; class Aves; order Passeriformes; family Bombycillidae; genus Bombycilla; species Bombycilla garrulus. The sequence continues at coordinate 963,021 of VXBU01005600.1, forward strand.
GTATTTGCAGCAGTGCTTACACCAATGAATGGACACAGAGCCCTCTTCCAGTGGTAAGATTTTGCCTGTTTAACATAACCAAATGTGTACCAAATATCCCCAAACTTTTTTTTTTTTTTTTTTTCCCTCGAAACCTGAAGCAAAGCCATGGGAAATGCAGTAAGGTTCTGAGAAATGCAGAACTTATTGACAAGGTATTGCTCTCTGCTGGAGGCAGTCAGAGAGCAATATACAAATTGATATACAATTTTCCAGAACAATTTTCAGGCAGGTTCTGTTCATCACAGAGTTTCCCTTCTGCTCAACCCACAATTACCCTCCATTCTGTCTTGGTTTCTTCAAAAAGCATTCTCCATGTCCTTGATATTGGATATGTTGAAGTGTTGGGGGGGGGGGTGCTCTAGGTGTGGCAGGGATGAGAAAGAGAATCTCTAGAGTGGAACAGAAATCCACATGTCAGCCTGTGGAGGACTGCAGTCCTGAGCAGGGGAAAAGAGTGAAGAGGAAGGAGAGCGCAGACCAACTGTTACTTACTGACTGTACATAGCATCCTTCACAGCCCTCTGTGCCTCTGGGTGGGATAGATGAATGTGAAGGAATGAAGGCATCTGAAGAAATTAAGGTCTTCTTGGGAAAGAGGAGAAGAAAGGTTGTTTCAGTGTTTGAGGTTTGGATTCTTACCACCTCAGTCTGTAAAATAGATTGTCAATAAATTAATTCTTGGCAAGTCAAGTCTGTTTTTCCCATGCCAGTAATTGGAAAGAAAGTTCCCTGTGTTTATCCCCACCCATGAGTTGTCTTATTACTTTTTTTTCTCTTCTTATTTTCTCTCTCTGTCCCACTGGGAGCACAGTGCTGGAATAAGTGAGCAGCTGGGTGACAGTTTGGTTGTTAACTAAGACTAGCCCACCATATATTTACATTGGCAAGATATATATAGAGAGATTAAAAACTTAGCTGCTCCCAAGGCTGTAGAAGAAAATAAAATCCTAGGAGAGAATGAAAATATCTCAACTCAGTTTGCTTACAGTTTCAGTTGATTTCTGCTCAATAATACTTCTTTCTGTATCAGTAAACCAATTGAGATAAGAAGCATTTGTATTTCACTCTAAAATGTCATTCTCTTTGGGATTTTTTTTCTCTACCATATCAAGCCACAGAGTCATTGGGTGCTTTTCATACAAAATTGAAGGTTGCTATTAACATATGTAACTCTTTTGCTGCAGCACATCCACACACAAAAGATCACTTTCCTCAATCCAGTGAGACGCCATCTGCACCCAACTTTGGGGTCTCCAGCACAGGAAGGGCATGGACCTGCTGGAGCAAGTCCAGAGGAGGGACACAAAGATGATCTGCTGCTGTATGTTCCATGCTCCAAAGGTTTCTCAGAGGATGAAGTCTTTGAATAGCTCATATATCAGGGGGGTCTTTGGAGGTTTGTCCTGCTTTTGACGAACAAAGGAGGAAAGAAGCTTTAGATTTTATGACGTGTCTTTCTAATGGAACTCTGATCCAATCTGATTCTTTGTTCTTTCCACTTAGTTGCATGGAGAAATGTATTATTTATTAAATAATAATCTAAACACAATTAATTTCACCGACATGTATATCAGAGGCAGATTCAAAGGTAAAGTTTACTACATCAGAACAGGTGATAATTCTGTCCTGCAGACTGGGTTTAACATGCTTCTCAGACAATGTGAGTGAGGTCACACAAATCCTGCATTCCTGCTCATGCATTTTGTTACCTTCTCGCTTATCATAAAAGCAACATGTTGAAATATTCCCATGAATATGGTGGAGTGCAGTACAAATTGGATTTCCCTGCTGGTAAGGCACTACACAGCACTCCAGAGATATCCAGTGGAACAGTTATGGTAGGGATTGACACTGTTTATTACCTGCATGTGAACTGGCCAGATTTTTGACATTCACCATTTTCTTCCTCTGAACACCTACAGTACTTATAGATGCTGGGCTAATATAAGGGCAACTAAAGCAAAATAGCTTTAAAACAAAAAGTACTACAAAGCTGCCTCCCCTCTACCTACTGCCTCCTTTCACTGACCTTTCCAGTCCTGCTGAGACGGATTTCATCAGATTTTCAGTTGTAGACAACACTATTAACTTTTTTAGTCTGTAAGAAACAGTCCTATGTTTTCCAGCAGATTCTTAGTGTACAGTGTCCTGCAGACTCCCAACTACCCTCCTCCCCCATAAAAATCCAGAGAGAGAAACCACACTTATCCCTGGTGTCCTCCTAGCACCCTTTTAAGGGAAGAAAATCTGGAGCATCTCTAAACTCCAAGTAAAGAGTTACTGCCCAATACATGCTCTGCAATTAGCCTTCAAGTATCAAAAAGATTGCCTGTTAATTATTAGTGACACAAAGCTAGGGTTTAACCCATTTTAGTTATTCCTATGTATATATAAAATTAATGAAAATGTTCTAACCACATTTGCAATGAATTATACAAGATAACAATTTTAAGGGAATATTGCTGTGTTTGTGGGGTTAATTTTTGTCTCAAACATGCAATTCTAGTGCTCTCCTATTGCTCATCTGAGAATATTTTTATTCTTTTTTTTTTCCCCATAGCATCTGTTTTAGAGAAGCAATATGTTTCTTTGCATTAAACAAGTGCTGTACATAGGGGTTGTCTGACTTTAAAGCTTCAGCTCCTTTCTTTTGCTTATGCTCTTTTCATTGTTGCTGAAAATATTTGAAAAAAGACATATTGCTTACTTTGGTAATTATAAACCAGTAAATGATTCTGAATGCCGCAGCTGCAAAGATTTCCATTAGTCTCTTGCAGTTTCCTAACTACAAGCCTTAATATAGTTATGTCTATACCAGGAACACAATAACATTAGCAAAATGAACTGAATTGTATCTGAACATACTCAAAAAGGTAGGCCTGCACAGTTGGTACAATTCCTATGCAGTTGTCAAAGCACTTTAACAGTCCTCCCCCTCCACACTGCTGTTTTGCATGACGTTGTTAATGTCACATATACAGAGGGTGTCTGTATTCCAAGTTAAGGTGATATGGTAGGAATTATAGAAAAAATCATAGAAAAAGACCTCTGGAGGTCATCTAGTCTAAATTCACTCTAAACAGGACCAGCTTCATAGCTATGCAAGGTTACTCAGGACTGTGCCCTGGGGTACATCAAGCACAGCATCACCAGCCGGGCAAGGGATGGGATTGTCCCGCTCTGCTCTGCACTGGGGCAGCCTCACCTCCAGTACTGGGGGCAGTGCTGGGTGCCACAATATTAAAAAGACATTAAGTTATTACAGAGCATCCAAAGCAGAGCAACAAAGATGGTGAAGGGTCTTGAAGGGAAGCCATATAAAGAGACTGAGGTCATTTGGTCTGTTCAGCCTGGAGAAGAGTACATTGAGGGGAGACCTCATGACAGTGACAACTTCCTTATGAGGAGAGAGGAGGGGGAGACACTGATCTCCTCTCTGCGGTGACCAGTGACACAATTTCAGAGAATGGCGTGGAGTTGTGCCAGGGGAGGTTTAGGTAGGATATCAGGAAGAGGTTTTTCATCAGGAGGCTGAATATTGGAACTGGTTCCCCAGAGGAGTGATCACAGCACCAAGCCTGACAGATTTCAAGAAGCATTTGGACAGCACTCTCAGGGACATGGTGTGATTCTTGAGACTGTTCTGTGTAGGGCCAAGAACTGGACTTTGATGAGCCTTTTGGTTCCCTTCCAGCCAAGGATATTCTATGATTCCTGGTAAGGGAATGAAGCTAATTTCCTCTTGAGGGAAGATAACTGCATGACTTTCTAGGTAGTGTGATGTCATTCAGCTGTCTGACATTAATAACTCTAGCAATAATATTTATGTCATCTAAACTGCAGAACAAACTTAAGACAATTAGGTCTGCAACAATTTAGACATCTATTGGAAGAGCTTGGAAATCTGATTTGGGAAGATTCCATTTATGGAGAGCCATGAGAAAAGGGGCTGACGTGCTATATAGCACCACACTGGATACTACAGCAGAAAAAAAGAAGAGGCAGAAGTAGGAATGGATAATACAAAATCCAGGATTGGCTGTATGCCAGTACTGACCAGTATTTGGCTGTTTGCTTACTGGAGGAACAACTTCGTTATTTTTACCATCCTTCAACTTGTACTAGTAAAAGTCTTTTTATGGAATATATTTTCGCAAGGCCTGCTTTATAGATGCATTGTGTAATGCAAAGCATGAACCTTCCAAATAGTTATATTAACAACCAGCCATGAACTTGGCTCTGTTCTTCCTCAGTTGTACCTTGTATGCTCAGCAGTATATAAAAAGTTTAAATTGTCCTGAATCATCACCAACAGACTCCACTATAGAAGCACCACCTCCAGGAGGCTGTTGGCTCTGTATTATCTGCTTTTGATCTCATTTTGCTCAATGAACTCTTCAGATAAGGTGGGGTGGGAATAAATTATGACTGATGTGCACTGTGTTTCAGTGATCCTGTCAGCTAGAACAGTCCGTGTGAATCACTATTGCCACTGGAAAACAGAAGAGCTCAAAGAATGGAATTTTAAGCACATATTTATTGTGTCAGACCAGAGCCTGCATCTCCCAATAAGAGAGTACAAAAGAGTCACTCAACAAAATCAGGCTGCGTGTGTCTCATAACTGGCCATTTGTCCTGATTCTGCTGACCCCTTCTCTGAAATTATTATATAAGAGAAAAAAGGTTTTCATAGATGATTATAAAAAGAAAATTCAAACACCAGAGCTTGAGTTATCAAGTTATCTCAATAAAGATATCCAATCACCAGACCTGTGAGTTCTGCAATTCTTTAAATAGAAACATATGCATACTTTTTTGGTTGTGCACCATCCAACCAAATTGATTTTAAGCATTTGCGTGAAGATTCATTTTATCATTCACAGCTTGCTTGGTTTTATTGTCAAATGAATTTTTTTTCAAAGAAAAAAGAACTCTATCTTAATGGCATTTCTAGCTTATGCATCTTTATTTCCTTTTAAAGGATTACGATATTAGAAGCATTATAATAAAGCATGAATTGAAAATGAAAATTGTCTTTAAAGTTCTGTGAAATAGAGCACTGGAGAACTATATCAACCAGTCAGTCCTTTCTGATTTGTTTCTCTTAATCTAGTTGAAATTGGATGTTAATTATTACAGTGCATATTTGTAAAACATGTCATTGAAAATTTCATTTCAACAGGTCTGATCAATGGTTTCTCACAGTCTTTCTACTAATTTACAGAACAACAAAAAAAGAATATTCTGATTTTTAAATGTAGGATAATTTAAATAGCATTCAAAAAGAGGAAAAAAATTGGACTAAATTAATAACAGATAGTAAAACTCAAATAATTATGTACATTTTCCCCCTTAAAATTTTAATTAGGCATTTGTTTCAGCACTGAATCGGTATTACAAGATATGCAGGAACTATCAAATGACTACAAAGTGAAATTATCTGAATTTTCTCCATATGGTACAAAGCAAACAACAATCTTGACACAAATCAGAGTGCCTGTTTGACATCAGGATTTCTGCCAAAATGTGGGTGGTTTGGACAGCACTCATGTCTTCTTCTAAAATTATACAACTTGATTGTTCTGTCAAAATAAAATTTTCTAACCTGATGCACTATCAGAATCTGCATGTTCTCAATCTAAATGTTGACAAGGTCTGAAGAAGGAAACTCATCTCTCCCAAGAATGGAGAACAGAGTGATAAATGTATGAGACAGAGGCACCACATGAAGATCAATTGTCTGAAAAGAAAGAATATGCAACAGTAGCAATTCTTTGCTAAAGGAGGAGCAAAGAAGCGTAAACAGAATAATTTGCTCTTAATTCCGAGAAAGGAGAATGTAGTGACCTTCATGAGCAAGTATGTTTTTACATAGCATATAGATAGCAGATCATAAACCCTCACAATCTTCAATGATTAAGCAATTTGTTTTGGAGTCAGATTAGCACAGCAAAAAACATTCCCTTCAACAACATGGATTTTCACAAAGCTTTTTTCATTAGTAGCCTAATTTTTCTAGGAATAAAACATTGTCAGCTTTATTGACTACATTTCCCCTGTTACCTAAGGTACCTGCAGCTGTCAGCTCTCAGGCCCTTTTAACACCACTCAACAGATCATATGCAGCCCAGGCTGGACACATTATTTACCACATGATGGATGTCACAAAAAGTGTCTGAAATTTACAGCCTGATGATCTGCAGGCTTCTGGTCTCAGAAGCCATCTTGTATCTAATTATGTCTGGTAACATTTCGTGTCAATTTACAGTTCTTCATGTCAGGATCATTAAGTACTTTCAAAATGGCCCACCTGAAAAAAACCCCACGGATAACACTGTGTGGTTATTCTGTTCACAGTGAAAATGAGGTTGTTTATCTACAGCTGGTCTGAGTATGCCCAGCTGAGGCTTGACTGGTTTTATTAAGCTGGGAAAGTAATCATACACCATGCAAACCCTTCCTGCTCAAATCATGGCACATCCAGCTCAGTGTACACCTGGAAATCTTCCCTTGGGATCTCAGACAGACTCTGAAGGAGTGTTTCTCATTCTACACCACTCTTTCTGTCAGGAAGGAGAATTTCAGCTATCTGAGAGCTCCAGCTGCAAAGGATTTTCTGACAGGAGAAAAACCTGTCTTGATCATCCATAAAATGGCAGATCTCCTAAAGAGCTGTATTTGAATGTCTACAAATAAACGGGAGAGAAGCCATCTATCATGGGCATATGGTATTCTCTCATCCATATGTTTTTGTTCATGAATGTCATACCTATAAAATCAGTGCAGAAAAAACAGAAAAAATGTAAGATATGTTATTTAAACAAAATAAGTTACAATGTCAAACTTTTCCAGATAACTGGACAAGTGTTCTATTTGTAGGCTAGTGTGGAAGGAACTGACTGAAGACTGCCCCTTGTTCAGAAAAAAATGAACATGAAGAGCACATGCAAGGACAAATGATGGCCTGTCAGGACCATCAGCAAGAAAAAGAGCTGGCTACTTAGCTAAAAAAGTCTAGGAAAGCTAAGACTGTTCAAAAAGTGCCCATCTCTCACTGGGACCTATGTTGCTATGAGGAAAAATCTCTTCCAAGCAGAGCTGCAGACTTGTGAAAGCTAAGGCACAGATACATCTCATGTTTCTAAAAAAGAGAAAAACACATTGCTTCTGTTTTAATATGCAAATTTTTTTCAGGTATCATAATAGTATTATGCTTAGCTAAGTAATAAGAATCAGAAAAAATAATAAAATGGTGGTGGTGGTGATAGTTGTGTGCAATTATTTATTTAATTACATGTAAATAAGGAATCTTTTTCTGTGTATCTTCTTCTGAATTTCTGTATTTTTGTAACAGTCAGGTCATCCAGAAAGGTTTTGCAGTCACCATCCTTAGAATGTTTCATAGGTCACCTGGGCAAGGCTTTAAGCAACTACATGTAGCTTTTCATTTAGTTCTGCTCAAAGGCAGAATGGGTCTAAACACCTCCAGAGACTCTTTCAAATGAAATTCCTCTATGGCTCTGCAACTCTATTTTTGAATAACAAGAGAAAGAAAGAAATGAGAAAACTGTGCACTTCTGAACAAAACATTATTTGTCCCTGTGGAACAATTGAGTTTTTTTCTGTCAAAAGTTCCCTGTTTTCCCTAGCAGGTTGTCTGGTGCCAAATATTTAATTAATATGTTTCAGTCCTTTGCCATCTTCATAAAGAAAATGAGAAAGGAACCTGGAATATGCAGCTGTCTTTTTTGCATCCTTGGCATTAGTACAGACAGAAAAAAAGATGTTCTTGACCTTATAGAGAAATAATTAGTTAATGCTAAGAAAATAATATTGTAGCATAAAGAATTTAAGCCCTGAGTCCCTTTAGGTAGGAATATAAACATTAGTGGTTACTGCTGATTATGCAGATGATTTTCTAATGTCCTGTCAGATCACAATTTATTTCATATTCTGAAAGAAGGGGGATACTGTAATACAAAGCTTTTCATCTTAGTTCCTTGTTCCTAACATCATTGCCCCCTAATAATTCTGTGACAGAGACAGTAGTGCAGTCAGAACACACAGCAAAATGCCTATTTGATTGTACTCTACTGGGAAAATGCTTGTAAAGGTATGATTTTTCATTACAATGTTTCAGTTTTGATGAACTACTACAGTGATTTGTTTCCAATAGTCTCTAGGAGCATTCCACTTCAGGATCCTTTCTGCTGAACTCCGTAATCGTGGAGGTTTACTTTAAATTATCTGGACCTCAAAGGAAAGCTTAATTGAAACTATCCCAAAGGGCAATGAGCAATTTCACACTCCTCCAAGCACACAGGTGCAACCATGTCACTGCCACCCCTCCACTACTCACACATCTTTTGACATGCCAGCAGATACAAATCAGAGAAGCACAGAATCACAGAGTGGGTCAGGTTGGAAGAGACCACAGTGGTCATCTGGTCCAACCCTCCCTGCTCAAGCAAGGTCATCCCAGAGCACATGGCACAGGATGGTGTCCAGATGTCCAGTGAGGGACACTCTACAGTGAGCATGTATACAAGCCTCTTCCTCTCTGTGAGTGTTTATATGCATCATATCTGCCCTTTCCTTCACAGCACCATGTTTCGCTGCTGCCTACAACTGCTGCCTTCTCCTCCATTGAGAAAATAGTTTACACTTTCCAAAATTATTTAGCCTGTCTTCCCTTCCTGCTGTTCTGGGAGATCAGCTTCTCAGACACAGAATTGTCCCTCATGATTTTATGGCAAAATAAACAAGAGGAGTCTATTTAATTTTTTAGGACAAACACATTCAGATTTAATTTTGTATTGTGAATATAGTACTTCTGCCCAAATATTCCTTTTATGGCTACATCTGGCTAGGCACAAAATGCCAGCAGTGCATCAAACCTCTGCAGCCCTTATTTACATTTACAACATGCTCAGTTTTCACATCCATTGAATCCTTTGACTTTGTTCAGCTGACAAGTAAATGTTCCTATTATTGTACTCTCGATAATGTAGAGGCAGTTTCATGAGTACTCACGCTAGGAGCAGAAAGTAAATTAGCCATGATGGAGCATCGATTTGAGGCGGAAGCATTCCCATAAAGATGTTAGCTAAAAGTCAAATTCCTCTGATCTTCTAAGTCAGATTTCATCAGAGGACAAAAATATTAAACAACACTCTGCTTGGTTGCCTGGTGCAGAACTGAGCTCCTCCTCTGGCACTCCATATGCTGGGGAAGCCCTTCCTGCTGTGTTGGGCCATCCAGCTCCGCACACAATGCACCACTTCTGCATTTCTAAGAGCACCTCTTCTTTGCAGTTAGTTCTTAAGCTTGGCCTGAGCCTGCTTATGCTGCATATAAGAGACTTTGCCCCTCTTCCTCTCTCTGTTCTCTCCGGGCTCCCAACACCTCTGTGGTGTTGAAGGTCTTTCCAATAAGCTGGGAGCCTCCCTGTTCTTTGTGTGCTGGGTAGCTCTGAGGGAAGCTGTGTTTCCTCCACTCTGGAGGCCTCTGCTCAATCTGGAGCAAGGCAGCCACTAAAAAGCAAAGAGAGACCCTTTTGCCTTGAAACAGAAACACAATTTTTATAGTAGGACATACCACACAGTGCGCATAAATTAAATTATGAGCAAACCAGTGAGACTGTTCCAGGATCTTTCACAGTAATACAGACCATTGAACAGACATTAGAAAAATCTGTTACGAAACAAGAAAGGATCCAAAACTATGAAACAGAAGAAACAGTAGAAACAGAAGAAACAGGAACTAAATTAATTTGACACTCAAGTGTCAAGTTTCATAACCCAGTCATAAATATTTCTTCAGTATTTTGTCAAACAGTTTAAAACATTAGGTTTCCAGATATATCCACTTTTTTTCATCCCCTACAGTATGACACATTATTTCATATTTTTGAATCCCTGACTGTTTATACTACGAAGTAAGTGGTTTTTTTCAGTTGCTGGTTATGACGTCTTGAATTACAACTGACAGAGATAAAGAAGATGAATGAAAAGCTATGGGACTACTTTCTTCAATTCTGCTTATTGATAAATAGTAAATTCGCCCTTTTTAAACCTCCCAGTGTTCAAAGGAATATTTCAAATTTGTCTTCATAGAAGTGAAGTAATGGGAAAAATGAAACATATATCAGCAGTTCTTCAGCAGAACACTGTAATTGTGAAAAAATGCAGTGGGCAGCAAAGAGATGTGCTGAGTGTTGCTCCTGAGCCTGGGTATCAAAACAGATGTGCTGAGAAAAGCATCACCTTAAAAAAGGTTATGTTGTCCCCATTTGTTATATCTTTTTGTAATTTATTACCTTTCCCTTAAACCTTTCTCTGAGTAGGAAGAAGCAGATTAGTTTTCAAAGCCTTTAGAGACTGTGGATGTGTTTAGATTAAGTCCTGCATTTCAACCCCTGGGATGTATGCCACCCACAAGGAGTGGTGATCTCTAATCAGTTGCCCCTGGGATGACTTCTGTACAAGCGCAGAACTTCTCCCTCCAAGGAGTCAGTATGTCTCCTCACAAGGCAAGAAGGCAGAGAACAGGAATATTCAAGCAGCTGAGGATTTGTCCCTTCCTTGCCCAAAGAATTACGCTGAGACTGTAAACCAACTCGTGGAAGTCTCTGTCCAGTTACAGGAACCCCACGAGCATCAGGTTCACAGGATATATTCTCAATCAATATCACACTAGCAAAGCACACTGTTGTGGTGGTGAAGGAAATACATAAGAGGTGCTGTATATTCCAGAGTTCTGCTGCTATTGCTCCTGCTGCTGCTCCTGCTCCTGCTGCTGTTGTTGAGGCAATTCTGAGCAATGACAGCTGTGTTACAGTGTGGGGCTTGGATCACCATTGCAGGCCTGCAGCTCTGGGAAGGCCCATGAAGAGACTCACGCATCCAGTACTGGTGGAAATGAAAGACCTGTGTCTTTATAGCCTCAGTTTGAAGGTGATCTTTTTGCAAGATGGGAACAGCAAGAAATCAGCATCCAAGAATGGGTCAGTCACTGTTAAGGCTCCTGTGCTCCATCTCCTGCCTTGCAACCCTTCTGTTGAGAAAGGGAAGCTGACCAACACGTTCAGTGCTCCTTTTCATAAGCACCAAACACACACAGACCTTCAAATTTTAAAATGGTCATGTGTACAGTCATTGTGCTGGTTATACATGTTTGTGGATGGTACTGGCACTGACTTTGGGATGTGAGATTTTAGGAGGCTATGATTACTGGAATTGTTTACTTCTTCCAAATCATAATGCTTTCTGTTTTAAAAATAGAGTGTAGGAAAAGAAGAGAGCATCATCCAGACTGATGACAGGCATTCATAGTGGAAACCTTAGTCTGCATCCATGATATAAAGTTAAATAGATGTGAGGGACATAAGGAGTGTCTAGAAATCAAAAGATTTTTAAAATAATCTCATTTACCTATTGATTTAGGATGAATCAAATACTGTAACCAGTTTGCTTCAGTATCTATTTTCTTCATGTCAAATAGGCAACGATATTTTAGTTGTTGAAAGATCTCATTTCATTGGAGTTTACATGAAGAAAGAAGACATGAAACATGGAAGACAGAAACCTTGTAAACATTTTCAGTAACAATCTAAAAATAAGGACAGAAAAGCATAAATTAAGTAAAATTTTGCAAAAACATTCAATGCATTTACATCTAATGAAGGAGCTTTAGTGTCCTATAAAAGTCAGTAATTTTTTTCTGTGACTACATGAGGAAAGTTACATATATTAATTTCTCTTTGGTCTCTTGCTTCTGGACCCATTTGTGCCTCTGTGACCAGATCCCATCTCTGTATTATTTTCTGTATTCTGTCAAGTCTTCCCGGTTCTTTTATCTCTTCCTCATCTGCATATCATCTGTTGATTTTATCCACTTGCTTAGTTTCAGCCACCACATAAGCCTAAGTCATACATATTTGTCAGCTGCAAGTGTATCTTGTCTTTCCGCCCTTTCCCTGTCACTGCCTCTTTCTCACTCTGCTCTGAAGGTTTGCTATGAACCCAATCTACAGACATTTGCTAAGTCATCATATCTATTTCTGCTCTGTTCATGTCTGTTCTCTGCTTTCCATATTGCCTTCTGCATTCCTTAAGCCTGGAAAAGAGAAGAAAAACACAAAAAAGAGAAAGACTCAAACAGCCCTTCCATTATATAATTTAATTCACTCACAGTCTTGTGATCTGACAGCACTGCTCTGTGAAATTTGCTGGTTTTCTGGGGAATTTCTTTGGCTGTTTTATCCTTGACAGTTTTGTGCCCACCACTGCATGTTTTAATAGAATTTGATGAAAAAGCTCTTTTTAAATCACAACCATATGCAACACACTTTTTCGGAATTCTGTATTTTAAACTTCTTAAGCCAATTGGCTTAAGAGAGATTATTTTTGTCTGGAAAATCATCCTGTTTTTAAACTTAAATGGAAGCAGCATACCAGCTGGATGAAAAGTATCTGTATTTTTTGGAGTGTGTAAGGAAACTGAAGAATCCTAAACTTTAGAAGAGCTTGACTTGCCTTCATGAATGCTTTGCTTTCATCTTAAAAGCAGTATTCTTGATTAGATTGCTGAAGAAGAAGTGAATTGCAGGGATGAGAGGTTTGCTCATTTGGCAGAGGCAGGTAACACAGTACATCTGCTAGCCCTGCTTAAGAGACTGGCAGAATTTGCTTCAGACCAAAAAAACAGCTGGTTAAAAGTACTGCGGTGTTTCCCACTTTTGTCCAAGTACATTAATAATTATCTGTAGGAATAGATACAGGACAAAAGCAATAAAATCATATTAAATCTCTGAGTGTTTCAAACTTTGTGTTGGCATTCATTCCTAATTGAAAGAGTTCCAGTCAGTTTTGTACAGATTCTGCCTTGATGACAATAATTATAAGTTAGGGGAAAAAAAAAAAAAAGCCTGCTTGTATAATACAAGCATCGTACATCATACATCATCCCTTTTTTTTTTTTTTTTCCCAGACAGCTGCTCTTTTTCTTTACTCTGAATACATCCAAGCAGATTTCTGATAGCTGCAGCCTGGATCCAGCTTTTGTTTTTCCTGTGGGGAAAGTCAGGAATGGAGGTGGAATCAATGACAAATGGATGCTGGAGAGTAATCCGAGTCCAGGGGTGGGGGAGGAAAGAAGAATTGTCAGCTATTTAAAAACAGAAAGAAAGAGGTTTGCAGAGCAACTGCAGACAGTAGACACGTGGGCTGAGGATGGGGGCTGAGAGTGAAGGGGAGGAGGGAGGTCTATGTAGGAGCAGAATATGAGGGCTGAGCAAGATAATGGGATGAATGTGGTGAGGAAGAGGATGCAGCCCTGTGGTCAGAAGGGCGTGCACCAAGTACATACTGGGGGTTGACAAGAAAGAGAACAGCTGTGAAGAAAGCACCTGCGGATCTGGTGGACAACAAGTTGAATATAAGCCAGCTATGTGCCCGTGGGGTACAGATGACCAACAGTATCCTGGGCTGCATTAGGAGGGAGAGTGCTACCAGCAGGGAGAGGAAGCTGATCCTTCTCCTCTCCTCAGCGCTGCTGAGGCCACATCTGGGTCCTGGGTTCAGTTCTGGACTCCCCAACAGGAGAGAGCAACTAAGGTACTGGAGAGAGTCTAGGGATGAGGATGATTAAATGACAGGACTATTGCTTATAAAAGGAAAGGCTGAGAAACATGGGATTGCTCAGGCTGGGGAAAAGAGGGCTCAGGGAGGATTTCATTAATGTATATAAATACCTGAAGGAAGGGTGCAAAAAAGGTGGAACAAAATTCTTTCCAGTGGTGTCCAGTGGCAGGACCAGAAACAATGGGCACTAACTGAAACACAGGAGGTTCCCTCTGAAATCAGGAAACACTTTTTCATTGTGAGGATGACCAAGCACTGGCAGAGGTTGCTCAGAGAGATTGTGGACTTTCCGAATTTGATGATATTCAAAAGCTGTCTGGACATGAACAACCTCCTGGGGAACCTTGCTTGAATGGGAGGTAGGGCAAAATGAACTCTAGAGGTTCTTGCCAAGGTTCCTTCTGTGACTGTGAATGTTGGGAGGAAAGTGACTCTAGGAGAAGTGTTAATATAATTGCAGTATGGAAGTTCAAATTTGGGGAACCTGACATGGGAACACTTGAAGGTTTGTGCTGTAAACTGACACTCAGGAACTGGAAACTTAAGAACCAGGGTATTTTGGCAGAGAAAGATGAGAATTGCATTATGCTATTCCCATTTCTGTTTTGGGGACAGACGAACAAGATAGCTGTCCACTTCTATTACGTAACTCTGACAAGCATAGAAGCTGATTTGGTACCTCTCTTTTGCAGTTGAGACCACAGTATTTTTGTTACTTAACCTAGGTTTATTAGAGAGGTCATTTGCACCTGCCATACCCTAAGAGCAGACTCACCTGCTTTCATGCACACACAAAGAGATATGCAATGTCTGCTCTTGTAATCATATGCCACAGAGTTAAAACAATGTGCACTGAAAGGAAACTTAAAAAATTGTTCATTGCACTGACTGCAGCACAGGAGCTTTAACAACAAAACAAAATATCATTTGCTAGTTTTGCCAGTAGCGATATATTTTTTGAAAGCTTGTTTGCAGTAAATCTGACAGAAAAAACCCAAATCCGCAGGTTTTTTCCCATTTTATCAATTTTTATCCAGACATATGATTAGTCTTCCAATACTGATTTGCTGTTCTTGAGCTTTCAGTTTTCCCTTGGCTTAATTTCCTTTTTTAACCTCCTGTTGCTTTAACTCACTTCAAGTATTATTTGTATGACAGATATATCTGATGTTCTTTGAGAGGCAGGGATTTATTAGCAAAGCAGTTCCTTGTGATAGACATTGTGTACATGGAACAAATGAATTCTTTCTAAGGATATCATGGGAGGGATATCAGTGAAAAAAGTCAATCACCAGGTTTCTTTTACTGGGAAACTTGTGCCTACATCTTCTATTCTCAATTTCTCTCCATTTTTCAATTATTATCAATATTTCATTACCACATTACCACTGCTTCTGAATTTTTCCAGAGAAATCAGAGAATATTTCAGACATGTAAAAGAAAAGGCTTAAGAAGTAGTTCCTCTGCCTGTTTATCTCTTTTGTCTCAAATTCTCATAGCCTTACAGAAAATTTTTTCATATGGTCAGGACATGGCAGTCCTTACAGTATCCCAAAAGCCGGATATCTTAAGCTTCCTCAGTGCTGCATTTCACTTTCCTAAAATGTTCTCTTAGCAGACTGTGTCTACTGCAGGAAGACAACCGAGCCTTGTAGCATAAAATACTGAGACCAAGACAATATCCTCAGGACTCAGAGAAGAATAGGGATGGGTGGAACTGCATGGGATGCAACCATAGTGAGATAAAAGCATTGGCTCATTCCCACACATCAGGCCTCAATTCCTGAGCTTAGATGGTGGCAGGAGAATCTTAGTATTTTTAATAGAAACCAGTACAGCTCTGTCCCTCAAAGCGGTGAAGAAAAATTCATGGCAGGTCTGAAGTCACTGAGGGGAACTCTGGAAAGAATGGTCTGTCTTGCCTAAAGCAACATCCTAGACGTCTTAGTGAACTGCATGGAAAATAGCAGGAAAAACACAGTGCAAGAGGAAAGAGGCATCAATAAATGCATCCAAAAATATGTTGGGCTTTAGTTGTTTATTTTTTCTCAGAGGACATAACTACTTCTGTCAGGGAACAGTTATGACAGGTTTTGTTAAGAAGCCAACCTAGTTTCCAAAGTATGGAGTTCTTTCAACTTACCACCCAATAATTCATGAATCAGGCTTCAGATCTCACTGCTCTTTGTAGTCCTTCCAGACACACCTCAGAAGATTACTTAGGAGTAGCAAATAGCATGACAGATTTACAGAACTACACAGTGAATTCTTGACTCACTGAGGTAAGGAAGCAGGGCCCAGTGAGGATGACATCCATGTCACTCCAGTGCTGCTTCTGCAACTCAGAGAGGTACTTCTCATAGGGCTGTCTGTTGTCCTGGGGGGCACTACCCTTAATATTGGGGCAAGAGGATGAAATACTGCTGGAAGAGGATGAAATACTGAGGGAAGATGATGAAAGCCCCTTATATTTGGGAAATGGAGTGTATTTGCAAGCAGTGGCTTTGTATTATTTAAAGAGAGGTGTCTGCAAAACGTAATGAAGCAGAGAGATGAAGGAAGAGTGAAATTTTCTTTGTGAAGGGTAAAAATTCTCAGCTCTGGCATTTTCATACTGAATTTCAGATTGCAGCCCTTTAGAAGAGTCTGATTTATTATTAGCCTTTGAAGTAATACAGGCAGTAAATTAACAGTCTTACTTCAGGGAAAACATAGAAAGCCTCTGGAGCAAAACCACAAATGCAAGACAATGCTCCATTATGGGTGCAGTCTGCCCCTCGGGTCTGCATGGGCAGTGTTTTCCATCCTTGACTGCAGATTGGCAACAAGGAGTTCAGCTGCAGAACTGCATTTCACCCCTTCTTTGTTCAAGTTCATAGGGAATGTGAGGCAGAATAATTCATGCAAATGTTTGAGAGAAGAATATATGCAAAGTAAAATCTACACTTGGATTACAGAGTGCATAGAATTTGTGAGTCCTGTAGAATTCTGAATATGAATGTCTAGTTACAATGTGTTTATCTGCTGCATATGATAGAGATCAGGAGGAGGTTTCTGTACATGGGCTTCCCATTGAGATGTATTTTGCTAAAAAGGATAGAGCAGATTCAGCTTTCAAAAATTAACAGCATGACTAGGCCCAAATCTAGAACATGGATCTGGACAGAAAGTCTCTGCAATTCATACCAAACCCAAGACACATGCTGTGGTGAACTACACTTGATGTTTACACTGGGTTCTTTGCTTGCACTGAATTTATGTGATGGTTGCACTAAGTAGCTGTACTCTCTCCCCACACTATCTATGGTGGTGGGTCCCGTTCCCCCCTACCCCTGGAATGAAGCTTCTCCCCTCTGTCCCATTGGCCGGTGGTCCCTTCTTCCCAGGGTCCTCCTGTTCCCCCCATGGGGGGATGAAACCTCCTGAAACACGTGGGTCGCTCTCTCTTATTGCTGCTCCCGGGCGAGCAATCTGTTCCCTCCCTTCCCCCATGCTCTGCCTAGGGATGAAGTTAGATTAAACAGAACTTTGCAGAAAGATTTGAGCATCCTTTTGTTCCTCGTCCTTGTAGTGATTCTTCCAAGCCGAAGGCTTGCTAATTTAGCTCTCGGGATTAAGAGGTCGGCTACAGACACAGAGCTGTATTGCAAAGCTCAGCAAAGGGTTTGGATCAAAGATTTATAGTCAAATATGGCATGAAAGTACAAGAAACAAAGGCAGTCTAAGGAGTGGGAGAAACACCAGTGATTAAGTTGCTCCTAACTCTAAAAGGGCAGAATTATTATCATGCCCTTTGGAGCATTCCTGCAACTTCACTCAGTCAGTAATTGCCACTTCGTCTATAGTGCCTCCAGTACCTCAATCAAACTGCACATGTTCCTGCCTTGCTTCTCCACTGTGTTGTCATGTTCCAAAGAGATGTTTCAGTGAGTGATCTGAATGAAGGCATTACTGGACTGTGAAGATAAGCAGGTTATGAGGGTAGGAGAGATAATACCGTATATGAGCTCTACAAATGTTTTCAAGAAAATTTTCTGCTACCAGGGGAACAATCAAGCATATAGCAACAAGCAGACCAGTAGTACAGGTTGCACTTTTGAAGGTATTCACAGGAAGAATTTGGTGTCTCAATAAGCTCCTAAAAAATGTGAAACCAAGAATCTGATATTCCTGAGTACATTCACTTGACGAATGTCATGGAAGAAAGGAGTTTTAAAAAAAAGTCTCAGAAATATAAACCAAGAAGAGAATTAGAAATAGAGAAAATGTTTTGGTCAGGCCTGCTATTTAAGATCTGAGCAAATTCCCCTGTTTCTTAATGCCAAAAAGAATAAACTCTCTGAAAAATAGGAAATTTTTTTGCTTGAGACCATGAAAAATCAGTACTGATATCAGTTTTTACAGCTGAGTTAATGGTTCATATGTTTCAAACTAGTAGTATAGTGGATGAAATAAGTGACTTTCAGTAACAAAGAGATGGCATACAAAAGCTTACCTATTCCCTGCATCTGTAGTTGTCAGGAGAAGTGGAGAAATAGATATGCCCTGGGAGATTGAAAAGAATGGAAGAAGCACCGGGTTAATGATCCCAGCTTCAGTCAATGCATACAGAGGCTTTAATCCATGGCATTCATGGAAAATGATGAAATGGACTACATTGTATATGGTGAAGTAGGAACAACAGTCAATGTCTGCACTCAACATGATGATTTGGAAAACCCAGAAATTGCAAAAAAAAAGATCAGTATACAAAAAAGTCAAGGACAAATTAGCTGATGAGCCATGTTTAAAAAGATGTAATAATTAACAATATATGACAAAACTACTACTACTACTACTACTAATAATAATAATATTAGAATGCTTAAGTAAGGAGAGTGCATGAGTGTATTTATGGTCATGTGAGTTCCACTGGTTTTGCACAGAAAACTGGTTTAGAATAATTCATGTTATGTCTACATATGCTGTCTAACAAGAGTTTTGTTATAGCCATTTCATTAAGAAGGTGAAGAAAGCATACATGGCACTCTGCATGTCAGTCACTGTGTGGCCCTGGTCAATGCCAAACATGGTTAAAGAACATCTTTGCATATGAAAAAATGCATTATCTAGAAAAGAATATTAAGATTCACTGGATAACTAACTTCTTGCTGACATTGGTATAAGACAGTGTTAAAGATTACTTCATCTTAAGAAAGTGAATTTTGGAAGCTGTAATTTAGTAGTAGGGTTGGCCAGAAAACAATTTCACACAAAAAATAGTTCTTGACATCTGTTTCAAAAAGCCCTGCAACACTAGATTTTCATGAAGAAGCTGTGTGTGGAGAAAGCAACCAAAGTAATGAGATACTTTAGGAATGTAGCTGGCTGATTTTTGAATTTTTCTTGCTGGCTCTTATTCCTTGTATTTGATTAAAATATTTATTGGACCAGAGAGAAAATGAAACACTAATTAAGTGTCTTTGTTTGGATCTAGGAAGCCACTGGAGCAGATAATGACAGAAAATACTTCATTAAAAATATACTTATTTTTCCAATTAATAGCTTAGCACCAACTCCAATCAAATAGAAACATGAAATTACCAACTGCGATAATTGAAAAATTACTTAAGTATCAATAATAGAACATCTGACCAGAAAATTTTAAGCTTTGATTGGAAATCATTGTTAGCAACAATGAAATGGAGAACAGCCTCAAATATTTATTATGTTTAATCTTGTTTCATTTCTGATGTTATAGACACACACATGGGCATCTGGTTATTTGCTGAAGTAAAGTTCTGATTATTTTTTATATATCCTATTGTGTTCATGGAGTCTGACATTCAAGGAGTTTAACAATTCAGGCATGCAAATGCAATCAAAATCTCCATTTGGTTTTTAAGAGACAGAGGGTGTTCTGTTAATAATTTTAAACTGGCAAAACCTGTCTATCACATTATAATTGTCTCTAATTAATACTGCCAGAAATCTCTGCTATAAAAATCTTTACCAAACACTGAGTCACACTTAAACTGGTGAAAAATCCTTCTCTTGCCCAAGCAAACATTAGAGAAAATCAGTTCCAATGTGTTCCTTAAAACTGAGCACTCATTAATGATTGTAAGTGAAGACAAATATATCAGTATAGAAGAAGTAATTTTGTTGAATTGTGAAATATAATGTATCTTGCTAAATGGTCAAGACAGATGTGAAATTCAGTAAATTGTATTGCTTATGTTATATATATATATATATTTAGCCTGAATAGAAGAGTTAAATCTCATTCTTTTAAAGATGGAATATGGGACTCGAGGAACTGAGACTATGGAATGAGCCTACCTTACAGACGGAGAGACAATTCAGCCAACCCTGAGGTACATGAAAACAATAGTGGAAAACAAAAATCATATAAAAAACTTTACTCATCACACACAGAAACTTTGTCCAATCAGAAGCACATGGTGTTCCTGCCAAAAGACAGCTCCTAAAGAAACTGAAAGCTGCTGGAGGCTGGAGGCACACTCTTAGGTGGTGGGGGGAACAGCTCCCTATACAAAATAGAGGTACCTACCCCTTTCAGGGCTGTGGCCTGTGGCAGGCAGGCAGGCACTGCAAAGAGAAGTGTCTGGCTCTACTGGAAGAAACCTTTGGTTCAAATAGGTGATATTGGTACCCCTACACCTACTGCCCTGATGCCCCTGCTGTCCTTGAGATTTAGTCTCTTAACCATTGTAAATAGGCTTACAGGGTAAGACACTCTCCTTCTTGTTTCCTCTAAGTGATGCAAAGAAAGGGTATTTCAGATAGAATCCCTTGAAACCTGAGGCAGTCAAAATAAAACTAAAATATGTTAAAAAATACGGGGAGTTTAAAAGAGTCTGTTGCACAAACTAGGAAAAATGCACAGGTGCCATTGAAAAATCCCTCTTTTGTTATGTGGGTGCTGGGATTTTTTTGCTGAAATATTTAAAAATTTGTCTTTTCTAGCTTTTCCACATACAATTACTGCAAGTCTATATTCTCTTCAAAATTCTCTTTTTGCATTACATTGCACTGGCACATAATGTAATATACATGTACTGCATACGCACACACACACTCACACAAATTTTGAGGTCAAAGCAATCAAAACACCAGAAAACACTGGTTTGGGTCTTTGGAATAGATGATATATCTTTTGCCTGCATAAGCTCAGGAAGACACTGTTACCATCACTGAGAGACCAAGAAGCTTGTCAGAGCAGTATTAAACCAATTGAAAGTCTGGCAGTGAAATTTCAAAATCAGCAGACTAGCTCAGAAAATACCATGTTGTGTCCAAAATGTGCGTGCCTTACACCTTTTTGTCCTGTTCAGAACATTGCAGTGGTGGTTAACAATTAGCTTTGGTCATTGACTTCTTCACTTAAAATTCTCTGACTTTTGGCTGTTCTGCTTGTGATAGTCCAAAATCCCATTTGAGGTGACTCGAGATTAAAATATGACCAATATTCCACTAAACGTGGAATACTTAATAATATATTACTCTATTTCATAATGTTATTACTCTTGCCAACCATTTCCATCTTTCTCACTTTATTCAATCCATGATATTTGTCTTCCCTGACAGACCAAAAAGAAACTTGAATACAGAATAGAAAATGAATTTCCTGTTAACTTCTGCTGCATTTATTGATTCTCTAGTACCAGTTGTGTGAAAACCAGTGGTTTTTCATCCCTTTTAAAGACACAGGTAATAATGAAAGAGTTTCTTCTACTACAGTTGTTTCCTATCACAAAGATGAGGAACTGTGGCATCGCTTATTTTGGAGATAAAAAGAGAGGAGGGGGAAGAAATCCATACTGTTATAACCTGAACGTAAGTTTTCTGTTTGATGTTCCCTAATTCTGGGGCCTAAGGGGTAAGTAATAAATTTTTAATATTTCAGTTTTAAGTTGTGTTTGTTCTAGCTAGTCAGGTATTCTGCCCCTGTTCAGATTTTTCTCTGGTTCCTTTCCCGGGGATCAATATGTGACTGGGAATATTCAGTATTGTTTGATTATTTGATGGTCAAAAATAAGTTTTAGTTGCTAACTATGTTTGAGTACAACATGGGTAGTTCTCAGTGATGTCTTTTCTCAGATGAGCCTGACAACTTCTAATAGTTCTAAGCTGCTGCTTTTATCTCTAGAATGTCTGTACGCATGAGCTCACATAGCCACACTTTCATAGCCACAGTGTGCTTAATGTTTACACTCAAATATTGTCCATAGCAGAGAAGTACACACACTAGAGTAGGGCTAGGAATGTATTTTTGGGCCAATTAATGTTTAATTGGCTGTGTTTATATGCTTCCTTATTGAGGGGCATAGCCTTGTTACTTCTTCCAAACTAAACACTGAAAATTGAATGCAGCCCTCCCCCAGCCCCCTTACCCCAGAGGGGGCAGTAAGTCCTGCAGTGACTACGTAGAGGGGCCCAGTGGCCCTTGGCACTCCCAGGCTGAAGCCAACTCAGGAAGGCAGCAGGGATATGGCCAGCTGGCAAC
The DNA here is from genome assembly GCA_013400315.1 of Bombycilla garrulus. Taxonomy (NCBI): domain Eukaryota; kingdom Metazoa; phylum Chordata; class Aves; order Passeriformes; family Bombycillidae; genus Bombycilla; species Bombycilla garrulus. The sequence continues at coordinate 985,215 of VXBU01005600.1, forward strand.
TGGTGTAACAGCTAACACCAGCTAAAATAAAAAAAGGCCTAACTAGATAAATGCAGAGACTGTACTGAGAGATCAGTACAAATCCTGTGATGCTTTATAGCCTAAAGGGTAAAACAGTATTTATGGGGCTACTTATGCACAGTGTCCATGGTCATGGAGGTAGGTGAAGAACAGATGTGGAGATGATGGTCTACATTCTTACAGATTTTGTGTTTCTGCAAGTTGCCTCTATTCCTACAGAGGATCAAGCTGCTCAAAAGTGTGAATAACCCAAATGCTACTTCTCAAACAATACAATGCTGAACTTGACATTTCTCTATGTCTAGTTGAGATTATGGCACTTAGTGGGAAAGATATCTGTGATCTTTCCTAATTAAAACAAATTCAAGGGCAAGAGATTGAAAAAGCAATGAAATAAAAAGCAAAATCTTTGTGTTGAAAAATAAATATTTTCGGTAATTTATGAAAAGGGAGTCCTTTATAGTGCTTTTAAACTGCTCTTGTCCTATAAGTATTATAGCCAATGACTGAAGAGAGTACGAAGAGTGATTTGAAATGCGCAGGCCTAGCCCACACACCTTTCTTAAATACTAGGTATATCTGAGCCTCTTAGACAAGTGCTGAATCAGATCCACAGAAAGGAAAGGAGGAAATGGAACTCTTATCATGGTGACTTTTCTTCTTCCCATGTTCAGCAAAAAGGCCAGCAAGGTGCTCTTATGAGAATGCTCAAATAACAATAGATGAATGTATTGTGAGAACATACATTTGAACAAGGATGAAAGGAACATCCAAAGAAGGTACTAAAGTCAAGACTGCCATTTAAAAAAATTCTGACCTCAGCATACACAAACATTTTCTAAAAAATTGCAGCCAAATTTTTATTTGAGATTCAGCCTTGAAGTAGTGGCCTAAAATATTGTAAAGTAGTGTTAAGTTAAAAACACTCCTGAATAAAGATGATACAATACTGGCCTATGAACTCTTGAAGAAGAACAAAAAAAAAAATTTAAATGTTCATATCCAAATCTATGCTTGAAATGGACTTGAGAAGGTTATTGAATATGAAGCTATCTCTGGGCCTCTCTATGGAAAGGGTAAAAAACACTGACTAAACAAAAGCCTTTTGAATACTACATGTTGATAGCTCCATATACAGTGTCAGAAAGTTAATCATTATCCCTGGAACATGCAACTAAAGTGACAAGATCCAACTTGATTACAGCAGTGCTCATGGTGCAAAAGAAATTTTTGTAGTAGATTAAATATTCCAAATATGTTTACCTAAAATTCCTTAGCATGGGTAAGAGAATGGCACTGGAAGGAATAAATGAAAATTTCAAAGACATAGGAAATTTTAAATAAGGTTTAGTTACAGACTGAATAGTCTTGTTTAATTTATTGGGTATTTAAAAGATATGCATATTAGTATAGATGAAGTAGTTTAAAAAATAAGTGTAAAACTTGATGCTGGAAAAAAATTCAGAAGGAGTGATGTGCATTTGTGTATGTAATATACTTTTGTGTTTGTTATGTGTGCAGAGAAAGGCCATCAATCTCATAAATTAATTAAAGTTAATGGGGAATCAAGGGTATGGAAATAATTAGTATAGCATAAATTAATTCATGAGCTCTGTATCAACCCTGAAGCTTACAAACTAGAGAAGCCTGATGTAATCAATCCCAGTTGCAAAGTAAAAGTTTTATATAAATTACAGAGAGCCAGTAAGAAACACATGCAGATTGTAATGGTTCCCTGTTACTCAACAGAAGGCATGATGCTCTCTTAAAAACACCCAACTAGTGGCCCAAATGGCTAATGAGACAAGTTGGCATCACTGAAAACTTCTCCAGCCTGCCTTGCCAGTAGAGATGCACACACTCTAAGACCAAGTCCTTTGTTCCGAGATCTTACTGTAGGACAGATAGCTCCAGTGATGTGCCACCTATTAATTATGCACAGGAATGAGGTAATAGGACCCAGGGAAGTGCTCAGAACTGGAAGCTCTTATGAAGAGGACATATGGCATTTTCTCAAGGTGTTAGTTTTGTTTACTGCTGATGGAGTTCCAGCTGTGAGACTTGAATTTGTGCTGAGAGAACCCTAAACATCTTCCTGAACTGGGAACTCAGGATAAGCAGCACCCTAGATATCTGCCTGTCTTCTGGATCCTTGTAGGCTTTCAGCAGGAGCAAGATGCACAAAGACTGTGGGTGTAAAACCATTCTGAGCCCTGAGATTGCCCCACATACTTCTGCATTTCTAACTTAGAGCTCTACATGCCCAGTGAGACTGTCCAGATGTGATTCTTCTCCTGCTTCCCTCAGGAGGCTGGGAAAAAGCCAGGAGGATTCTCAGATATTTTATTTTCCCTGTGGGATGGCCATGTCCCAAAATACAATAGCATAATTCATCAATTCCAGTATTCTTGGCCTGCAAAATACTTGGATTGTTTGCTATTGAAAATGTGACCATGCATAAACATATGGAGTTTGTTAATAAGAAGAAGGAACTGGCACTGTATTTTGCTGAGTTTTGAAGAATAGGCACTGTATTTTGCTGATTTTTAAAGAATATATATTGTTACATTCTAAGAAAAAATTTAATTGTTATTTTGAAACCTATTACTGAACGGTGTAGCATACCGATTTCTGCTAAAGAATGTTAGGTTTTCTAAGAATTTGTTTAAAAATTATTCATAGTATTCAGATTCCACTGTTATATTTCACGCAACCTGTAATGCATTCCCATCTCTCAATGCTATTTACAATATTTAACCAAGAAAATCTATGGCTATCCTCTTTGAAGGTTACTGAGACCTATTAACACCTAGTTATAATTGCATTTTATATGCAATTTCCTTGAGGTTTAATTTCCAGTGTGCTGCTAAATAAAATTAGATACTTAGCCCTGCTTCAAAAACTTAATCCGAAAGTAAGTAAAAAAAAAAAAATTAATAAAACACTGCTTTGGTATTCTCTTATTCTCTCTCATACATAGACACTTTTAAAATTGAACTAATTAAGCAAAGCTGATAATACAAACACATTTCAGCACCTGGATTTTTATTTTTTTATTGTATTCCTTTTTCCCCCACTTGCTAGCTCTGGGATATAGGAACTAAATCATCAGTAAGCAAACTCTGCATGTATTTGGTTTTGCAAGCCAGAATTTTCCCACTGTAGGCAGATGAAAGTCTTGGAAATACTGGTGTGCAATACAAGTAGATATCTTTGACTCCATAAGGAAGGGGAAGAGTAGGTGGCACAGAATGGAATTCATGATATAGCTTATAACAAGAAGCATGAAACAAGATCCCTTGGATAGGGTCAGAACCTTGTGGGTCTCTGAAAGCGGATCTGTATTCTGTTAGATCTATTAATCATTGTCAATTGCTTTAGGCACCATTACTAAAAGAGAAATGTTAATATACATCAATTAAACTGATATGGAGACTCCTCAGCTTCACGCTCAACAAGTATTCTTGTCAAATCATAGACTTCAGAGCAGTGAGTTATGTTGTATGATAACTATTAAACATACGGTAGGAATTGTCTGCTTAGGGTCTTGGAGTTCTGAGTTACCTTCTGTCTCTCAGGTCCCTACAAAAGTGACACGGTCTCATATTTTCACTGGACGTCACAAAACAACATTCTGCAAAGACAACCAGACTAGGTCTGGTTAACTGGTCTGTACGGGGCAATCTGTCAAGTTCTTCACCACCACCTTTTTTTTTTTTTGCCTACTTCTGCAATGATGATATTAATTTCCTTCCTTTTCCTACTTATTTAGGAACTTGTTCACATCGTCACAGTACAAAATCTCTCATTTCATAAGTGATTTTCCTGGCAAAGAAATTAATTTTTGTGGTATATGTCACTAATCCACTTAATTAAATTTAGCAAGATGGAATCCCAGGGTGGCTCAAAGTCATCAGAACTCATGTTATTATATCACTGCCCTGCCTCAAAGCTCATGCCAGTAGGGAATGATCAGGAACCTGATTTCTCTGAGCAGTGACTATCTTCAATTTTTTCTTCTGGAGGTTTTTCTGTGGTGAGAGTTTTCTTGTTTGTTTGCTGGATTTTTTTAAACCATGATACTTCTATGATATATTTTTGTGAATAAACAGTCTGGCTGACAGATCGGCAAACCAGCTAAGTCAATCTCTCAAGGTACCTAAAAAACCTGGAAGTAAAGGATGCCATTTCATGTAGAGATTATTTAATGGAAAATGAACTACCTGCTGTGAGTAAGTTTCTCATTGATGAACCTCCACAGAGAAAGTCATGCCTGAAGGAGATATGCTAACTCTGGCTGTGTTTGAGCTCAGAAATAATACTTCCTAAAGGAAATGACAGCCTAGATATTAGCAATAACTAAGGATTTTTAATGAAGCTGGTAGCTGTTTCAGAGCAGAAATCTGGTTAAGGCAATAGAGGGGCATAGATGGAGATGCTGGTCAGTTGTATACAAAGTTTGGGAAAAAATTTATTTTCTGATAGACATGTGAGGGATCTGTAACAGGTCAGTGCTGGAAAAAAAAGGGTTGCTAGCCTTGAAACAACATATTAATTCTTTAAGAGGCTAAAAAACAGTAAATGTAGGCTATTAATAGCTTTACTCAACAGTTATTCAAAACTAACAGAAAGTTTAATCTCTGCTCTTCTCAATTTACTTTAAGAATGGAATCCAAGAAGACTTCAATTTTTTCCTGAGTGAAGAAATTACATTACAAGTATCTTCTTCCTGTTATCAATTTCTTGCCAAGAACTGTGCTGAGAGAGGTAACACACACCCTTGAGGACTAGGATATTTGTAGAGCCCCTTTGTTCAGAAAGGATCCTGTCAAACAATTGCTACAGCAGTAGAGTATGTTCACAGCTATTCCATAGAATACATTCTGTTACGGAAAGCTGAACACAGCCTCTGAGTGTTCCTGCTTCAGTATTATTGTCTGGAAAAGTAAACATGTATTGAGTTTTTGATGTTTTGAACCAAAGAATTCTAACAGACAATAAGAAAGAGGGTAAAGTCAGCAGAGAAGAGACATCAAACAGTCCTGTATAAATTGTACATCCTCATGTTTGTGAAGTTCAGTATTTATGATACTCTGCCTGATTACTTTTACACTGTGCTGATTGACAACAATATACAAAACACCTCCTAGGGCGTAGGAATGTATTTATTTGAGTATTTACACTCCTGCTGCCTCAGGTTCAAAAATAGGGCTAGTCCACCAACAGCTTTGCAGGAATTAAATAACCTTGTTATTTGGCTGGTATGAAGCACCTGGAAAGTAGCCCTGATGACAGTCAAAGAGCACTGGCAGCACAGCCTTACTGCTAGAACATATATAAAAGGTAGCATAGTAAGTGCTGCAAAGATAATTCACACACACACACACACCAGAATGAAATGATTCTTGTTAAGAGAGCTCTTAATTTAATTTATCATCAGTGTATGTAATTTTCTGGGGATTCAGGTCAAGTTGACTTTTACTGTTATTCTATCTATCAAGAAAGGTGACCATACCTCACACTTAGAATCTCCTGAAATAAGCTCAGATTAACATCTTATTACAGAAAATTAAAACTGAACCAGAAATCCAGTTGTCAGCCTGAAATAAGCAGGGTGCTCATGAACCTGAGAAGTCATCAAATCTTGTCTGGCATGATCCTGGAGAACAAGAATGAGAATGATGAGAAGGATGAGAAGGATGAGAAGATCCCGAGGTTAGTTAGCAGTCACAGCAGTCACATTGTGCCCTGTGGCACAATGTTGCAGCAGAAACTGATAACATAAATGCATAGAGAGCATTTTGGAACCAGAGTGTAGTAGAGTGTCTGTGTGAAAGCAAATGAGTAACCAGAGTATGGGGACCCTGTTTTGGAAGACAGAAGGTTTATTAGCATAGACTTTGTTTTGTTTACAAATCTAGGAACCACCAAAGTTTTGTCTCTCAGTTGACTGGTTTAGATCAGTTGGGGGGAAATTATGATAATATTATTTAGTTGAATATAAAGTCTGTTTCCACTGTGGAACATCATAAAGTGGTTCGGGGTTGAAGGGACTTCTGAAGATCCAGTCCCCTGCAATGATCAGTGACGTCTTTTACAACTATCTCAGGCTGCACAGACCCCATTTCTCTGGGACACCACTTCCAGTGTTTCACCATCTTCACTGTAAAAAATTTTTCTTTGTTAAATGTACTCTGAATCATCCCTCTTCCAGTTTAAAACTTGTTTGATTGCTACAGGCACCTGGCCCCATCTTTCTTATGAGCACCCTATAAGTATTGAAAAGAGGAAGAAAGGTCTCCCCAGAATATATGCTTTGCCTTTATGTCTCTATTGACCCAATAAAATATGAAGAGTTAGCGAAATCTCAAATGTCACATTAAATAAATATTTCAGGTACGAGTACCTGGAGATCAAGAGTTGGCAAAACCCATTAAATTAGTGCAACCCATTCTTCCAGGCTGCTACTCTGGAAAATCCTACTGACCTAGTAAGATTTTGGTTTTGAAATGCAACAAGTGACAACTCTGACAACAGAGATTCCTCTGAGCAGGCTGGTAATAATCATGCTCTATTCCTCCTACTCATGTTACTAGGAATCACCATGGATGTAGGAACTGACTTCTGCCAGTCCCTGTCCTGCCTGCTCATGTGACAAGAAAACTGAACATTAATCATGCAAAGGCTTATGTCAATTCACAAGAAAAGACTGACATTGTCACCAAATCATGGAATCATTTGGGTTATCATGTGATGAAACATACAGGCAATTGCTGCATCCTGATGGGGTGTTCTCCTGTGTGAATTCTAATATATCATATTTTTCTGCCATGTTTTGCAATTTTAATGATAGCATCTTTGGATCTTTTGGAGAAAAAAAACGTAACTTTTTTCCTCTTCTCTATTCAATGTGTTGTTGCTATCTAATCAGCTTGAGATTATTTCCTCTGATCCACTTCCTCACTCATGAATCTGAGTCTTCTTTGCTTCCTTGCTTCTGCAGCTGCAAGTATCAAAGCGGAGTCTTTTCCAATGCAAAGCACAGCTATGGAAGGCAGTGGGGGAGGCATATACTACTTGTAGTCAGTCACTCCTGCATAAATGGTAGCAATGCAATACATGTTCTCAGCATTGAGGAAAGTGGATACAGTTCTTATATTTTTGCTCAAATCTATCAGCTACTTATTTCTCAGGACTACAAAGTAACAGTGAATATAGATTAAGCTTTTGAGGAAGGAATAACAAATTTCATAAATACAATATGGGAAAGAGCTACCAAAGTAAACTGTAACAAGGAATATTCAGGATGGACAAGTATCTTGTGATGACCACAGCAATGAAGCAATTGGGATAGATAGCACAAGAAATCTCCATAATTTAAAGCTGGAGGACAGATGTTCCTTGAAAAAAGGTTTGAGAGATATAGTCTTTGGGAGTGACCTAGATTTAGCTGTTGAGCTGTTATGAGGAACAGGATAGACTAGCTCTCTTGAGATTCCTTCCAGTCCTGTGATCCTCTAAGCACTTCTTTCTCATAATTTAGTAATTAACAAAATTATTACTATTGCTTACTTGACCTTGGAGGTGTCCTCCCACATTTGCTTCTTCACACATGGGCTGGTCACATTCATCCCTGTAGCAATTATAAGAGTAATTGTACTTGTAATAGCCTCAAGGGAAGACTGATTGTAGCTTGTGTGAGTGGAGGTTAGCAAACTGGCTGAGACTCCAGCCCATTCTCCTGTCCTCCAAAGCTTTAATTTTAATGTACAATAATGTGTTTTATAAAAATCATTACTCATGCTTTAAACCAGGAGCTTCATCTCAGTCCCCTCCTTGATGTGTTACAATACAGTTGAAAAGAAAGGATAAAGCAGATAATTTAAATATGTTCATCTCCTAACTAAAGGGCAGGTGGTCTCCCAAAATCAGACCTAAATCAGCCCTGCAGTAAATTTAAGCCAAGCCTGAAGCAAGCCTGCTGGCTGCAAAAGCCTTAACAGATTGCCTGTGTTACCCTCAGCTGTAAGCACAGAGCCTCTTCTCTGCTAGTGCAGTCTGATTCTTTCATGCTGGTTTTTATTCTGTTTGGCTCTTCATTTTGTAAAACAGCAAATTTCAGCTGGCATCACTGTTCAAAAATTGTCTTTTGTGTGACTGGAGTGAATCATGTTATAATCTGTGATGGGCTACCTGTAACCGCAAATCTCGTTTTTAGAGCTGTCAGTTGCTCCTTCTCAGAAGCTGGTAATGGGTACCTCATGGTTGTACTTAACGGCAGGTGTTCTAAGGTTCTGAAGGGTTAAATGACCTTTACTTTCATTATTTGCTCATAATCATGTTCAAAATTTACAAATCTTGAAAAAGAGATTCAACAGTTATGGTGAAAGAAGAGTTGCTCAGTGGAATATTAACTTTGAAAGTAAAATGCCTGTGTTGGTTTGCTACATGTCCTCAAGTGTGGCACTAATTCAATGACAATACAATGACACAGAGGATAAGATCGACAACTCTGTTTTAACTTCAGACAATTCTTGGTCTCTCTCTGAAAATAACTGATCAGTTAAAAAAACAACAAACTATCTTACAATATTTTTAAAACTTGAAACCTACTTTCTACTTTCTGCTCTGCATCTTCTGAAATCTATTTGTAGTTTGACTGCCCTTCACTTTTATTTTGGCTAGCACACTTTATTTCTTATGCTTTTAAACAGATTGTTGTGAGTACAAATATGCAAACTGATTACTGGAAAAGAAATGATTTTGCTATGGAAACAAACAGTGTCTCTTTGTTCCATGGAAAACTAATGTAGAATAATTCACCTTTCAGAATAGACTAAGAAACATGCTGAGCATATTGGAAGATTCATCTAAACCTCAGAAGCCGTAGTCCAAAGACTTTAGAGTAGATGTATTATATTCTTTTTAAAAATCTGCTATAGAAACATTTTTAAGTAGAGTTGTCAAACATAGGACCAAATTTCATGAAGATAAGCATCAGACTAAAACTCCAGGAAGCAGGGTATAAAAAAATCTCTCTTGATTATTTTAATCAATCTTGGGAATCCAGAGAGGTCCCATCTGACTGGAAGCTGGCGAACATTGTCCCAATTTTCAAGAAGGACCAGAAGGAGGACCCCAGAAACTACAGGCCTGTCGGTCTCACTTCAGTCCCTGCTAAAGTTATGCAGGAGATTATTCTGGCAGGTATTGAAAAACACTGGAGAGACAATGTGGACATTGGACACGGCCAGTACAGCTTCAGGAGAGGAAAGTCCTGCTTATCAAACCTGATTTTTACTTTATAACAAGGTAACTAGTCTAGTTGATCAAGGAAAGCCAGTTGATGTAATCTTTTGGGATTTCAGTAAAGCTTTCCGTACTATCTCTCACAGGATTCTTCTGGACAAAATGTAAAGCATTCAGTCGGATACACACATCATGCAATGGGTGAGCAACTGGCAAAGGGTTTCAGTGAATGGGGTGACATCAGACTGGCCAGCTGTCACTGGTGGGGTTCCACAGACTCTGTCCTCAGCCCTGTGCTCTTCAGCCTCTTCATAAATTATTTGGATGCAGGACTGGAAAGGACACTGAACAAGTTCCCAGATGGTACAAATCTGGGAGGAGCTGTTGACTCCCTCTCAAGGCAGGGAGGCCCTGCAGAGAAACCTCGAAAAATTAGAGGGCTGGGCAATCACCAACCATGTGAAGTTCAACAAGGGAAAGTGCCAGATTCTGTGCCTGGGATGGGGCAACCCTGGATGTAGGTACAGACTGGGGAATGAGATGCTGGAAAGCAGTGCTGTGGAAAGGGACCTGGGGGTCCTGGTCAATGGCAAGTTGACCATGAGCCCGCAGTGCCCTGGTAGCCAGGAGGGCCAACCCTGTCCGGGGGGTATCAGGCACAGCATTGCCAGCCGGGCAAGGAAGGGGATTGTCCTGCTCTGCTCTGCACTGAGGCAGCCTCACCTCGAGTGCTGAGGGCAGGACTCAAGACATTAAAACAAGACATTAAAATATTGGAGAATGTCCAGAGGAGGGCAATAAAGATGGTGAAGAACCCTGAGGCAAAGGAGTATGAGCAACAGCTTGGGTCATTTAGTCTGTTCAGCCTGGATGAGATCAAGGGGAGATCTCATTGCAGTCCCACCTTCCTCATGAGGGGAAGAGGAGGGGCAGACATCAATCTTTTCTCTGTGGTGACCAGTGACAGGACCTGAGGGAATGGCCTGAAGTTGTGTCAGGGGAGGTGTAGGTTGAATATTTGAGAAAAGTTCTTCACACAGAGGGTGGTTGGGTGCTGGAACAGGCTCCCCAGGGCAGTGGTCTTAGCACCAGACAGACAGAGCTCAAGAAGCATTTGGACAATGCTCTCAGGAACATGCTGTGACTCTGGGGATGGTGTTGTGCAGTGCCAGGAGCTAGACTCAATGATCTTAGGGTCTCTTCCAACTCAGCTTATTCTGTGACTCTGTGAAACAAGGCATAAGTAGCAGATATTTATGGTCAAAATTGAAATAATAAAATCTTTAGGTTTTTTGCTTTCTGCTATTGGAACTACAAAAAGTCTGTAACTTTATTTTTCCTTTAGTATTTAGTCTTGTGTTTATTTTTTCTTTAGTATTTCCCACTTCTCTACATTTTTGCTTCTTGTCATGTCTAGACATGCCTCACCATTAACACATCTGAACAGTTCAGAATGTAGCTAACACAAAGACTAACATTCCTCTAAAAGTCTTAGGACTTGATGCAGTCTGAGATTTGTTAAAATGCAAGAAAGTGCAATGGATTCTTGCAGTGGATTTTTTCCTCGTAGGTACAGGAGGAGACAAAAATCCTCTCCCTTCATCCTTTTAATATTTTTTTTTTCAGGTTTCCAGAGCAAGTGTGAGAGATCTAGGTCCATTTTATTCCTGTACATAGCATGGTATTGAAGGGATTCTACTGCTTATTGTATGCCCCCTAAAAGACGCCTGCAGCATTAGCTAGAGCGGACTGGAACACAGCCCTTGCTGAAAATATACCATTTTGCAGAAACATTCCAAATTTCTTGACCAAAATAATGAAATCTCTAACATTCAGTACTCATGGGAGAAGAGGACCTGGTCTCTAGTCTGTGTTTCATTGGCAGTATTTTATTCTGTGAAGGGTTGTAAATTACTTCTATTAAAAGGACTACAACTGACTACTTTCTTTTCCCAGTGAGTTTCCTAAATGTATGGTACAAGATATTCCTCTTGTCTCTGGATCAGTAAGAGTTCAGTCTGTACAAGTTCATGGTGAATTAATGACAACAGAAAAGGAATGTTCTCCTGACCAGCCCTGCCCTCTTCTTTACACAACACAGATACACTAAACCTGACACAGAAACATGAGTGTGAGATTGGAAGGAAGAAGGCAACCAGATTGGCTTTCCCATATATGCATGACTAAAATGAGAGAGAGTAGGAGGGAGTGGTCAGGACAATAACAGCTTGTCATCTTCCAACTAGCTCTTTTTAAAATAAAAGAATGATCCCTGTTTATTTCAAGCTTGTCTTGCCTATTTTAAGGGGACATGGTATAGTGGTCAAGAACTTTCTATGACTCTGAGTTAGTCATCAAGGACGTGGAGTAGAGTTCAAGCAATGACATTGTTTTTTTAGTATTTTCCAGTTGACTGCTACTGGGGTGCAATCTCTGGGACTGGAGCACACCCTGGGATGGCCACTTCTCCCATGCCCTGCTTAAGCAACACATGGCTGGGAGTACTGACTGCTCCACTGCCAGCCAGTTGCAATGATGTCCTTTGAATGCTTTAAATGTGAATCAGAAAAGTTCTGTTCACTGATATCCATATTCTCCTGGAGAAGAATACGACATCAGTGAATGTGGAAAAGAAAGTAAACTGGAATTTTTCTGATATTCCTTTAATCCTGTTAGTTGACTTGATTTAAAAAGAAATTCACACACAGAGCTTACAAGTGGATCAGAAATTCCAATCAGCAATTTTTTCAGAACTTTAACAGATATGTTGATGGCATAAGCATGTTCACTGGAGGCGCACAAAGTTTTGTGATATTGAGGGCAAACATGGATTACAGTGGTGTTAATCTAAATATGAAGGAAGATTCTCAAGTTATAATTTATACAGTTGTGTCTATGAATGCATGACCATCATCTAGGATCTACCTCCTGTCTTATTTATGATCACTGATAGACAAAATTCTGATATGACACAAAGTTCAAAATCATGTGGCAAAGTTGTTCTACATCACATTTTTGAAGTGAGTGCAAAGTACTATATTTCCATGGAAGTTCAGTACTAATAGCTGGACCAAAAGGCTATTATGTAGGGACACATAGTCAAACAGCCCTGTCGCTACAAGCACTCTTCAACGTAATCAAGTTGTCTCAGGGCTGAACCTCCTAAATGTGCCACTTGGATTAAGGTTTAAACCTAAGAGGCAGATGCAATTTACAACAAGCAGCCTATTTCTAAATTCTTTGTAAGTTATCAAAGGCAGAAATCCTTCATCCATTTCCCAGTATTTTGAAATGGGAATACTAACTATAAGAGGAAAACACACCAAAATGTGCCATTCTGACTCCAGTGGGGCTGTTTAAGGAGTAACAGCAACCAGCTCTTTTTCCTTACCTTAAATACTTCAATTATTGTTGAAGGTCAAAAATCCTTAGGATCATTTCAGTAAAACTATCTTAGAGTGGGATATTCCATGTGAATTTATGCTGCCAGAACCAAGGAGGTGATAATAATCCCAGAGGGAAAACAAACATACAAATGAAGCCCTTAAAACTATGCAATACAACAACAGAGAAATTGAAGAAGAGAAATAGCATTAATGCTGATAAACAGGCTGCAAAGGAAGGCAAGTCTAAACTTATCTGATTTAGTTTTTAACACAAGTGCAACTGTTAATCAATAAAAAGTTGATTTTCAAACACAGCAGGCCATTCAATTTAGGGTGGTTATCCAAAGAAACAGATCCTAAAGAAAGTACTCCTCCACCACTTAAAATTCAACTAATGTGAACTCTAGTCTAGAAGCGTTTGCATTCAGATAACTCCCCTAATTATTTTGATGGCAGTTTCTCAGCAAGTTTTTTTTTTTTCATTTTATCATCTGGTATTTGACCTCAGATTTTTTGTTTCCCTCAGAAATTTAAGTATCATACTTGGCACGTTAGTCTTTAGCTACTGTAGTGGGTCAAACATACAGGTACAAGGTTGGATAAAAATTGACATTTTTCTAACCTGTTTGTTGGGCAGTGGCCAAATAATTATACTAAATTTTTAATGTTAAATTTTTAATTTCTGCCTCTCTCTTCTCACTGTTTTTTACCTTTTCGTATTCTGGTTTTCTTTTGTCACAATCCACACTTCCCTTGTTCCTTTGTGCTCAGATTTGTATTTTTTTTCCCCTTCTTTTCTGTTGCTCTCCCTTCACCTCTCTTTCTGCTCTGTTGTGCATCATTTGTCATTCAGGCAGCTTCCATTACTATAATACAGTCCAAAAATTTGCAACTGGTTAAGAATTTTATTAATATTTCAGTGTTACATCCAAACCTTGAAATATATTAGTGGAGAAGAATAAGGCAGACTAAAACTTTTAAAAAGCACTTCTGTGGAAACTGAAATTGTAGAGCACTGTGAACTCATAATTACCAGTTACAAACAGATAAAATAAGACAGATAGGAAGAGTTCAAACAGAAACTTTTAAAATGTCTTATATAACTGCTGGATTTTTCCAGTGGCTGCACAAGAATTCCACCTTATAGCAACTAGGAAAAACAAACCCAATGGCACCACTGGGACATAAGGGCGAAAATGCAAATTGTGACTAGTGCAAAGAGCTGATTTTCATGCAATCCAAATTGCATAACACTAAAATGCTTTTGTTTTGATTAAAGACCATGTCAGTGTCGTTGTCTGCATGACTTTTAAAAGCGCATCTCTCTGAAAGGGGTGAGCCCTAAAGTGCACATTGAAGTCACAATTCCCCATTTTATTTCATGGGCCAGGTAACAGGGAGTAGTTTTTCTTGGCTCTTCAAGTTAAGCACAAATCAATCTTAAAAATTCTGTTACTGGTGGAGAAAAAGGGAAAGTTTCAGCATGAAGGCAGCTTCCAAGGCAAGGAGTGGGCACCTCTGTAGAGTCTTGCTGTTGGTTTCCTCAGTGCAATTCCCATCGGTGAGCTGGATGTGAGTGCAGTCAGCTGAACTCCCAGAACAAGGGAAGCTTGCCAGGGCCCTGACACTTTACTGGAAATCGAGACATCTTTATAGGCAGATATGAAGGATGCCCCAGTATAGACAGCACACCAATGTCAGAGAAAGTGTAAGACTTTCTATTGGGAAGCTAAAGAGCAGCATTCATATAGTGACTGAATTTTCATTAACTACAGGCTCTACCAGTTGTGAACTGAACCTGAAAATGTAGGACTAACAATCCCATTCATCCTATCCATTTTCAACAGAAACATAGTCTATTCAACAAAATAGAATTTTCCAGACTGTAAATTGTCTTCTTATAAACGTGAGCTGTTAAGCACTCTAAGAGTGATTCCATTCATCAGCCACTTAAAAGGGAATATTTGCATTGATTCCCACGGGAGGCATTTCAGAAGCAGGTCACCAGAATGTGCAACCTGTACAGTTTAAAAACATAGTTTATGTCAATGATGAAGTTGTCATATATAACTGTACACTACAAAAATACTTGGTGGAATTTATCAGCATGGTGAAAAACATACCCTCAGTTAGGAAAACACTCTGACTTAGAGCTTCTGACTCCCATAAATTATCATTTGCATGTAATAGTTGGAAGAAACCTAATTCGTACTGTCAAGATTTAGTCCTTACATCTGAAATCTCTGATTAGCCCAGTTGTCTATAGAATATGGGTAGTTTCAAAAATTGCATAGATTGCAGTGGACTGAAAGTAAGCGCACAAAAATGTATTATGGAAAAAAAGCCTATCCAGAGTCTTTCAGTAAAAAACAAGCACTACAAAAATTAAAATGCAAGCTTTTGGGAGATTGCTGCATATGATAGCTGACATACTGCTGCTTCCCAAGGAAATTTCTGGATGAATTAAGTAGGATCTATTCCTTTATAACTAATTGCATCATCATTGTAAATATTTTTTCATTTTTTTCCTACTGCCTTTGTGAATTGTAGCTTGAAGAGCAAAACAGTGAGCCCCAGAAATAAAAAAAGGGTTAAGAATTTCTAGGAAAAGAGAGAACAAAGAGGTTAAGGTTGATTTTAAGCCTGCAGATGACACAAAATGTGGAGGGGGATGAGATAAAGAAAAACGAAGAAGAGCCAAGGAGCAAGAGGAAATTGCTTTCTTTCCTGTTTCCCATTAACCTGACTCATTGTAAATGCCCCTAGACTAAGCTACATGCTTGTGCAGTGTTCCACAAACAAGAAGTCAGTATCTTGTCCTTGAAACAAGGATGTTCAAAAGCACAGTCAGACACTAAAAACAGAGATAACATCTAATCATTGAGATGTCTGCCTAGATTTCAAGGTGGGAAGTGAAAATAATTATGGCATATGAATAAGGCTAATTTTATGTGCAAAGGAATGCTAATTTGCTAATTTGACATAACTGAGGAACCACATTAGGAACTAGTGATATAAAACAAGCAGCTAGATAGTCTGCTGAAGAAGATAGTTTACTTCTGTAGAAGGTTACTCTTTGGTAATACTGATTCAGAAAAATCGCAGGAGACTTAGGCTGGAAGTGACCTTCAGAGGCCATCCAATCTGACCTTGTCACCAAGCAGGCTGACCTCCTATGTTAAATCGGCTTGTTTGGGGCCTTGCCTTGCTCATTCTTGAAAACCTCCAAGGGCAGAGATTCCATCAGCTCTCTGGTCAATCTGTTCCAGTGCTTAACCACATTCATCATGACTTTTTTCCCTGTTCTTCTTCATTTCTATTCTTTTTTCTTTTGTCTACACCTACATACACATTCCCATTTTCTCTGTCCTGACAGGGGTTTCTGCCATCCATTATGCCAAATACAGATATAGCAAGGTGTATATTCAGGTGCTGAGGAAATGAAAACTGTACGAGAGGGGAGCTAGAAGATATCTCCCCTCTTGCAAGACCCCACCTGGAATGCTGTGTCCAGCTCTCAGGCCCCCAACGTAAGAAGGACATGGAACTGGCAGAGCAAGTCCAGAGGAGGGCCATGAAGATATCAGAGATCTGGAGAGCCTCTCCTGTCAGAACAGGCTGAGAGAGTTGGGGCTATTCAGCCTGGAGAAGAGAAGGCAACAGGGAAGACCTTAGAGCATTCTCCAGTACCTAAATGTGGCCAACAAGAAAGCTGGAGAGGGACTTTTTACAGGGGCATGCAGTATTAGGAAAACAGGCAATGGCTTCAAACTGAAAAAGGGTAGTTTTAGATTAGTGACTAGGAAGAAATATTTTACTGTGGGGGTGGTGAGGCACAGAGAGGCTGTGAATGCCCCTCCCTGGAAGTGTTCGAGGCCAGGATGGATGGGACTCAGAGAAACCTGGCCTAGTAGAAGGACTCACTGTGAACTTAAAGGTGTCTTCCAACCCAAACCATCCTATGACTCTATGATTGTGACATCTTCTCATTAGCTATTACTTTTGTACGTTCTAAAATAGTAATCTTCCTTCTCCGTGCACAAGAATAGAGTAGGTCATGTAAAGCTGATTGCTTAAAGTATCACTGAATGTACTAAAAACACCCGAGCTGAATTGTAAAAATCATTAGACCAGATCTGTAGCAGCCATTATTTATAGCTATACATGCACTTTAACATTTAAAGAGTGGCAAAATTTTGATTTCTCTACAATTTCAATATGACAAAACCTCTTTCTTTACAAGAAGAAAGAAATCATCAGTATGAAAGATTTGCAATTTAAAAGGGAAATGATCTTCTAATATTATAAGTGGAATGGCTGAAATTGTTTAGAAAGGCAGGATAAGATACATTCAGTTTCCTCATTCTATCTAAAGATTGAAATCATTTTACTCTGTAATAATTGCCTGTAATAATTGTTTGTCACCCATCTATAGCTAATGAAGGGTCAATTGCATGAATTTAGCCCACATACATCAAATAGAACAAAGGGGTGAACTTTTAAATGTATTTAATTTATCCACAGTGGGCAGCATCGTCTTTTTTACTACAGTGTGTTTTCCTTCTTCCCATTCCCCCAAAATCTGCTGTCCCTCTTCCCTATCCAAATAACCCCAAAAAAGACTTCTTAACATAGTATTGTATGGACTGACAGGCTGACCTGCCTGCAAAACCACGACAGACCTGCGCAGAGACAAGATCCTACACATGCACTTCCTGGAGCAGCAGGAAATGGAAAACAGATAAGTGTCTTGACATGGTGACAGTCTGGAAAGTGTGAGCTGGCCACTCGGAAATGTGCTTACTCTAATTGGCCAGCCAGCTAAAAATCACAATTCTCAGTTGATGCTTAGCCAAACAACATAAATTATCTGTCACGCTAAGGTATTGCTTACTGATCTGTACACTGCACATGGATCCTACAGCATGCAGAATTATTCCATCAGCTGTCTGGTAAAGCTGAACTCACAGCGCTCTCCTGACTTTCTTCTTTTCAGAAACCGAACATTTCTTTTTTTAAGATATTACTGTTTTTATTTATTTTCTTTCAGACAAACATATAAGCAAATTTTTTCCAGAGTTGGAGGCAGACTGATGCAATAAAAATTGTGCTGAGGGATTAGCGTAAGGGTATCTCTATGATAATCACTGCAGTAATTGTCAGGCTTGCAGACATATGTGGACTGTATTTTCACAGGAACATTTCTCCAAGGATTTACTGCTGTCACTGGCATAATAATACACTACAGTTGCTTATAAACAGCATATGGCCAAGGTGAAAGGAGCATTGCTTTTAATGAGAACCTTGTCTTCCTTTATTTGCTACACTGGAAGATCTAGTATCAGCATCTTCTAGAGGAGGGAATACTGTCAGAAAAAAATTACTTCCGGACTAATTTATCATGCACAGATAAATTGCTTTGCCACTACTCCCAGTGCATAGCACTACATACCTTCTGATTGGGAAGTGTCTTGCATTTGACCAGATCAAAATTAAGTCAGAGAAAGATCCTTCAAGGCCATTGGTATTTGCAGCTGACTGAGCTGCAAGGTCTACTAAAACTCTCTTGGCTACCCCAATTGACTGTGTTTTGGAATCCCTTGCTACAGCATACTTTGGAATATAGTGTACTTTTACATCACATGTAAAAGCAAGACACGAGTGGTAACTTCAGCCAGTGCTTGCTCCAGAATATATGCAGATTAATTCTTCATTTTAGATAGTTGGATGGAGCTGAAAATTCAGGAAGAAATCCTCATAAGAAGAGAACATTAAAAAGCAATGGTAAAATGGAGCAGAAAATTTCATCTTACCAGTAATATTTTGAGTTGGTTATTTGAAGGATTTTGGAAGATTTTTTTTAGGTGATACATAAATGGAGGACCATGAGTGCACTAATAGACTTAAATTGTTTTGACCAGCCTCACTTGGGATCTCCACCCATACAAGCTTTGCAGATTGGTCCTGGAATTCCATTTAAGCTCAGGCTTTGTCCCTCAGCTCTAGGCTGAGTTGTGATGCTTTTGTAGGCGAAAGACATAACTTAAATTAGTAATGCTTTATAGACTGCAGGTACTTTGTTGTGGATGACTACCTGAAATCAAACTTCTGAATTTTCTGTCAGGAACCTCCTAGCAAAAACCAATACAGGATTGTTGTAAATTCTGGTAAGAATTGAGCTAAACCAAAGCAGCAAATTCTGAATCTTTTGATTAACGAAACAACACAAGATAAAACCACCTGTGCATAGACTGCATAGGTTTTGGTGAACACAGTTCTGCTAGGGAAGCCACCAAATATGTACTCGTCAAATAGAGAAGAGGTCTATTCTCTCATCTTTTAGGGTTTTTTTCTTCTTTAAATAACCTCTGGGTCTGCTATGGCTGTTGTTTACCCTAGTTTGTATGTGATACCTGTGGTAGTAGGTATCTTTGTCTCTGGATTGACTTCAGACCTATTAACTTATCTTCTGCCCTGTCTCCTTTTCTCTGGATGCACCTCCTCCTCACTGCAATCCCTGATAAAACAATGGGCCTCGCAAATCACTCTGCTTTGGTGGCACTGTGCTATGACCCATCCTGCTCAGATATGGGGGGACTGTAACCTCACTGAGAGAACAGAACCCCATCCTCTGCTATTGCTCACCCTCCCTGCTCTGGCTGTTTCTTGGTGGTATCTCAGAACAACAAACCTACTTACACTTCTGGAGGCAATGAATATTGGCTAAACTTCCTGTATTCGTGGAAATCACTTTCCTGCCAATTCTAGACACAGCTCAGCCCATAGAAAGCCTGATATATTTTTGAGTATTTGCTTTGTTTTCACCTTATTCTGGGGAAGTCATGGGGTACAACTTTGGATTTGGGAAGAAATGAAAGGAGAAAAGAAAAAGTAGAGGTCAAAACCAAGGGGAATGAATGTGACAGATCTAGATTTTCAGACTTGGGTGGAGCATTCAGAGCTGCCTGCTTGGTCCTCAGGGGAAAGAGCAATTTTTTGTTCTGATCTGCCAAGACAGCAGGGGCTAGGAGAAAGTCTTAAGAGCCACCAGGAACACTTTGTCAAAGCAGGGAAATGGAACAAAACAAACTGCATGGGTTCAACAATAGAGGAACAGAAATGTGACCATGTGTTGAATGTCAAAGTACAGCAGTTTCCCATCATTTGTTGCTGAACCAACAGCAAAAAACCTCAGAAACTAGCTGTAAGACTGGAGGACAAAGAAATGTCTGTGGTTAGTCAAGCTGTGAACCACCAGCTTGAACAAGTTATAGAAGAGGCAAGTAAAATATTAAGATGTATCAGGCAAACTATTTCCAGTTTTCTACATCAAATGCTATTATGTACAAGCTCATCTAGAACATTGCTGTAATGTTGGCCACCCTTTTCAACTCTTCTATTTTTTATTATAGGTATTTAGCAACATAACAGGATCTCTTTTCTATTCTATTTGTTGAGAAATGGGTTTGAGCATAACAAGATACAGGCTGGCAGAAAACTAAAATATAAGGGCAATAAACAAAAGGGAGCAGCTCTTTGTGCCAGTACTTAATTCTGTTGGTGGAAGATTATTTGAACATAAAGTAGCAATCAGTGAATGTAGTCCAGTAGTTAGAAGACCTTTTTATAATTTAAAAAAAAATGGATGAGCACAAGAAAACTAAAGGACATTCAAAGAACATTTTAAGGAAACACATCTCTCAATTATATATATATATAATCTCTCAATAATATTTTTCTTATTTTATTAATATTTATATTAATTATTCTCACTACTTTTTCTTCAAAATTTCCTTTTTTATCTGCATCAATATTATTTCAATTAATTCAATTGCTTGAGGTTTTTCAGTTCAAAATGTTTTTCATTTTTTCCAATCTGGTGCAGCAAATTATTCTTCTTCTTCCTATAAAACAGATAAATAAAGATAACACACCTTAAAACTGAGGGTAAAATACTGGTATGGAGCATTAGCCCACATCCTAATACAGCATTTGAAGCAAACTTTTACATTCTACTGAATTTCTTATGCAGTATACCTCAGAAAGACAAGCCACATCCAAACCTTTGGTTAACAGAAAGACTATCCTCCATCACCTCTATCTTTATTATAATGACAATTGCAACTGGCTGATAGATAAAACAGAATTATCTTCCAACATATAGAACTATTTTAGTATTTCACTGCAGACTGCAGATAGAATCACCTTAAACAACTTTAAATGTCTATGTATTTGAAAAAGATAAAAGAAAACATTTTCTGAATCACTGAAAATCATTTGGGGAGGAGGAAAAGTAACTGAATATCTTTGATCTTCTCTATAAGCAATCTCTATGATAGGACAGCGTGCACGCTTAACAAGCTTGCAGATGATGCTGAGCCAGCAGGTGTTGGGAGGGGCAAGCAATATTGCATTTCCAAGAAACAGGGCTCCCACTCAGGGAGACCATAACAACCAGAAAAGTGAGCCAACAGGAAACTTGTAAAGCTCAAATTGCTCAAGGAAGAGTATAAAGAGAAAAAAATAATAGAAAGATAAGGATTATCACAATATTTCTTTGATATTGTCCATGAAGAGCTATTAAAATGTGATTTCTTTAAATTTTATTTATTTATTTATTTTTAGTTGCAGAAGTGACTGTGGAGAAATTATGTTAGAGAGCTATGCAATCAATCATACCCTGCAGAGGAAGGAAGCTGTTCTGTGTCTCTTTCAGTAACAGCAAGCAGCAAAGGAAATTGAGTGCAACGCTTTCAGAACAAAATTTTAAAAATCATAACCAAGAAAGCCCCACATGCTTCACAAAGGGTAGCTTTAAGATGTGTAGCTCCTTCCTACAATGAGGTTTTAGAGATGAGGAGGTTTAGAGAATTGAAATTTTAGACACCCTAGAGTTTTAAAAGGTATTGAATGTTTTCTGGTGTGGGCAAACCAGAAAAACACCATCAGTAGCTATGAAATACAGGAGATGTTAATTGCATTAAAATAACAAAGTGACTATTTGGAGTGTGCTTGTCTGCTCTTATACTCACTCTGCCATAAGCACCTTCCACTGATATTGGGTTGGAGATAGACCTTTGAAAAACAGAGCTCAATCCTTGACAGCTCTCCCGTTGATCCTCTTCCATTTTAAGTGAAGCCACAAAGATTACATCCTCCCATCCTCCTCTTCCCTTTCCTGCACCCTGTTTCTCAAGGACAGTCTAGGCACGTGTCCTGCACGTGCTACAAGCAGGGTCTGGCACAATCGAAGCAGCAGGAAACAGGGGAAAGTGCAGGGTGCAAGTAGAGAGTAATTCAGATGTGGTCGGGGTGCTCTAAGCCACTCTTCAGTAGCAAAGCCTGTCTCAGGAGAACATTGGATATTTGCTCCAATGTATCGTGACTCATCAATGTGAAATGGGAAAAATAATAGCATTATTTTTCAATTGTGTTTCTGTAATACCTAACACAAAGGGAACATCATTTGAAGCTTGTAGTGCTAGTACTAGTGTTATTACTATTATTATTAGAATTTAACTTTTAGCAGTGATGGCTTAAAAACTAGATGGCCTAATGTAAGTAGCCAAGAAGGAGGCTATAATTCAGTTCAGACAGTGATTTCACAAATTAGTTCCCTTCCACTGTCCCAGGCATAACAAATCTATTTTTCAATGTCTCTTTTCTTCCAATTCCTACTGTCTAAGCCCGACCCTTAAGAAACTGGGTCTTCTTATAGAAGCCCCCTGTGGAGGGGGTGAAAGTTAAGTTTGATGCTTATAACAATATTTTTTACAAAGATAGGAATAGTTACGTAAATAATATTTTTATATCTTTTTATAGTATATTTATCATATTATTGCACTAATCATGAGCTCATTTGTGCAAGAGTCTGCTAACCTCCCTTAAGCAAATAATATGTTTCAGAAAATCAATGTATTGCATTTCTCTTCTGGTGTACACACAATGTTTAACACTAAGACTAAATGAGATTCTTTTCTGGAAAGTTGGTCAGTCTTTGGCCTCATTGCATAATTAAAAGTAAATACAATTTTTAAACATAAATTCACAAAGGCTTATAGCAAAGGAAACTATTTTAATAAATATGGAAGTAACAACAATATTATAAAACTAAATGCTTGGCTTCAAGGTGCAAAGAGGGTAGTAAATAGCTGTTTATTTCTCCTTTTGTTTAATGAAAACAGGCTTTAAAAAAAACTGTGCATCCCTTCAGGATTTTTAGGATAGATATAGCTACGGTTTAATTTATTTTTAGTTACAATATCGGTGATTAAAGAAAGCAGTATTCTGGTTTGTGGAGTAATAATGTGCTAATGCAACAAATATTTCAGATCAGAGAGGAAGATTCTGTAGCTGCATCATGTGATGTCTTAAAAGCATCACGTTATGATCACAATTCAATGTGAAAATCAAAAAGCCCTGCTTGCTTCCTCTGGAAGCAGAAACATTCCAGTAAGAATTTGAAAGAGGTGAATACCAAGTCAAAGAAAAAAGTGATCCTTTACTTACAGGGAGTTCTGTTTCCCTTCTCTTTTTGTTAGGAGGTAAGCACACAGATGCAGATGTGAGGGTTGCAGAGGAAGATCTCTCTGAAACCCATTAGAGGTCTGATCCATGCCCTTGGGAAGAGCAGGCATTTTCTGTCTATCTGCCAACACTGACTGTTTAATGAAAGCTCTTACTGTGCTGAACAAGGGTTGTCTCAATTTGTCGAATACTATACAAGTCTATTGCTCCTCCTGTGAGCATGTTCATGTTTGTTTCTTTACCTGGAATGCTAATTCTCTATTTATACAGAAAGAAGAGATGGAGCAGAGGTCATGAGAAGTGAATTTCCTTGTGGAGATATAATAAATTGTAATAACAATTTTCATTCATTCATACCATTTCTAATTCTAATTGAGTTAAAGATCAATTTTTTTCATCCTGTGATTATACTCTCCCTAATCAAATTTGTTATCAATATGAAAGCTAAATCTATCACTATGCACAAGCTCTTTGATCAGTTAGATACAGGTTTTCCTTGTTCATATTGTTTACCACATATATTCTTGGAAATTAAATTCTTTGTTTAATACTGAGATTTTCCAAACTGTAAGGAAACTCTGATCCTAAAAAAGGCATTTAGCATTTCCTAGTAGTAAAAATTCTACCCATTTATGCTAAACTTTAAGACTCTGGATTCCATTTGTTTCCCTTCCAAATTAAAAATAGATAATTGTAAAAATGAGAACCTAAAAAAATGGCAGAAAATAATTCCTCAAATCTAAGTCATAAAACTGTGCACTGTTTTTGACAACTACAAAGCAAGAAAAATAGCTGCCTTTCAGAGTATTATCTCTCATAATCTCTCTGCAACACATGAGGTTTTCATTTTTTAATGCCTTTAAACATTATGGCCAGCCCTGCAGCAGATAATCAGTTAGTTCCCATAAAAAGGACAGAACATTTAGAGACATCTTAGCCACTTAATGGCAGAAGCAGCTGGGTGGGAAAGGGCATCTGAGGCCATCGAGTTGAACCTATGACCCAACATACCCTTGCAGGAACAGTGACTCCAACACCTCCCTGGGCAGCCCATTCCAATGTCTAATCACCCTTCATGTGAAGAAATTCCTCCTGATGCCCAACCTAAACCTCCCACAGGGCAGATTAAGGCAATGTCCTCTTATCCTGTCACTAGCTGCCTAGGAGAAGAGACCAACCCATGGCTGGCTACAGCCACTTCCTCTGCAGTCTGGCCTCCCAAAAAAATGCATAGAAGAGGTAGGTGTGCAAACCTTTCATTTTTGTCCATTTGCAGTCATCTGCAGGACTGTCAAGTATGAGAGTTTTATGTGGTCAAGAGTGAAAATGTTCTAAGGACAAAGTCATTAGAATTACTATAATTACTATAATGGCAGAAGAACTATTATGAAAATTGTAACTAAGTGGTCTGTGTTTTTTAGAAAATAAGTATCAAAAAACACTTCAAGATCTGTTGCTAACAACCCTCAAGTCCCTTTGATGTGGTAACTAAATCTAGGATATCAGAACTATACGGATCTGTCTATAATTACCAGGAAAATTGCCAATATTTTGTATTTTTGGGGGGGGTCTTTAAATTTTTTTTTTATGTACCTAACCTAAATGTGTTCTGATTCCCCTTCAGGGAAGCAGAATTTTCCTTCTAGTTTGGGCAAGACACTGGTCAACTTCATAAAATGACTACACAACACAAGACAACAAAGGTGTATGAAGTTCACATACTGAAGTGAATTTGAGAAGCCTCATAGAGAAGCCAAGGGACATATTCAAGATTTAAGAATAGAGTTGCATTTTTCCTAGAACTGGATTTATTTTTTTCTCCAAAATGCCTATGATTTTTCAACAGGTGGTCTGCAGAGGCAAACTTTCCAAAATTCCACTTTTGGATTGGGATCTTCCTGCAGAACACAACACTTAATTTCTTCTTTATTATATTATCCCACATAAAGGAGCATTTTTTTTTCCAAAACTGAGTAGCAAAAGTATATTTTTATAAATTTAGCCAGCCTCCTTATTCTACTTGCATAGAAATTGAAGGCCAGTCCCCGCTGGCTCCATGAGAGCTCATAAACCTGCTTAGGAAAGAGGTGTGCCCCACATGCTCAAATTCTGTTAATGTTCAACTGCAAGGCAAGTTGCAGCCTGGAGCCAATTCAGCCCTTTCCTTTTTGGGATCCTTTCCCTAGCCAGGATGTGGATTCTGTAGTCTGAGAATTCAGCAGCAGCCTGTTCTAACATGTAAATTAACTCTGCTTTTGGTAGAGGCTGGACAAATTGACTTTCCAGGGTGCCTTCCAGCCCTTATTATTCTATGATAATATCCTTCCTGCCCTTCCCACCAGTCCCAGCTCAGAACTCAGCCCCACACTGCCACACCTACTCCCTTACCACCTATTCCCTACTTCTGAAAACCAGCACCTTGACTCTGTTCCTCTCCCTGTGCCAGCCAAGCCTTCCAGTCTTTCCCACTTCCAGCACATCTCACCAACTTCATTCTCCCACTCTTACACTATTTCTGTCCCATGCCTAAGCAGTGAACTATTGAGGAAGGCGTTCCTGGTACCTGGCCAGGCTCATGAAGGAACTGTGAAACGCAGCAGAAGAGATTCAATGGCTAAAAACAAAGAACACTAACTCCTTGAAGCACTTGTTCCCAGTATCAGACACCCATAAGCAGCCAGGACTTTTTGGTATTAGATGCTCGTAGTAGCTATAGCCTGCCAAAAATTTAGGGAGACAGTGAGAAACACATAGTAGTTTCAGGGCAGTAAAATCACACTTTGGAAATCACTCTCTTTTTCTTGGCCTATCTTTCTTTTTTGTATTATCCAATACATTTTATTTTGATTTAGCATTTTTAATCTTCCTA
Organism: Bombycilla garrulus; assembly: GCA_013400315.1. Taxonomy (NCBI): domain Eukaryota; kingdom Metazoa; phylum Chordata; class Aves; order Passeriformes; family Bombycillidae; genus Bombycilla; species Bombycilla garrulus. Next base: position 1,011,267 of record VXBU01005600.1, read on the forward strand.
TCACTTTATTTTTAGGATATTAGCTTAGTCCCTGCAAGTTCCATAAAACCCTTACTGAAGTGTGACTGATGTTTTTTCTTTTTCCTCATTGATGGTTACCAGGCTTTACATGTGGGAAAAACTGCCTGATGCTCACAAAGTCATTTGCGTGATCCTCAGGAATGTCTGGCCTTACCAAACTTCAGCCACACAGTCCCCTGTGGGAAGTTCCTTTAGAAATTGTACAGAAACTGGGACAATAATCTCCTCTGAACAGATTTTCCATCATTGATATATCTGAGATACAAGGTCAGATATGGGTTTTAATCTTCAAGCAGTTTGACTTAACTCATGGGATTCCACAACTGTGAGCCCTTTCTCTCCTCTGCATCACTTTAATATTTGAGGAACAAAATTCTTTTGAAGTTAGGACGCTTTTAGTTCTGCCTTTGCTTATCAAGGGACCTCATTAGTGTCAGTCTTTTAAATTATCAACAGGCGAAGGGAAGCTCTACATGACTGTACACTAGTTTTTGGCACACTGCATTGTACATTTGTTACATAAGTAAAATGTTCCACAGCCTGAACCAATATGGTTACAGAATTTTTGCTTTGGCACAGCCGTATTTGTTTTCCTAAAAATCTTAGCACAAAAGAAATTATGGGGGAGCATGTTGTTTCCTCTGTGCTTTCACTTGTGTTAGAGGCTAACACAAAAGCAAGCTGCAGAAGCCGAGAATGGCCAGGTCTCTAAGGGTAAGGTCCAAGTCCATATTCCTTTTTCTATCCCATCCTGCCCCTCACAAGTATGAAGAGACTGATCAACTGTGGACCTTGAAATGTAGTCTAATTTTGGGCACCTGCCCTCAGCCAGCAGGTAAGCTCAGGCGTGTCACTGGTGGGAGCTGTTCTTCACAAGAAAAGTAGAAATGCTCATGTTTTTAATTAGACATCACCATTTTTTAGATGACTGCTGGCTTTCAAGTAACTATCAGAACCATGGCACAGGCAGAACTTCATCTGACTCCTGATGCCCTCTAAAGCAAAGTCTTCTCAGAGTCAGTAGGTTGTTGAAATCACAAGTGATGCTATCACAAATACATGTACGATAGAAAATCTTAAAAAAACTGGGATCTGAGCTGTTTTATTGCAGGACCTCAAGTGTACTTTGTTACAGCATGAATGAGTCTGTTGCACTTTGCTTTGCAACATCAGGTAAATGTGAAGAAATACTACCCATAGTAACTGAAAAAGTAATGTTCCCTATGCCCTACAAAACTACTTTTCATCAAAAGCACACCAGGCCCATGGAGAGCACCTGGGGCCTCAAGTCCACTGCTGGTGCCTGAGTTCTCACACCAAGCCTGAAAACCACATCCAGCTCCCAGTTTCTCATGCCATGCTATGCTATGCCAAATTGCTACATCCTTTTCCCAGTTCCCTATCTCAGCTCTATATGTCCTGATTCAGCCCGCTGACACCTACACTAGTTAAATAAGTCTGTATCCAGGTACCTTGAGCCCAGACCTGTAAGAGGTGGCACCTTGCTGGTGCTGGTACCTGGCCATGGTTACTGCCACCAGACCCGAGCTGCAGACTGATATTTTGGTTTGACCTTGGTCCTGCCTCACTACCAGACACTTGCCTGAGGATCTGGGCTCTTGACTGAATGTGGCAGCTGTACTTTCTTTAATCACATTGTTGGGTGCTGTGGGACTGGGCACTGGCTGGAGTGGCTTCTGCTCTCCTGACCTCATCTTCTTGTCCCTAAAGGAACAGTTGACCTTTGCTGCTCCTGGACAATTGGGAGGGTTTTTTTGTGGAAGGTGGAAGTCTCACTTTCATCACCCTGATAGAATGTACTCTGAATGTATAGTTCTTGGTTCTCACATAATTTCAGGCTGCTTTCTTGACCAATCATTGCCACCTTCAATTATGAACCTTTCCTCTAAACTACTTCAACTGTTTTCTAACATGGCAACTTAACCAAATACTACATTTATTCAGCCTGAACATTTATGAATACACAGACTAGATTCCTACCTGAAGAAAAGCTGTAGTGACACCTTGCACGGTACATCTCTTCCAATTTGATGTTAAAACATGAATATAGCTTTCCAGTAAGATGTATCTATCATTCAATTCTTCACATTTGTGTTGTCTTTTTTTCCCCTTAATTTCATTTTAACAGCACCATGGAAGATTTCTACTAAAGTTGTAAGATAGGGTTTAATGTACGAGAAGAGCTAGCTTATTCTGAAATAACCCATTATTGACAATGCCAATTTGATATTTTTTGGTGTGTTAATTCCTAGTTGGTTCAAAAACTGTTATCAGCTTCAACAGCGTTTTGGGAATCAGGCTCAGATTCTCTTTATCATATGGTGACAACTCATGGCATAAACCACCCAAAGAAGAACCAAACACAAAAACCCTTTCACTATATCTTATCTTCCAGAACCTCCTTCATCCATTCAATAGCTCTCAAAGTTAACTGACTGCTTCTCTTAGACCAAATCCTCAATGTATCAGAAGCTGAATTTAATTTCTTTTTGCTTTTTCAATTCATCAAGTACCGATACTTTCCAACTGTTGTCTTTCCATTCTTGTCCAAGACATTGTTAGTTATATAAATCCAAGGTAATTTTTTGGCTATAGATTAACAGATGGAAAAGATTTTTTACACATTTTCCTTCTTAATGTCACTTCTCATTAGTTTCTCACTTTCTTTTACCCATTTCTCTAGCTCTGCCTTTATTTTTCTAACTCTGTTAATAACCTCTTTTACCTACTCTTTCTTCTCATCTTTAAAAATCAGATTCATTATATGCTTTCAGTAGGATTCCTGCTTCCTTTTATTTTTTTATATTTTATTTTCTGGGGCTCTAAGCTTCACTTCTGACAGTGATGGCTGATAGCCAACAGCAAGCCAAGGGTGCAAGAAATTGAAATGAAATGGCATTGGTCTTGTGAAATATCTTTTGCAACATTCCCATTCCTTGGGCATTCGAGCATCTCACAGAAGACCACAGTTTCAGTGCAAGCCCAGGGCTTTTCTGAAAGCAACCATTTTAACACTTTGGATATAAATGAGAGGAAAAATCAGACATGAGTTTAAAAGAAAAGTTTTTGTTTTTAAAAGAAGTTTTTATTTTAGAGAAGCATCATGGAATTCAGAAACGCAGGGGATTTTCTTCCTTGTCTTTATGAATCTCCCTTTTACCTATTTATTTTTAAACTGAAAGTTCAAACTGCTCATCTGTGTCTTTCAATTTAAGAGAATTGCTTATCTTCCCTTCAGATTCTATTTATTCCATGACTTCCCCAGTTCTGAATCATCAAAATCCTTTCCTAGATTGTTTTACACAGACAAAAAATGTAATCAATGAATAATTATTACTCATAGGGTGTTACATACTTCAATATTATGAATCGTGATTTTTTTTAAATTTTTTTTTTGTTTGTTTGCTGGTTTAGAACAGAGTTCTACAGTACAACCTAGTCACCTACAAGTAAAGATCAGAATATCAGTGTTACTACAAATCCTTTAAAACAATGCTTTATCCTTTGCTCTGTCCCTGAGATCTTTGGATGAGACACTGCTCTGATGAGAGATGTTTACACTTTGTTCTGGCTGGATAAACTTTCTGTAACAAAGGCTCAACATTAAGCTCCAGCTAATATTTGCTAAACTACTTATCGCAGATTAAGGTGTGGCTACACAGTGCTGATTAAACAGCCCTTCAAAATGCACCCAGCGTTTTCCAGAAGCCTAAATGCAACATACACCACATGATTCTGATTAATGCCTCCAATTTTAATAAGTTTTTTTTTCCTGCATTTGTCTTTCCCCCATTGTTATAAATAATATATAATAGTTACATATAAAGATATTTTAACCCTTTTAGCAAATTATAATATTTCTAGCAAAGCTATGCTTTCATATGTTATGCCCATTTCTCCACAGTGGCCTTGGGTATCAACTGCAGCACTCCTTTTCATTACTGAAATTAGGATCCAAGTGCCAAAGCAGAGCTAAATGCTGATTCTTCCTCAGAAATAGACATACAGTGCCTACAACAGGTACAAACCTGAAATCTATAATGATTGATATGTGGTAAGAGCATTCTGCTCATGTCTTCAATTTTTATGACTGCAGCTATTGAAACAACTCATTTAGCAAAACTGACACTGAAAACACATCAGAGGCTTAGACCAGATACAGAAAGAGAAAAAACAAAAGGGCTTTTTCTGGGACTGGACTCATTGTGTAAGGAGCTGTGAAATTGAATAGAGGACAAATAATAGCTAAATGATAATTATGACCTCAGTTACACCGTCATGGTATGGGAAGACAGGTTTACTCCTCTTTCAAATAATAATTTTTAGTATATTAGTTATGCAAAAGGTTGCATGCAAATGGAATTTCAGCTCCTAAAATGTCAAATAGCAAGAAATAATTTGGGGAACTAAATAATGGCTTTTTTGCAAATGTCAAATTACTAAAAGCAACACAACATTTTTCAGAAATGTTCTACTGACCAAGTCACTTAAACAGATACAGAGAGTGGTTCAGGGGAAAAAAAAAACCTCTCAACTTCTAGTTACAAATAGATAATTGCTGGCAAAATATGCCAATATGCCACTTTTCCTACACTAAATGCTTGACCATTTATGCTGAAGGCAGTGTATAGTCACTCAGAGAAAAAGCATTTGGAAAAAGTAGCAATGTGAGAAGAAAATACACTTTTGACTTCACAGTCTACTGTAACACTGTTCTGATGGGAAAACAGGAAAAGTTGTCACCAAAGTGTTATTTTGTCATAAAATAGAATGAGCTCAGTAGTCTGTATCAAAGAGTCAGGTATTTTTTTTTAATTCCATATTAACTTAAAACAAGTATTGCATATATATAGAGAATTTAATTCAGTAAATTAAGTCGTCTCATGGATGTGCTCATCTTCACTGCTTATATGTTGTTCTATTTACTGAATTCTTGAATGTCTTTTGAACTTCAATTTTTCCTGTCACAATACACCTGTATTAGCAATGGAGACTGTCCAGATTATGGTAAAAGTCTGAAGGAGCACAAAGAAGGACAAAATAATATCATCCAGTGTTCACTGCTCTTCTCTTTTTTTTTTCTTGAGAAGTGAAAGGCAGAAGAATATGTATTGAAAAGTTTTTATGTAAGGGGTTTGAATAGGTAGGGTTAAGAATTTCAGAATCTAAACCACACTTTTAAAGAAAGGCATTATTTGTCTCGTCTGTCATATCTACACATTCACTTATTTTTAAGACACTTGAAAAAGAAACCTGCTAAACAGAAACTGAGAAAGATACCGCTTTAGCTATCAACAGCAATGCATCTGGTCAATGTTTCTTATTTTCCTGTTAGTTTACCTACCAGATCTCAGATTTAATCTGTAATTTATTTTGCAAAACAACCATATTTGGGAATTATGACTCAAGTATCAGAATTACTGACTCAGGTACCACAGCCACAGATATACAGAAGGACTCTAAAAATGTAGCATAATCTACTCTCTACATTTTAGCAGATGAAGTGTAGCTAAGTAATTTGTACAGATACCTATCTAATATTTCCTTATTTACTTGGAGTGAAAGAGTTGGTGATTCTGGGAATAAGGGTGTCCACACAAGTGCTTAGTTCAGAGACTTAGGGTTTCAGAGGTGTTATTTGTTGATCAGTGTCACTAACATTTGTAGGCATCCACACTGCTACTCTCAGAGAGTTGCTTTAAGATTGTCTTATGATGACTTTTTCCCTTACATTCTTTTTTTTTTTTTAATTAAGTGGACTTTCTCACAGCTCTTGCAATAATATTTCTCCTTCCAAATGCCACCTGAATTAACAACCTATCCCTAATTATTTTTTTTAATATTTCTTCCAATTTTGATACCCAATTGAAGAGTTAACAGAAAATAGAGGAAGATACCAGTACTACTACTACTGCTGAAAACTGAAGTGATGAAAAATTTGGTAGGACGTCGCAAAAGAAAATATGTTAGGTAAAGATGAGAAAATATTTGAAACAGAAGATGGATAGATAGGTGAGAAAGGATCAACAAATCTGTAAATAACTGAAGGCTGTAATTCCTCAGTAAATATGAAGGCACATGAACATTGGCTGAAATTATTTGCATGAGTGTTGCACGAGGTTTTAATAGTTAAATGGTTTGTACCCTCTGGAGTAATTCAGCTCAATGTGATCAACATAGAGTTTTGGGTCTTCATCCCACTTTAGGAAATGGGAGTTGCCTGGTAAAGTGTATTTGGAGAGGATCTTCCAATTTCAAATTGCTCTGGGTCTATGAAAACTATAATGTGAACAGAACTAATAACAGGTAAGTGGTGGCTACTGGCTAATTTTCTCAGAGAACACTCTCCTGTACTAAGCCAAAACAGTAATGTACCCATAGGCTTCATGAGTTCAAACCACTGCAGCCTGGTCAGAGCATCTAACCAGGGAACTCTTCCGAAGGTGAGTCTTTGACCTAGTTTTGAGAGTTCCTCAAGTCAGCAAGAAGATGCCAGTTATACCTGTTCCACTCCTGTGGCCTTCTGAGCTGAACATGTATCCTCTAATTGTTGCAAGCAAGGATATAAAAGAGAATGTACTATCAGGTGGTAGGCAAGGATATAAAGGAGAATGTATTATCAAGTGGTAAACTGCAGTGTTGAGAATAGGAGCAGAAAAAAGATTGGGAAACACTAGAATTTTGTACAGATAATGAGAGGTTTGCTCTGAAGAAGTGGGTAGTCAAATATTAAAACTTGAAAATTTCTTTTCATGCTGTTTTAAATTCTATGTGCAGGCTTATTCTCCACTTAAGAAACTTTTCTTTGTCTCTGCTTTTCCCGAGTTTCATTATTAATCAGAGAACACATATATGGAAATTTCTTTATCCCTTTGTTTACCTTGGTATTGTATGATTTTGTTAGCACAGAGCATCTCTTTCAACTTCAGCTTTCTGAATACTTCCCAGAAAACCTCATCTACCATATTAGGAGAGATGCCAAGTACACAGTCTTCATGATACCTATGAAATTCCAGTCACTCTATGAACAAGGTACAAGGATTTCCTGTCTGCTCAAAAGTGGAAGTGAGTGAACTGGAGCAAGAATCCCTGGATGGTTTTCTGGAGTAAATTTTAGGTGAGCCTAGTACACTCTTCCTGTCCCAAGGAATACAAACCTCAATAGTAGAGGCACAAAGAATGATCAGATTTAAATTAAGATGTGGGATAACAAGTAGAGATCCTGACTGTAGACATTATTAGCTATTATTATTGATGTTTTATATAGCATATCAGGACACTGCACAGAACATATGTCCATTGGACATATATCCTCAGTAGAAAGCACTGAGAATGCAGGGTGACAGAGAGAAAAATGATTCTGTCATTTTTCTGAGTGACCTATGAAGACACACTGAACCATAAACACCTTAAAAAGTCTTAAGATGAAAGACAGGCAAACTGGAGGCCAGCATATCTGCATGCTTTTTATTATACTGGATTGAACCTGGATTTCTTCTCAACCAAAAAAATCTCCTGGCCAATGAACAAGCAAGGGCCAGGAAAACTTCTCATTAATGGTTTTTTAATATAACTCTGAGGAGGTCAGCTATATCTAGAGATATGTGCTCACACAGCCTGTATAGAACACATGCATGCTGAACATGAAGTGTGGCTTCGTAGCTAAGCCTGTGAGTGAGTAGATGCCAAGGCCTTTGCAACAGATACCAAGCTGGAACTTATTCCAGGTGTTCTGCAACATGAAGGTGCTCATTTCACACCAATAGGAGTAGCCATGCAAAGGATAGTCATGACCTGTTTGGAGCGATAGCTAGAAAAGGCATTGCTCTGTCAAGGAGATTGCAAGGACATGATAGAGGTAGTCTTTGTCTGCTTATACTTCAGTGTTCATATTAGTCATTCTGATCCTGCTCTTTTCTCCACTGTATCTCACATTTTTGGTTGTTTGAAGTCTTGTTTCCACTCAGAGCACCTTTTTGCATCACTCCCTTTTTGGTCAGTCTCTTCCATCCTGACATCTACTTAGCACTGCACTCTGGCCAGCTCTTCTCCCCAGTTTACTTTTGTGGGTTTGGGTCTTGTTGGGTTGTTTTTGTTTTTGTTTTTTTTTCCTGTGTTACATTTCTCATTCTCTTTCTTATATCCACATCCATTTCTTTTTTATTTGTCTCCATATTTTCTGCCTTGCCTCTTGCTCAAATAAGAAATGGTGCTCCCCTTAATTAAGCAGAAGAAATTCTGTGTCAAGGACACGTGAGTGGTAGGGAGGATGGAGTCTCCCTTTCACACATTCTCTTGGAATTAATCTCCCAGGAATTAAGTGCAGCTGCAGATAAAGGGCGCATGATACCAATTCATATTTTGCTAGAATTTTTTTGATGTTGTTTGTTATATGCTTTTTACTCATTGTACAGCTTGGGAACTTGAATCATAATGCTGAAGTATAGAGGAATCAAAGCTATTGATTCTGACAAGAAGAAATATGCTTTTTCAATATCTAAGCAGCCATAAAGAACAAGGTGCAAATATTGATTTGGTATATTGCTATCATTCTTTACTTAAGAGTGTTCGCTGAGGCAGTGGTGTCAGTGGTCAATGGTGTTACAATGGTTATTGCTGCAGCACGGACTGCAGCTATCTGACACTGAGACAGCCATTAACATGCTTTGAAATAAAATCATTAGATATATGTCCAGAGCTAAAATTAGACAATAATGTTTATCAGCAAGCTTGAGGAGTAAGTGTGGTAGAAGAACAGTTAAGCAGACTTTTCCTTGTGATGCAATAAACTGCTATTGCATTTTGCCACAGAATGATACCTTGGAACGCAGCTATGTAAGTACAAAAAACCCCGCATATGTCAGGGTCCAGTAGGTCTTTACCTCTTCTGGTTTAGGTTTTACTTCTATTTTTTCTCACTTTTCACACTGAAATGGGAAGTATGTTTGTAATAGGAAATTAAGAACTCAACACCTAGATTCTTAATCTTCCAGCAGGAGGGAAGAATGGGGTTGTTTTTCAGAAATATAACACAGATAAGAGCTGCGTTTTTATGCTGAGGACATGCCCAAGTTAGACTTATACTCCGCAATTTTCTTTACCACCTGGGACATTGTGCACAGTTACTCTTGAGATACCCTCATTTTTCTGGTGGTAAAATCTGCAGTCATTGGAAATACATAAACTGGGCTGTGCAAATGAGCACAGAATTTGTTCCACAAAATAGCTTCACTCCAGCATATAATAGGTAAATATTGTAACACTCAAACAACACAGTTACCCCACGTTCACTTTAAAATTTCAGATCATGGGCTAAGGAATAAAAGCTCAATGTGCAAACAGATTTAAAACAATGAATATGAGAAGAGGGCATACCCACAAACACACTGCTGGAAGAAAACACGAACAGGCAACACAAATGGTAACTTTATAGGGCTGCTCATAACTAAATGTTCCTGGGTGTTTTTACATCACTGCAATTAATTAACCACTCTTCCATAGTTCTTAATGGTTAACAAAGAGCTCTTTGAGATCCTTGACAATAGCTCCCCGTATGTAAAACAGGGATAACCATTCAGTCTTTTCAAACCTCTGCTTTTCTAGACAAGCCCACCATAACAAAGGGGGAGAAAAAGGGTTGTAAGAAAGAGCTAAAAAGTGTCAGAAAGCTTCCATCAGCCTAATGGAGCCCATAAATGGTAACAAAACACAAGATAATGGTGTACTTGCAAGCCTTCATCTTTAATGATGCTGAAATTTGAGATCATTTTGTTTGTATATTTGGAAAAGTGGTTATAAGAATCCTCAGAGGCAGTACTGTCAATACTGCTCTTCTTTAAACTAAAGTGTTTTCTTCCAGAGTTGCTACACAGTGTTGTTAGGCTGAAAGCAAGGCATTTTTAATGCAATTCATGCAGGAACAAAGCAGACAACTCTGCTATAGGGAGAACTCTCACCGCAGAGGTGTGAAAAACCCAGGGCTGAGTTTCCAGGAAGAAACTGGGACCTGCTGGGCAACCTGGAGCTGGGTTTGTAAATCAGATTGGAGGCAGAGGAGACATGTGGAAGGCAGTCAGCAACAGAAGGCTGACTCTGAAAGTGACTCACAGAGTGAGGGACAGGGAACCAGAGAGAAACTATGGCTGAGCTCTGAATTGTGAAGGTTTGGAGGGGAGGAAAATAATTAGGAGCTCTCAAGAAATGAAAAAGAGGATGACCATTTTTAAGGATGTGAGCTGGGTGCATAATAAAAAGTGCTCTGATATTTGGCCGCAAAACTGCAGCTGGATGTGCAACATTACTGAATACTTTCAAAAAAGTAGAATTTGTAATATTTGTATCTTTTCAACAATAGATGAAAGGAAAGAAAGGTTTATTGTCTCATTTTCTTTCATCTATGAAAAATGTTAGAGTTGATTTTTTTCACAGCATCTAGTATGAGGCCACAGCGTGGATTTGTGCTGGAAATAGCACACAAATTTTACCACAGGAGTATTTTCATTATCACTGAGCAGCCCTTGCACAGAGCCAAGGCCTTTTCTGCTCCTTGCCCCATCCCACAAGTGAGGAGACTGGGGGTGCACAAGGAGTTGGGATACCAGATGGCATCAGCTCAGCATGTAAACCTGGGAGAAGAAGAAGGAAGGGGGAAACATATTTGGAGTAATGGCGTTTGTCTTCCAAGCCATGGTGATGTGATGAAGCCTTGTTTTCTGGGGGATGGCTGAGCACCTGCCTGCCCATGGGAAGTGGGGAATGAATTCCTTGTTCTGCTTTGTTTTCAAGCATGGCTTTCCCTATTAAACTGTCATTATCTCAACCCACAAGTGCTCTCACTTTTACCCTTCTCATTCTCTCTCCCATCCCACTGTTGTAGGGGAATGAGTGAATGGCTGTGTGGTGTTTAGCTGCCTGCCAGCTTAAAGCAGAACATGTAGTATTATGTAAAAAGCTGAGTAGAAGCATTTAGTTATGGCCTGTAAACAGCTGGTAGAGATGCTCCTCTCTATCTAACACTCAAGGAGGACTTAGGCAAAAATTGAATATGGGATTCCCACTGTCCTTCCTGAGGACATAAGACATTCTGTTCTTGAGAGGATAGATGATCTCGTAACCTGCCTTCTTGATGGCTTCTCTGTCTCATTTAGGCACAGTTTGAAACTAGTTCCAGACAAACCATTTCTACAAGCCCATATTTTTCAAATATTAATTTACACAATCAATATTAATGAATGACTGAATCTTGTGCACAAATTCCTCATATTCTGTGCATGTAGACACCATCACAAGAAAAGTGGCTAGGTAGGAGTAGATGTAGATGGGTAGGGGATGACTCTCTTAGGGGACAAGAAGTTTTGTAGAGGGATATTTGCATATGAGCGTTTGAAGACAAAGACCTCCCTGAAGAGGTTGACTTTAACATCTGGAGCAAAAGTATTTTAAGTATTGGTTCAATAAAAAATCTCTTTCTTTCTCTTATGTCAGTTTTGAAGGCAATTTTTTTTGGTTTTGTGTAGTTTTTACTTTTTATCCTTGCTCATACATATTTCCATTATGGCATGATTCTATCAGATTTTTAAAAAAATCAAACAAACAAAACCACGAAGAGCCCCCAAACCATCCCACACCACCCCACACATGCACTTTGCCAGATTCTTGTGCTGCTGTTTTCTCTGAAAATCCCATTTAATTTTCAGTGACTCTAGTCTACTGTGAACAAATATGGAAGAAAATAAATGCCCTGGCTGAAGACAGATTGAAAAGAACCAGGTGAGTGTGGCTACTCATCTGTGTGCAGTAATTTCCTGAAAGGATACTTCTTCTTGGTACAAAAACCTGTTAGCGAGAAGTCATTAAAAAACTCCTAAATATTGATGTGAGGAAATGCAGCAGCAAGGGGATTAGGAGACTGGCTTTAAAACTCAAGCTTGCAGCATGTAGACAATTATGACTCACACATCTGTGCTGTCCTCAATGAATTTAGCACTGTGATCAACAGTATATACATTTGTCTCTTTTCCATCAGGTAAATCAGAAAATGTTTAGTCACATTTTCCATTCATCCATTCAAATTCTGTAAGATCAGTATGTCCCACACTTACTTTAGATGCAGCAGTACTGCCTTTCTGTTAATTTTAAAGTAAGTTCCCAGGGACTGCATTCTGGGAACAGGTTTTCTGCCTTGTATGGGTTTCTGTGTGTAACTTTTAATTAAAATATACATTGTAGCTGGCTAAAATCCTACACTCCCTGTATATCACTGTGTTGTTATGAATAGAAAAATACAAATAATGGCACTGTGCATTTGAATCCTAATTTCCTAAGGAATTTTATTTGAGTGAGCTTTTATTTTTCCATTCAATACTAGAAGCTTTTGATTCCCTTCTAAACTTGTCTTGACAGGATGGTGGAGCTACCAAAGACAGACAGCTGCTTCAAGTGTTGCGACACTTGGGGAGGGGTGAGCAGAGGGGCACCAGCAACAGGGCTGGAGCATGCCCCTCATGGCAGAGGCACTGGGCACCTGTGTGTGCTGCTGGGTCTGAAGGGCACAGAAAGGACCAACAACCACCTGCTGGCTTTTCTGGTGGCCAAGGGGGACAGAAGGGGCTGAGAGCTCTGCCAGGGCAACGGGTGAGGTGAAGGAAGCAGAGATGGTGGGAACGTGATGGTGAGGATGCCGTCTGATGGGACACGGGAGGAACACGGCAATATTGTGGGGGATGCCATGCCTTTCTTCAGGAAAATAGGCTTCAGCTGATTTGTCACTTAAGGGACAAATATGTCTAAAAACTTCTGTTTGAAAGGAAATACAAAATTACATCTTTTTTAAAATGAAATCATGGAAAAGCAATGCAACTATCTTTGTTTTTAGATTGATTTTTATTGATTAAGCTTCCTTCTCTAGTCAAAATCAAAATCTAAATAGAAATTTGAATTTCTGTAAGTTAACTAATTTGGTGTTTTTCTTGGAAAAGTTTTTCTAACCCTTCAAATTTTCTTTCTTTTTTTTCTTTTCTTCTCCACCCCCTTCCAATTTTATTAGTTTATTGTCATTTCATTAATGGTATACTGCTGAAAAATTGCTACAGAATCCCTGTCTGCCTTATCAGTTATGACCAGGTAGCAGGGGCTAAGTTCTGATTCCAAATTTGTTTCAAAGTGTGGACATTAATAAAACATTTATAGGTGCTGATTGGTTAATATTATAAATGTTATGTCTGATATTTATTTGTTGCCTGTACTGAAATAGAGTCAGCAGGATTATCTGGATTCAGGTTAGAGCTTGCTAAGGTTTATTAGCTTTCAAATAAAATCACATTACCAACATAAATAGCACATTTTTATGCTACAAGGCCTGAAGTAGGAACCAAACAGTACTTTGTATTCTTTGTGAGCTCAGGTACTACTACAACATTTTGTGGTAATAGTTTAAATAAATCATTTTTAAACAATGAATACTTAAAATTAAGGCTCTAGGATAGTATTTAGAAGACTTGTTTTGGCTCTTGAATTTTCTATAGCTTCTGCATTTGACCCTTGGCCAAGATAATTAGGGCTTTACTTTGCATATTTAATTCACTGTCTGGAAAGTGGTGATAATGTTATATTTGGCTAGTAAGAGGTAAAAGCTTTCGTGTTTGTAATGAATTTAAATACCATGGCAATAAAAGACAGTAGAGGGTAAGCAAATGTGTAGAGCTGCTTTGCTCCCAAAGCACCTTGTAATTTCCCTGGTTCTGCTGGAAATACAGCTGTTTTTCTTCCCTACCAGACCTAGAGTTTAAGGTATTGGTATGAAAGTTCTTCTAGCCAAAATCCCACAGTAAATAAATAGTGTGATCTGGACTCTAGCTCTTGCATCAGGCAGGATGGACTTCAAAGCTAGGTCTTGCTCAGGAATTTATTTAGACATGTTTTAAAAAATTCTAAGGATGGAGATTGCCCTATCTCTCTGGACAGCCTGTAACAATGCTCAGACACTCCTGTGGAGTTGAATTTTTTCTTCTGTCTGCTTGGAATTTCCCTTCTTTACTCTGACTATTGTCTTCACACTTTACTTCATGCATCTCTAAGAAAAGTCTGACTGTTTTCTCTTTAGCATCCCTTTGGGTAGAAGAACACAACAATTACATCATTCCAAGGCTTTTCTTCTTGCCTAAAAGCTGTTTTGGCTTTTAGAAAAATCTGGGTGAGGAGGTGGTTTTTATATTTAGCATTTTTTTAGCTCTGATGAAACAGACTACTTTGAAACTGAACAGCAATTTAAGATTATATGCAAACATGATTTTTTTTTCCTGAATTGTGGAAAGAATTAACCACATTGTGAATCCTTATTTTTAAAAAGTGGTATGTCTTAATTTCACTCACAGGAGATTCACATCATTTTCTCAGAGCCCAACTTAGTACTTGAGGTGGTTACATTAACATTAGATTTTACATTCAAGAATGACGTAAGTAAGAAGGCAGTAGGGTGCACCATTTTGCATAAGAAAATGAACTTTTTTCCTTCAATTTCTTCAGGTGTGGCCTTATGCAGTTATTTGAAATAAGCCCTTTCAACCCCTTTGTACCTTTTTAATGTGAGCGTAGTTTGAGCTGAATGGCCTTACAAGATCAGTGGCTAACTTCGAGCTATCCCCCAACTAGGAACAATGGAGCTGACAGCTGCTGTTCCAGACAAGGAATGCTTAGAGGGCAGTAAGCCTGGACCAAACCTTTGGAAATGGCTGTGGATAGTATTTGCATATGGACACCACATGCATTACAATGACAAGAATCTTTATTGATAGAGGTACAATATTATTAGTGCAGTTACTGACTCACACATAGCACAACCAGAGAAATTGTTCTATGCTTCTGTAGAAAAATGTATATGTGTAACAAATAATGTCTCTGTTTCACTTTTTTGACGACAAAGAGTTCCTAAACTAAGAATGCATCGTCATGGAAAAGTTTATGTGGTATTTCATCATTCTGGTTTCATGGTTGCCTCAGTTATTTTTTGTGGTTGTCAATAACAAAACTGACCCTCTGAGGAGCTTTACATTTGGACATTACACGTGACTGTTGAAATCAGGAACTGAGGCCAAGCATTCAATTCAAACGCTTAATTATGCTAATCGTGATGACATTAGCTTTCTTTAATTGAAGAAAGAACCCTTGAAGTCTATGATAAAAGGTGTGCAAATAAAGGGGAACTTCTGAAATAATAGCCAAGTTCTAGACTGTACATTCAACATTACGTGATATGTGATCACAATACCATTGCAAGTCTGGAAGTCTGGAAAGCTCTATTCAAAATAGACTTCCATATCCAGTTGGAAAAGTGATAAAGGAAGATTGGGTTTTGAGGTAGCAATTTAATTACCTGGGGTTTTGGTGCATTTGAAGCCTCAAAACTTTGTTCAAACCACCTATACACAAAAGAGAGAACATTTCCTTCTTTTTGAGGCAGGCAGGCACTCCCAGATAACCAGGGGAATTATGATTGTCTTTCTTCATCTACAGCAACGGAGTGTGAATTATGGCCACTTGAGAATTGCATAGCACTGCTTAGTGATTATCAAGTAATGGCTGATTCCTTTTGCTAATGAGTTCACTTTTGATGTTGTTTGTGTCACGTCCCTTCAAGTGCAGGATTCTGAAATATTTTACTGAACAGTGTTAAAAAAACCTATCTTAGAATTCCATTATTTGTGAATGTAGGGGGAGTAAGCTATAAGAGGGACTACATCTCTGTCATCATCAAAAAATTATAAAAAATATATAGAGCTTAGAACGATGCAGTTCTTCAAAGAACAAATAACTGCTTCCCTCTTACCATGTTTTTCTTGCTATTTGATATCAAGTTATCAATACTTCATGAGTTAGTTTCCATTTTTGAATGTTATCTTCCTGTACTACAAGTAATTCTCCAGTGAGTACTCACAGTTATTGTTCATGTACTGAGGGTGGATTTTTATTAACATAAAATCCATAGTTTCTTTCTGCTTTAAGGAATGGTCTGTGAAACTGCGTTAAGTATAGATGGCTCATGGTATTACTTGTTTTACTTTCTTTTGTGTATTATGGCAAATATTTCGCATAGAGCTTCTGAAAATGTCTATGTATTTACTTTTTGGTTTTTCTTTCTTAAAATCTTTGTTCTGTTTCAGCATGATTGAAGTTATTTCTGTCAGAACAGTTTCTTCATAGATATCATCCCTGTTCTGGAACATCCTGGAATAGTTTTCATTAAAATAGCTAGTCCCACATGTCAGTGTCTTCAGAACTGATGGAGTTCATCACACACGTTTGGAGGCTCTAGCAGTTACTGAGCAGTGCTTGCACAGCATCAAGGCTTCCTTGGTTTCTTAGACTGTGAGTAGACTGGGAGGCTGGGGTAGGGAAGAGCTTAGGAGGGACACAGACAGGACAGCTGACCCTAACTGACCATACTCCACAACACAACATTGTGCTCAAACTTGTGTGCGAGAGAGGGAGTTTTTCCGAACTAGCCACTGCTCAGAGTGTGGCTGGGCATTGACGTGACAGTGCTGAGATGCTGAGTGATTGCCTGTGCAGCACTTGTTTTCTTCGTTTTACTTCACTTACTAAACTGTCTTTATTTAAACTCACAAGTTTTTCTTGCTTTTGCCCTTAAGATTTTCTCCCTGATCCTACTGGTGTGGTGTGAGCTAAGCAACAGGCTTAGCTGCTGGTAGGAGTCAACCCACCATGTGCTTACATTTCTAACTGTTGTGAGAGTCTGTGGTCCCTGCAAGTGACAGCCATTATAAATGTGTCACTGCCTGATCATCTTGTGCAGAGTTTCTGTTGCTCTCAAAAAGAACCAGTTTTGAGTGTGAGGTAATATGCTGTAAAAGAACTAGAATTTTAATGGAAGGTATTAAAATACGGGATTCTACTGAAATGTATTTATGTTTTAGAATAAAGGCGAACAAAGCTATGTTGGCAAATCAACGATCTGCCTTAGAAACTTGGGTATTTTTGTCCAATCTCCCTTGTTTCAAATTAGTTCCCTGAATTCATGCTTTAGAAATTAGCTTGGGTTTATTTGTACATTTTTATTTTCTTTTTCTATGTTGGGATTGCATTGGTACTTAAAAATAATGGTTAAAATAACTTCCAGAGATAAATTACTTGGGATGGGATTAAAAAAGTCCTAGAGACCTAATAAAAAAAAAAAAATTAGTGAAGCAAAAAAAGTGGAAACAGAAGAGCTGTTGTCTGCTGGCAGGTCAAGAATCAGAGCATTCACTAGGAGACCCATCTTCCAGTTTCACAATTTCTTCTAAGGACATGCTCCTACAGCTGCAGCATCCCTGAAAGATGTTTTAATGGCCAGAATTTTATTCTGGGGGAGAATGGTGCTACCCATTTCTTTCAATGAACTGATCCACCTTCTATAAAGTAACACCTCTGGAATAAGTACCAATGTCTGTATGTACAGTCTTCCAAATTAATATCATAACCGATAGGTTTATAATTTTTTCTCTTTATTACATATATTTATTTTATGAACACTCAAGTTTGACATTTCACATAGGATTGCCTAGTATGAGACTGAAAGTTTTACCTTCTTCTCCCAGTGTAGCTATAGGAAGTAGGTGGGAAATATTTTTTAGAGAGAGACATATATCTGTTAAAATCCTCTCAAAATACCCCCAAAACACTTAAAACTCAAACCAAACAAACAAGTGAAAAAACCCAAAAACCCCCAGAAAAAAACTTTGCTGTTCCATCATTAAGTATTAGATGTTGAACTGAATAATACATTTCATTTCCTCCAGAATGCCTGTAAACACAAAACCAATTTTCTTTCTCTGCCAAATATAATTAAAAATTGTGGATCATTCTTGGAGAACAGAAGCCACAGTAGTTTGTAAAAATAGATTCACAGAAATTAATTTTAATAGTTTTTGTAATGCTGTTACTAAATGCACATGGAGAAAGGAGTGAACGTAGTTTGTTTTATATAGACCAAGAGTTACAAAGTCTCTGAAGCTAATTACACAGGGAAAAATTTTGTGCAAAAGGAAATTACTTATTTGCATAGTGTTAATAGCCGTATTTAGAACGGTGCTAGCATTGGAAAGAAAAATACATATTTGCACTTTCGCAAATTCAAGAAGGCTTCTAGGTTGATCATAGGATGATAGAAAAATTCTGGTTGAGTGACCTCGGGAGGTGATCCAGTCTGACCTATTATCTGAAAAAGCATAAATTATGTGGTCAGACCAGGTTATTTAAGACTTTACCCAGACTGGCCTTAAAAATGTCTGAGAATGAAAATTGCATAACCTCTCTAGGCAACTTGATCTACTGCACAATTGTCTTCATGCTAGAAAGTTATCTCCTTCCCTCCAGTCTGAATCGCTGTTCTTTCTACTTACACACCTTCTCTCATCCCACTGGCACACACGTCTGTGGAAAGCCTTCTTCCATCGCTCATGTTCAGCTTGCTTCTGTTTTAGAAGGCTCCTATGAGGCATGTGTCCCACCCTAAGCCTCCTTCTCTCCAGGCTGACAGGCTCTGTTCCCTCAGCCTCTCGTCCCAGAGCAGATGCTCCAGCCCCTTGACTGATCAGATGGCCCCCGCAGAGCATTCCAGCTTGTCAAGGTCATTCTTGCATAAGTGGGGCCCAAGGCTAAGTGCAAATTTTGAGCTGCAGTCTGATGAAGGCTGAGCAGTAAGGAACAGCAATTTTCCTCGATATGACAGCTACACTCCTATTAATACACTCCTTGGTAGAGTTGACCTGTTTGGCTGCCAGAGCACACTGCTGGCTCATGTTCAGCTTGCTACTGCCAAGACTCCCATTCCAGCAAAGCTGTTGTCCCAGCCAGAGCATCACCAGCCTGTGTTGCTGAAAGCAGTTTCTTCTTCCTGGGTACAGGACTTGTTGAATCTTTTAAGGTTTCTTCCAGACCCTCCCTGAACCCTGTCAAGTTCTACAGAATGGGAGCTCCCCCCTTTGAGCATGTCAAGGATGCTGGATTCTGCTAACCTTTTTAGGTACAGATCCATAGGCATTCAAGCTACTGCCCATCAATGTTATTTGTGCTAGGAGTGTGTAAAACTGGAAAAGAAGCAATACAACTTACTAACAAAAAAAAGCTAAATGGTACATCTAAAATAACAAACATGGGACCAACACATGCTTAGCTAAAGCAAGCTTTCAGACCATCTCTTGGCGCAACAAATGTGACAAGTGAATGGAAAACGAGGAATATAAAACTGTTCAGTTAAAAGCATACCTAAATACCACATATTATTTCTGTGAAATAACTGCCCTCTCTATAAACTGTTTTCATCTTTCACACCTGACTAGACAGGCTGTGAGATACCCTCATTTCTGTGCCAGGAAAAAAGAAAAAAAAAGAATTCTAAGAAATTTCTTATCCTGAAGGCATTCAGCACTAAAAAAAGAAGACAAAACAATCATTAAAATTATTCTTCATGAAACTTATTAGTATCTATGTATGAATGCATTTATGTATTTTTAAAATAATAAGACTATGGGTGAGTTTGTAATGGTATACCAAACTCAAGTTATAATATCTTCTGATAAATGTGATTAATGTTTTCATCAACATGGAAGTTTACAACCAATTTAACCTGAAGATAATTTTCTCCTTGGAGCAGTCCTGGCAATCTGATACAGGAGCTAGAAATGAATAAGAGCGGAACAAGTGGCAGGAAATTTTCAAAAGGAATGGTATATATTGGATTGAGCTGGTTGAACAGGATTATTAAATCAAAAATTCAAAATGGTATGTACCAGCCAGTTTTCTTTGGTAGACTTTCTTTGCCAAAGTGTATAGACAAGTGGACAAGAATCAGCATCCAGTAATTTTAGTTCAATGTAGGCTTTCATTGTTTGATAGACTTTCCTTGAAATATTTTCAATTTAAAAAAATCTATAAATAAATAAACAAATCAGTACATTGTGGCACTCAGCTGGCTGTTGCTTAAGTCTGATATCCCAGGGAATTTTCAGACCTACAGGTGCTGAGTTGAGACTAAATGCAAGGAAATATCCATAGCAGATAAGCTATCAAATAACATCCTGATAATGTAGATAATTTCTCCCAGAAAAAAGAATCAACAGAAAATATAAATTTTCTGGTCTGTAAGACAAAATCAAACCTTGCTGTGGTATGAACAGCTAAAGTACTTCCCACTCACAAAAAAACCCATACCAATTATGATGATTATAGTGTCCCTTTATCTTTTTCTGTATACTCAGCCATTCAGATTTACATTTCAGTCTTTTGGAACGAACCAGGAGCTTAAAACTCAACTCCTTCCCATCCATACAAGCACACACGGGACATGTTTTTGTTCTGTTCTGTTCCCATGCTCCAATGAGAATCACCATGCTTCCAATGGGAATCACCACATAGCTGTAAAAAGTCACAAGCAAGGCTTGTTTATTACTATTTTCCTGAAGGATTAAATCATGTATATTTTTACTTTTGGAGTAATAATATCTTTTGAAAATGCAAGTTTACAGCATTGGTCAACTTAACCCGTTTTTTGTTTCTTCCTATTCTCATTACACTTTTGGGATCTTATTTAACCATAAATTGTAGTCTCTTTCACTCAATGAGTGCTAAATACTGTACAAAATTTGGAACCCAATACTGTCTCAGGAATTTAGGATTGCTGTTTCCATATGGTACTAGAACCAAAGCACACCTGTTGCATCTGAATATCACTCTGCCTCCCCATCCTACCTTCTTGTAATGTATCACCTCACACAAGACACATAAGAGAAGAAATTAATTAGATGTGTTATATTTATATTCCCTCTAGATCAATGGTATTGCAAAGTATCAAATCACACTGTGTAACATTCATTGGTATGGTTCATTTGAAATAACACAATTAAAAGTTTAAATTTCACCAGATGAACCATCATAAAAGGTAAAAAAAAACATGGAATAGGAGGTAGAAATAACACAATATGGTGCAAAATCCTTTTAGAAAATGTATGATGTCTGAGAAAATCTGAGAAATGTCTGAAAAAGTCTATGAAGACTACAGTTAGACCACATATGATGTGATCTACTGAGCTTTTAAAAATAAATTTATGTTATAAAACACTTCTTAAATTTTTCTTATAAAGAAACCAGAGAGCAGAATTTCTGGCTCCCTATTATTGGGATAGTATTTAAATAAATATTTTATGCATTTCACAGCTGTAAATGTTGCTGTGTTAAAATGATTTAATAGCCTTTTCTGCTTTGATGTGAGCCTGTCTCCATTTGGGCATTACACACTCTGCATTTACCATTTTACAATCCATTCTTCTGACATTCTTCTGACCTTCTTATGACAGAAACTCTTTGGCTGCTGTACTATTCAAATGAATTCTCAAATCTGAATTAGATACGAGCTTAGCCATGCAATGTGTGGGCAGCATTGTGCACCTGAGAAATGTTAACAGAAGCCAGAACACCAAGCCAGAAGTAACTTTCTTGAGCTGGCAAGAAATGCCAAGAAGAGTGATGAGACCTTGGAGCCTAAATTCTGTGTTTTAATTTATGTTGGTTTTTTTTTTCAGGAAGGTGAGAAATGTTGTGTTTGACAAGCAAACTTGCAGAGGTTACTCCCACCCAGTATTATTCTATAAATCCATGATTCTGTGACTCCAGATGGAGGAAGTGACCATTACTTTAGTCTTTGTGTCACATTGATGACAAAAATCTGGATGCCAGTTTGTACCCATTGTGTTGGCCTGGGGAGATCAGCTACAGTTGTTGCTCTGGCCAGGGCCCACAGAAGTCTGAGAGTGAATTTCTGCTTGGCATGTGGAAAAGACACAATGGCACTTGCACATCCACTTCTGAGAGCCCTCCAACAGTCCGTAAGGACCCGTTTGAGCTTGGCAAGGCCACACAAAATGGGCATGATTACAATAAATGCCCTCCCTTCCCTTTACCTTTGCCTTTGCTTTCTTCCCAATGGCACCTGCAATATCTGTAGCATCCCACTAAGGTGCTCCTAAGGCTCAGCTGCCCTGCTAAGTCAGACAGACAGCAGTGGTAGTTGGGGCAGGTGTAAAAAGCTCTGAGTTGGCTTCTAAACAACACTTAGAGCAAGAGGATGAATTGGAGCTGCATAAATTCAGTGTGCAGAGAGACTCTGCATGACTGGTACAAACCCATGAATAATGCAGAATCCAGGGAAAGTCAAAATGTGGTGGACTTGGCCAGGACTAAAGGTTTGCCTTGGCAGTGGCTGGTAGAAGGCAGAGAAAACCCACAGATATGAGGAAAGATTGAAGGTCATGGGTGCTTGTGCAGGAATTGGAGCTTTTGGCCATGGATAGCCTCATACCTCTGCCCTCCCTATCAGCAGCTCAGATACCCAGGGAAAGAATATACAAATAGAGAAAACATACAGTGATAAATGTGCCAAATACTTTTCCAGCATCAAGGTATTACAGCTTGGAAACTTGCCAGCAGAGAAGTGACTTCTCTGTGTTTTACCACTCCATGGATGTATCTCTTTTACACTATCCCTTCTCCCTTCAAAGCTGGGCAAACAATCAGTCCTCCACCTGCAGCTGGCAAGAGAGTTCTAGAGTTCAACACTGGGTGAAAAACCTCCTCCTTTGATTTGTTTGAACCTGCTAGATTGGTTTGAACCTTACTAGCCTTACTTGATGGCTCCTAGAGGTTGTTTGGTAGAAGCAGTGACCTGTATCCTCTCTCTCTCCCTGGGCATTTTTGACTTTGTAGGCTTTTTTTGGTACATTTTTTCAGTACCTTGGTCATTTCCAACCTAAATGGAAGAGTTATTGCCAAGTTGTTCTCATTCAGAGGCTTTCCATACCCTTTATCTTCACTGTTGACTGTGGCCATATGCTTTCCAATCCTGCTATAGCCTTTTTTTGCAGTCAAGTTGGATAGAAGAGGAAGTTGACAACGAACAGTTTGAGAACTGCATGGCAGCAGCGTAGCAGTATCTTTCATTCTCTATCCTTTCCCTAGCAATTTACCTAAACTTACCATGGATTTTGGCCATCACTGAGCCCTGATTTGATGTTTCCATGGAACTGTTCATTTCACAAAATAGGCAATGCTATCACACGTATACCAAAGAAGCATTAAAAGTTGCTAATTTAAAAGAGACTGCTGTATGTTAATGGAATTTTTAGAGCAATCTAGATAATTCCAAAGGAAAAATATCCTGTATGATTTTATTTATTTGTAGAAGGAAAAACTACAGTTTTTTATCCAGACAATAAGGAAAATTCTGTCAAGAAAATTTCAGATTAAGGAAGTCAGGAATCCTGTACTACCTTGTGTCAAGAAAGACTTTGAGGAAGACAGTTGACCCAGAAACTCCACAGATCATTTTTACCCTATTGCATGGAAATTTATAATTTAAAATAGGCAGAAGCTGAATCACATTTTATGACTTCACCCAAGAGAATCTGAACTGCAAATAAATTGAATTGGAGAGGATTTTCTGTTTGAGTTTTATGTTCCTTTGGTTTTAGTAATTTGATCTTAAATTTTGTTCCAGGACAATTCCATTATTTTTCCATGTCTTTTAATCTACTGGTTTAAATGTATATTAGCTCTGTGAGAGAAAGTAAGAACTTGGGATTTAAACTCCAATATGGAGGATGAGTATTTAATTACTTCTATGGCTTTAGTCATTGAGACTGTCCAAGCGTTTTATTTATGAAACAGAGGAAAGAATGAAAGTGAACAAACCTTTTCCTACCAGCAGTAATATTAATGGTCTATTCCTGTGCATTTCCACTAATAATTCTTCAAAATTTTTTTCCATTTTTAACCCTGAAAAACAGGGAAATAAACAACAGAATATGTTTCCAAAACTTCATTTAGAAACTGGAAATGAGAAAATTTCCTTTAACACTTTGGAGAAAAAGAAAATTTTGGGAAAAAAATTGGGAGAAAAAGTTTGGTAACACCTAACAATATTCTCATTCGCTCTGCTTTGAATTTGTACAAAATTTCTGCTTGCTTCACTCAGAAATTTGAAATAAATACGCCTATAAAAATCCTAAATGACTAGTAAGGTAGGTAAAGTTGTGTTTGGTGATAAAAGTTTGTTTACCTTTGAACAATATAGTGAGGAACATTAACACTCACTTAAAGGTACATTATATTTTTCAGCTGGCCACCTGTTTACATGAATGATATTACTTGCGTGTTACTTACGTAACAACATGGATAAGTACCCAGATATCCTGCCTGGACTTGAGAAACTCTGGGTTTAATCTGCATTCAGTGAGTCAACTGTAAAAAAGGAGAGGCCCAATTTTTCACAATGAGATTAGAAAAATCTGACATCCCAGGAACCTTCTGAAAGACATTTCACATCTACAGCCTGATGTTGTCTTCAGCCATTATACTTACGACAACACAACACCAACATTTTCAGGCATTATCTGCTGGCATAAAACCAGAGGGAGACTCTGGTGAAACCCATCCTGCAGAGAGCACTACAGGGTAAAGGAACCTGGAGATGTGATTCCCAAGATCTTTGTCTTTGTCCAGTGACTGTGGAAGGTACAATGATGGCAGCTTCAGGCAGTGAAGAAAAATGGGTGGGTGTTCCAACTTCTACGGACTTCTGCTTTTGCTCTGTGAAATAACCATCTGGACTCAACAAGATATCATTCCCCACTTCATACTTTGGCTTTTATTTATTAAGTCATTCTCTTTTTGTCCTATTGCAATATTTTTCCCCTTTGTGCTTACTGTGGATAAGTATTATTGCTTTTTCTATTGTAGCAATGCCCAGAAGCCAACAGAGAACAGAATCCTGATCTATTTGGAACACATTTGGTATATACAAGTGGTAGAAACAATTCCTATGTGTAAGCATTCACATCCCAAAAGGACATAGTTAACAAAGTGGGAAGAGAAAAAGAAAAATTACTGTGGTTTGGCCTTCTCAGAGTTGCACAGCTGGATAATGGAAGAGGCATGAATAAATCAAAAGGCAATGGTTGCTATAGACTTTGCAGCACTACAGAACTGCAGTAAATCTAGCAGGGGGTCAGAATGAGATGGCTGAGGGGCTGGAGCACATGTTATGAAGTGAGAAGCTGGGAATTTGATTGTTTAGCTTAAAGAGAGGTTCAGGGAATTCAGTTGTTGTGCTATTCTGCCCAAAGGGGTACAAAGAAAGGAGTGAGGACAATACTCAGGCTGGAATAACGAAAATTCCAAGCAGATGGAAGGAAAAGTCTCCCTTCCTCTATGACTCTGTGTGTTCACTATAGAATTTTGGCCCCACGCACTTTCACTAAACACAAGATTGGTCATCCTCTGAAAACTAAATCTGATGGGGTAAGAAGTCATCTGTGTTTCAAGCAGGGAACCAAGTGAGAGGAATAGACCATTTTGAAGAAAAGAATTTGTATGCATTTGCTCACAGTCCAGTAGATATTATGTGATTTCACACATCCATAGTGAGGTATTCTCACAGCCAGACCCACATCCTTTTTTATTGTCCCAAAAAATATGATTCCCTGTGATCACGTTATCTTGCTGATTATAAAAGATCCATCTGATTCCGTATTCCTGAACAGAGCCTCTGGTTACATACATGAGTCAAGTCATGGGCACTGCTGATAACTAAGACACAAGCACTGAAACAATTTGCTGATGTCACCCTCTACTACAACAAACATTTTTCTAAGATAGCAGTGATTGTTTTTCTGTTGTGTTTTATGTGAAATTTACTTTTTTTTTTTGGTCACAGTATTTCATGCAAACTCTATCTGTAAACACTTTTATATGGCAGAAATGGCAAAATCTGATAGTGAATACTTGGGAGCTGAAGGTGAAGGGTAACAAAACAAGAATACTCTTGATTAAAGGAAATAAAACCTTAAATATAAATTCTGTACTGAGTAAAGAAAAATCTCTCTTTGATGTCTTTATTCTTCAATGTTAGTTAATTCATTTTTGGAGAACAATCAGAAGCCCTTAAGGAAGTGTTGGCTTGGTCACTACAGTGTCCATTTTATCTACAACTCAACTTGCATTTAATAAGACATACATGCTAATGTGATATATTTGTACTGCTTTGAATAGATACCCAATTATACATGTAGATAATGAGCAGNCCTTTGAAATATACTTGTTAGTTTCCTTTAAATATACCTGTTAGTTTTTTGGATGTCTGAGTGTAGGTCCCTAGAAATAGACAAGACCTTAGATTTCAACAAAGTGCACAATTAGTCTGAGAAGTCAGCAACAGTAACCAAAAAGTCTTTTTAAAAGGTCAGCCGTTCTTTTGTTTCTTTAACCGAAAAGTTTGTCACAAAACAGCTCACTTAATGTAAAACATGTAGCAGTTTTACTTGCTCTATTATGATGTGGGTTTTTCACTTTCAAATTGTAGACAATAATGTGAATTTCAGCAAATTTTGCATCCCATTCCAGATCTCTATAGGAAAAATCTATTTTAAATATATGTGACAGAATGGGCTGAATATTCATGTCTATTAACTTCTTTACTTTTATTCACCAGGCAAAAGGGAAGGGGTGATGCTTAAAGCTATCTTGAAAGCTCTTGCATTTTAGATTGTTTCCATACTTCGTATGTTTGTATATAAATTGGTCATCAGAAAATGTTCTATAGAATTACAAAATAAGATATAAGTAGTTAGTACTAATAAAACAGAATATGTCTGTCTGCCTTTATGTATTTATTTCTGCACTGGGAACAGGGTCTCTTAATATGTTTTTCCCAAAGTAAAATATTTCTTAGAGGATTTATTTTTGCCTTGTGTCTTTGAAACACAATAACATTTTATTGATCTGAGAACTTCCATCAGGTGTTATAATTGCATCAAGTGAAACATTTGGTCCATAATATTAACTTCAGTAGACCTAAGTACTTAGACAATATTTGGGTTCTACACACTGTTTATGTCGGTTTAGACAGAGAAAATAATGATGCAGCTTATCATTTAACAAGAAATCTTTCAAAATGGCACATAATTTTGTTTTCTTGCACTACAAAAGCTCTAATATAGCTTATTTTCTGACAGTTCTGGAGCTTCAGAGACAGAGTTATGTCTCAGAGCCACACAGTTTTTCTGTGCCTGAGGTCACAGTTATTTTTTTTCTTCTTCTCTAATGGTTCTTTCCACTGCCTTTTTTCTCTGGTTAATGGAAAATTAGTCTCTGGAAACGTCTGCCATAAGCAGTTAAATCCCCAGTTCAGACAAACTCCTCAGGAAGCCCTGCTATCTACAGGATATTAGGCTGAACGTCTGAGATACCTGAACTTCTTTATTAGCTTCATCCTAACTTTCTGCAGTATTTTGACAGTCAGATTTACTCATCATTTGAGTCTAACTCATAATGGTCCAAAAGACTCATTGGAGGAAGCATAAATAGGAATCAGTGCCCTTCCTGAGCAGATTTTCTCCTGTGACACCCAGTAGGCACCAAGAACTGATATATTCTAAGGGTTGGCTCTCACAAAACCTGCTCTGGAAGTGCAGAGTCACTCAGCTCTTCAATGGTGCACTGCAATCAGGATTTTCAGATTTTCCTGTTCACCAGCCTTCCTTGGGGAAGAACAACATTGGCACATCTGTCAAGAGGAAAACAGTGGTTTTAAGGGAGGAGTTCTGGTCACATCAACATACACTTTAACAAACCCATTGTCAATCTACAGAGAATAGCAATCTACAGACTGCTCGCCTGGTTTGAAATAGCTGCTCTGGAAAAAGTTTAAGTATCTTACAGCAAGTATTCTCTGAAGAAGACATTAGTATCCAAGAGTTTTTCCTCCTGAGAGCTGTTCACAGACTAGAAGATCACATTTCACTCTCTTGTAGATTCAGATAAGTCACAGAATAATAGAAAATGTGTTACAACCAACACTTTGCTACCTAGGCTACAGTCTATCAAAAAGAGTATCCGTTTTCAATTGTTTATTAGAATTGAGCTAGTTTGTCTCATTCCTGCTGTTAACATAATTCTTTTGTTTTCTGTCTATCTTAATTACAGCTTACTTAAATAGACAAAATGTAATATATCATAGAACCATAAAATCATAGAATCATAGAACGGTTTGGTTTGGAAGGGAATCTTGAAGATCACCTGGTTCCACCCCCGCTGCTGTGGGCAGAGACATCTTACACTAGACCAGATTGCTCAGAGCTCTACCCAGCCTGGGCTTGAATACTTTCAGGGATAGGGCATCCAAAGCTTCTCTGGGCAACCCCTTCCAGTGCCTCACTACCCTCACAGCAAATAAATTTTCTGAATATCTGATCTAAACCTACTCTCTTTCAGTCCTTTCTTCCTGGTTCTGTCACCACATACCCTCATGAGTAGTCTTGCCCCATCTTTCCTGTAAGTTCCCTTCAGGCACTAGAAGTCACACATTTAGAAGTCACAATTAAGTCACCTTAAAGCCTCTCCTTTCCAGGCTGAGCAATCCTAATTCTCTCAACCTTTCCTCATAGGAGAGATGCATCATCCCTTAATTCATGTTGGTGGCCTCCTCTGGACTTGCTCCAACAGTTCCATGTCCTTCCTGTGCTGGGGAGCCCAGAGCTGATACAGCACTGCAGGTGGGGTCTCTCTCACCAGAGCAGAGCAGAGCAGAGAGCAGAGCAGAGCAGAGCAAACGAGAGGGGCAGAATTCCCTCCCTCTCCTGCTGCCCATGCTGCTTTGGATGCAGCCCAGGACACATTTGTCTTTCTGGGCTGTGAGTGTCCATGGCTGGGTCATGTCCAGCCTCTCACCCAGCAGCACCCCCAAGTCCTTCCTGGTAGGGCTGTTCTCCATCCATCCCCCAGCCTCTGTTAATACTGGGATTTGCCCTGATCCAGGTGCAGCACCTTGTACTTGGTCTTGTTAAACCTCATGAGATTCCCATGGGCCCAATTATTGAGTTTGTCCAGGTCCCTCTGGATGGCATCCCATCCTTCATGTGTGGCAACTCCACAACTCAGTTCAGTGTCATCTGCAAATTTGCCGAGGGTGCACTCAATCCCTTAACTAGACCATTAATGAAGATGTTAAACAACACTGGTCCCAGCATGACCTCTTGAGGGACATCCCTTGTCAATGATGCCCACTGGGACTCTGAGACATTCACTACTACCTTCTGGATGTGACTCTCCAATCTGAAGAGAAGGATTTTGTGGAGGACCATGTCAGGGGCTTTACAGAAGACCAGAGAAATTACTCCTGTAGCCCTTCTCTTGTTCACTAATGCAGTCACTCCCTCATAAAAAGCCACAAGTTTGCTCAGACAAATTTTTCCCTTAGTGAAGCCATGCTGTCTGTCTTGAATCACCTCACCTTCTTCCATGTGCCTTAGCACAGCTTCTAGGAGGATCTGTCCCATGATCTTCCTGGGGTCAGAAGTTAGGCTGTCAGTTCAGTAGTTCCCAGAGTCCTCCTTTCTTCCCTTCTTAAAAATGTTTCCCTTTTTCTAGTCACCTGGGACTTCCTCTGACCACCACGACTTTTTGAATATGGAAAGTGGCTTGCTAACTACATCAGCCAACTCCTTCAGGACTCTGGGGATGCATTCTTTGGGTCCCCAGGAGCTAGCTTGATAAATGTGCTTCAGAGAATATGCTGTGCAGTAACATTTGGGTTCACATCCATGCCAGAATGAGGCACCACTCTTGAGCCTACCATGGTCTTGTCTGCCCTGCATGAGACCACCGATATCACCAGGTTTTGGCTTTTCTGAATCCTGCAGGTGTAACAACTATCTGGAAAGCTTCAGAATGTCACCTTTGCTCCAGAGAAGAGAAGAAAAATTTTCCTATGCAGCTTTAGACAGAGCTGTCTGCTGGTCTGTGGTCCTATGAAATAACTGAACCGGGAACATGCAGTGGATTCTTTGGATGCTTCGGCATTTGGAGGAGATTGCCAGGGAGTAAAGTATGACAGGAGAAGCAGCACTGTAGTCAGCAGCACAATAGAATGTCATTGATGTGCTTAATACCATGCTTGGTTTGCTATAGATCTGAACTATCCCCATGTGGGGGTGCATGTCTCTGTGACCTTTTGAACAGCCAGTGTCAGAGATGAGCCCTTTTGTCACCTAGGGATAGACTCACAAGAAGATATGTGAGACCAAAAATGTAAATAGACACCTGGGATTCATTTTTGTTCCTTTGGTAGATTTTCAGTTCTCATTACTTTTTACTAAGAGGGACATCTACCCACAGTCCCACCCCATTTTAAAAGCAGTCCTTATACCTCAGAGAAGAGACACAGACTCCCTCTGGATTCTTTCTGCAGCTGTTAGGTCCCAGACATTCTGGTTTCATTATCCCTACAGCCAGTTGTCCCTGAGGAACTTTGAGAGGAATATGGCTGCTGAGCTGGGGAGTCAGTGTAATGAAATGGTTCAAAGTAGCAGCAAGAGCACTGAACATGATGTCGAAATACCAAGTCATTTATACTAAGTGTGGGAATTTTTAAACTTTAATATATTGAAGTTGCAAGATCTTTTTTGCATATGTGGAAAACCGTGGTTGCTTAGGCGAAACAATACTTCTCCTGTCCCAAAATATAAGAAAAAATGTTAGGGAAAAGCATTTTAATTGTTTCTCTGCAATGTTAGTAAATTTTTGACTAAAGTGATAATGAAAAACCCTCAGTAAAACTGACAGTTACTGTTCCAAATGTGAAGACAAAAATGTGTTTCACATACACCAGCAGACAGAACTGAAAGTTTGGAAAAGAGAATAAGAACAGGGCTATTATAGAGTGATACTGTTCTGTCAAATACTGGGAAACCCACTTGCTATGTGAAAACAAATCACGTTTCATTACCCTTCAGTTATACCATTGTTAAAAAAAAAGCTAAAGCCAAGTTGTAACTTCAGTAAAGGAAAGATCAGGAAATGCTTTGGATGCAGTGGTAAATTCAACCTCCCAAATCTGCTACTTCTATTTTGATAACACATTTCCTCATTTTTTGGTTTTGTTGGGGTTTTTTTAACATTATATCTGGCTCTTCTCCAGGTTTCCAAGGCCTGGGCTTCAGTATGACTGAATTCACAGCTATGCAGTGGGTCTGTTTTGCAACGTCATATCCTTTGTGTAAAATGAAGAGGCACTTAAATCATAGGATCTATCTTTGCATCTGGGCAAAGCAGATAACACTGCTACTTTTTAGGCACAGGCCAGTTGTTATCTGCCCAGACTGTTTGTGTAGTCCTTGTGACTAGATGACAAAGATTAGCATGGGTGCACTCAAGTCAACATGCAGTATGGATGTTCCCATGCTAAATCACTTCTTTGAGGGACTTCCCAAGTCAAAGATTATATCTGCCTTTTCATTGTAATAACATTTGATGGATGACCTTGTCTGGATTTGTCTAATCACTTTTATGAATTATACATATTTTGGGCAACTATGGCTTTCTAGGCTGCTTTCTGGGGCAAAGAATTCTATAGATTAATTATAGTTTTTGTGGAAGAAGTCCTTTGCTTGCTTCTGATCTGCAGCTAGGCAATTTATTTTGATGGTTACTATAGTTCTTGTGGAAAATAGTGAATTATTCCCTATTCACCTTTTTTAGGCATCATGACTTTATAGACTTTGTCATACTGTCTTGTGCAATTATTTATTTTCTATATTGAATGATTCTACATTCACTTAATCTCTGCTTGTGTAAAAATTCTTAGGTGCATTTTCTTTTTTTTTCTGTGCCCAGCAGTTCAGTAAAATAGATCCTGATGGGAAGCTGTACATACTGAAAACTAGGTAAGCATTTGTCAAAAATTTACACAGAGCAGGTAATGTGTTGAAGTCAGTGACACTAGCACAGATAAGGTCTAGTTCTCCAGGCCTCAGTGAAACTTCTTTTCTTCCTACAAAGCTTTCTTCGCTGACTTGAGTAGCTGCAATCAATCAGAACAGGGTTTTTGACAATGCTGCCTTTTCTGCTGCACAGCCACAAGTCACCCCAACACCTAAATAAAGCAGAGATCATGTGGCTGAAGTGTAAGGCTGCGACTGAAAAGGGTCTAGAAGAATTCCTACTAGAAGCTATCAAATCAAGGCTGTGAAGATAAGAAATACCAGGACTAAGACAAACTTCTGTCTGCTTGATTGTGGTGCAAGTTTTAGATTTTTTTCTCTTCCAATAGAAAATCCCCCAGAAGCTCCCCAAGAAAATGCATATTGTATTCACAGAATGATTAAGATTGGAAGAGACCTCTGGTGGTCTTCCATCAAGCCTTCTGCTTCAAACAAGTGAACTGTTGAAGCTAAAACAGGTAGCTCCCGCCATGTCCAAACAAGGACATCTTTGACATCTTTCATGATGGAAATTTCACCATCTCCCTTGGCAAGCTGTTCCACTGCTAAAACAGCTTCACTGTGAAATTTCCCTTCTAGTATCAGAACTGTGATTATCTCTTTTGTAACTCGTGTGATAACAGATTTGGAAGTTTAGCTATTTTCCATAGGTCCCTTTGAATTGTCCCAAAAGAGTGACAATTTTCCTCTTTTTTTTGACTTAACCACTGAAAAGGCAAGCTCAACCAGTGGACTTTACACCTATTTTGATAAAGTCAAGTTATGCTGGTTAGAGATCTTAAGTCTTGTGTAGTCTTTCACCTTTCAGTACCTTTGTTCTTTGGTGTTATTATCCTCTGGGCCATGACCTCTTCCTGCTTAAGGCTGTCCTCTCATCTCCACATAACTCTTCTTCATTTTATTCCCACTGCCCCGTACCCTTTGGATTTTTCCCAGGTTCAGTCTCCCTGATGAGGCAATTATTCCCAGTCTTCTCTAGAAAGTCGGCTCCTGCACCATCAGTCTGGCCCAGTGCTGAGTCCCACTCGAGTGGTTCTCACCAGCAGGAGGAGTGCTGCGATTGCAAGACAGGCGTCACCTCCTTCCCCAGCCAGGTGCTGCGGCACTGGGGCAGGAACCACAGGTGCATCTCCATTCAGATCCTCAACTTCAAACTCGCTTCAGGTGGACTACCAAAAAATTATCTGTCTTGGCATTTCAAGAGGAAAAATAAGGATTTTCTTCTGAAAAGCAAACAAAAAAAAAGGTGTATGACTCATATTTGCACGGTTTGATTTGATTAGAATTTCCTCAACAAACTGTTACACCACCTTCTTGTATTCACATATAATATTCATGCATTTATTTATGTCCTAATATGATACTTAGACAATTTTTCTTACTTAGATTTTAATTTTGACCTATCATCTCTAAAAAAAGCATAAGGACTTTCCAGAGTAACTAGGGGACAGGGGATGTGTGAACCATACATCAGATACTTTATTTCTACCAAGGTCTTCATCCTAGAGAACAGATATGTTCTGCCAAAGCATTAGTTATGACATCACAATAAAACGAATACTGTGTCTAAATAATAATCTCTAACTGGTTTCTAAGGACCTGTTGTGTATCAATTTGATATATGAAAATCTATTTTTAATTTGGTAACATTATTATGCAGCTGATCCTGTGTGTTGAAAAGGAGCAGATCCCTGTTAGAGGATACTGCTTGAGCCACCCAAATCTGAACAGCAGCATGAGATTTCAGAGAACAGTTTTCCTTATGAAAGGAAAACTAAAGGGACACTGTCCTGGCTGGGGGTACCTGGGTGACTGGCTCTAGTGCACCCCTGCAGCAGCTTGTTTCACCCACCACCCTACTAGCCATTGTTACATGAAGCTTGTTCTGACTGTTTCAACATTTAGTTCTCCCTTCCCAACTTTCTTACCTAGTTATGGAAATGACTGTTTTGTCACTAGCAGACACTAGTAATGGAACCTAACTGTTTTTGACAATTTTACATTTTCTTATATATTTGAAAATCAGTAACTGAATTAAAAGTTCTAGTCAATTTTCACTTCCTGTAGTAGAATTTCAGAATAGCTTTCAAAGTTCTGAATTAAAATTTATATGTTGATGAAAGTAGTTGATCAAGAAGTGTTGCTAAATTCAGACTGGCAGGATTTTCCTTTTTTTTGTTATTTCTGTCTCCCTTTTTGGCCTGAAAACCTCAGCACAATTTTTATAGCATATTTTAACCTGAAGTGCTACCCAGAGAGCAACAAACATAAAGCTCTTTTTTCCTGCTGGTGCTAAAATTTATTCAGCAATATACTAATTGAGATAGAGATACCATAACATAAAGTCTTTAAGTGATTTACAGAAGCAAATATTCCAAACAGAAGATACTATTAGGGTGTGTGTATCACTAAATCATTGTGATTTGCTCTCACTTTGCCTTCAGAGTCACAGCCATAAAATCATGGAATCATTAAGTGGTTTATATTGGAAGAGACCTTAAAGATCATCTACTCCCAAACTCTCTGCCATGGGAAGGGCACTTCCACTAGACGAGGTTGATCAAAGCCCCGTCCAGCCTGGCCTTAAACACTTCCAGGGATGGGACATCCACATTTTCTCTGGGCAACTGTTCCAGTGCCTCACCACCCTCAGAGTGAAGTATCTCTCTTTTAGTATTTCTCTTTTTTTGAAGCCGTTTCCCCTTGTCCTGTCACTCCATGCCCCTGTAAAAACCCCTCTTTCTTTTAGGCTCCTTTCAGGCACTGTAAGGCAGCTATAAGGTCTCTCTGGAGCCTTCTCTTTTCCAGGTTGAACAGCCCCAGCTCTCACAGCCTATGTTTACAGGAGAGGTGCTTCAGGCTTCTGATCATTTTTGTGGCCCTCCTCTTGACTCCATCCAACAGGTATTTATGTTGGGGTCCTCGGAGCTGGACACAGGACTCTAGGCAGGGTCTCACAACAGCAGGGGTGTGGAATCACCTCTGCTGGTTATGCTTTTTTTGATGCAGACCAGAATATGGTTGTATGCAAGCCAAATTGCAGATGGCATATTTAGCACTATGGCATAAATCCACATGACAGTAGATCCTTCCCAAGGTATTTCCCGTAGTGAACCAATTGGCTGATTTGGTATATAGCCACAGGTGTAGTCAGCTGTAAATCAGCTTTCCTGATACCCAACTCTTCTGCCTTTTTATGGGAAAGAACGGTGCAGGGCTCCAGGGACTGCCTGGGACACTAACAGATCGGTGAGGAGCCTTATGTATGTCCATACTCTTTGCTTGTGGTCCCCCTGCAAGCAGCATCTCCAGGCACAACTGAAAAAGAAGGCACAGAATTCTGGTTCTATCAAGTAGAGCCCCTCTCAGAGATACAGTTTAATAGGGAAAGGTGGAAGTTTTTTATACAAAAGTTTGGGAATACAGACCACAGTTCAGTGTGCACACTTCCAGTGTGCTGAGCTGCATTGGTTCTCTGGCTGCTGTGATGATTAACTCTGGCCAGCAGCCAAACACCCACCCAGTCCCTCACCCACTCCCCTCTCCCAAGAGGCAGAAAGGAGAAGGAAGGAAGGAAAGAAAACTCATGGATCAAGACACTGTCATTTAATGACTGAAGAGAAAGCTGCATACATGAGCAGAATAGAGAAATTCATTCATTACTTTTTTTTAGCATCCCTTAGTGATGTACTTGTTTCTAACCAGAAAACTTGCATAACATTTCAGTTTTGAAGGGGCTTGGGTTTACAGATACATACACTGGTATGTTTAATTTCATCCAAAATACATTAATTGATGAAGATAGTTGCTGTACTCATAACTGTTTTCTCAAGTGAATTCTAAGCTTAATACTTTAAATAGTTCATATAAGAAAAATGTAACAACTTCATGATTCCTGCCTTGGACACAGAACTGTTCTCCATTACTTTCAACATAGAAAGATTTATCTAAAATTTTCTATGTCGAAATTAATGATTGATTTTGAAATGTTGCAATACACAAAGATTTTTGAATGATAAAATTTTTACTTGTTAATAGGCATAATTGGTGTGTTTCAACTGTAATTAATGTTACATGAGGCCATGAAGGTTAGCTTTATTTTTATAATTCCTTCCATGATTATTCCAGGTTAGGTTTTTATAATAAATTAATCAGTACATTGGAATGCTTCCAGATGACATGAAGTATATGCATGCAAATAAAGCAACTTAAAATCCTAATTATTATCAGAATTGGCTCTTGCAGCATGTGAATGAATTTCATCCGATTTCTCTGCTAATTAAAAGTAAAAATAAAATACAATTTATTTTTATTTTAAAAAGTCACACCATCTTTTCATAATTCTGACAATGAGGTTTGTCATGGCTGGTTTGCTGTGACAATAATCTGATTAAGCATATTTTGTTTATGTAAGAATGGATAGAAATACTAATATGGGGGATGGAATGTCAGAAAGCAATGATGAAAACCCACCTGTCTTCAGTTAAGATTAAAATAAAGTCCTCTTAAGTCTCCATAACTTTTTCCAGTTCTTAGGGTTAGGATAATCCATGAGGTGTTGAATTTCTCAAACATTTTACTCTTGTTAATCTGTGTTTTCCATTTTCTTTCATGGGTGATTTTAAACTCAAAGGTATGATGTCTTATAACAATAGTTTAACAAGTGCAACTCACAGTTCTCTTCAAGAAAGCATTTTCTTTTTGCCTGTCATGTTCCATTTCTTTTTAAATCTTTTCTGACTCTCTTTAGTATCATGACTCTCATAGACATATCTGTGGACGAGGAGCACTACAAGATCCTTGAAATGAAGAAATAATCTTCTTGTAATGTAAAGAGTGTGGTTCAACCCTCTTCAAATTAGGAAAGCACAAAACCACAATCTTCCTCCTTCTTAAATGACAACTGATAATTATGCCAAAATGCCACTTGCAGCATCAAAAGCTAGCTGTAAATTACTTGAAAACCTTCTGAATACATGGGGCCTAGGTCTTGAGCATGCATAATTTTCTGTGTCCATGGAGGCTTGAGCAGATCTCACCTTGGTTTAGAATCATATCAGGTGCACAAGCCTTTCCCTCTATCTCCAGATCAAAGTACACTCAGGAGACCAAGCTTACATAACCTCGGAATGCTAGCATTCAAAATTAAGGTGATTTGTATAATTGTTTAAATCTGTTTGCCAAGTAAATTCATTCCCTGTTTGGACACTTAATCTTCTGGTTATCCACACAGCTCTGACTTGGACCAAGGCAACTAAATCTTTCCATGGGGAAACATGAGTATTTTCTGCCAAGATGCTTTCTGACACAGTCCTTTTATTACAGTTTGGTCCCAAATTGTCCTCTTTGTTTTGCAGTCTTCTAAGATACCCAGTGATGTCTTCTGTGCTCAGAGCCTATGCCATGCCGTCATAAACATGCCGTGTTCTTGTCACCGGGCTGTAAAACATCAAATCTGGCAGGCTGCAAATTGCACTCCTGTTATACATACTGCTGTACTTATTAATTGTGATGGCTTAGGACCAGGGCAAAAAATCTTGTGGTCCAGAGGGGACAGGAGTCAGGGAATGCATTTGTAAAGGACTTGCTCTCAGCCAGAGCTCTACTGTATCATGAGGCTGTGCTGGCAGCACCGTGAAAAGCCTGCTGGGCAGTTCAGCGCTGCTAGTACCCAGCACAGCACCAAGCAATGCTGCTTTTAACTTAAGAATTTAAATGGCATGTTTGGAGGTGCAGAACTACTGAACAGACAAAAGCTGCTACTTGTCATGGCTTCACTTTCAGCAGGCTGCATCATCCCTTTTCTAAAACAGTTTCAAATACAAGCACATATTTGTGAGATTCTCTAGTGCAGAGGCTCAAAGGATTCTTTAGTCCTGGTCAGAACTCCCTACATGATAAAAAGGATAGCTATGACAGTGAAAATGGAATAAATGTAGACTGAACGTTTGAATTTAGCTGCAGACAATGAGGGAGCAGCATACACTGCAGGTACACTACACGTGTACCTTGCTCTTATAACTTTTAAATATCAAAATTTTAGACATTGCTTAAACTGTTCAGAGAAGACTAGGATATTTATCACTACTTATTCTTGTAATCTATAGTATGGATTCTGTTTGCCCCATTTGCCTGACTTAATCCAATGTATACAATGTGTCTGTTCTGTGAGAAACACTTCCCTGTAGTGCTTACTTTTTTTTTTTCAGTATTCAGAAAGCCTGTCAGTTCTCTGGAAGGACTGTTTTCTCTACCAACTGGAAATCATATTTAATATTTAAATTTTTAAAATAGTTTCCAAAATTTCCTTTTTATAGTTGCAAGTTTCTTTGATTTCTTTATCTGTTAACAGTCATGACATAAAACATATTTGAAATATTGCGCTGTGTTGATATTTCACATTTAACTAAATGTTTCAATTTAAATAAATTTTGAAGGAATGGTATTTATCACCTGAACTGTAGGCAGAAATATTTCAAATGTGAAAGAACCCCAAGGTCAAATCAAATGTTTTGAAGAAGTTAAATGGTAAATGAATCATAGACCCAGAATTACGTGCAATTGTCTCAGAGGATGCTCCCAGTATTATACACACTTTTATAAGACTGATACATCATTTTAGTAACTGAATTCCCATGGTGATTAAAGATAGTTTGTTCATTTCTCATAGTTAATTTAATCTATCAGGTTCCAAATTGTCTAGAATAGAAAAGAATCCAAAATATATGCTAAGCTATTTGTACCTAACTCAATTTCTATATTAATAAATCCCTCAAGTTTCGGTGCAATTACAAACAGTTTGTGAAGATGTTCTTCCACAAAGGATGAAAATGTTCTGAAAAGATCATGAGAATGTATTGGTTTAAAGATTTTTTTAATTTTTTTTTGCCTAACACTTCACCATGGGCATGTCACCTACCAGAAAGTGATCAAGTTCACTTGATCAGGAATGCAACACTTGTCATTCAGTACTTCATAATAGACCATAAATACATTTTTAGCTTATTACAGTTGTGATGTTCAACATATTGGCTTAAATCTCTCTGAGTGCCTAAGATTATGAATTGAATGTGGGTGCATGAAAAGCCCGTTACTGCCTTCCAGATGATGTGTAGTGAGTTTGCTGAACTGCAGAAACCTGTTTTTACATGATTCTACTCTGGGTTTCATTGCCTCATATTACAAGAGTGTTTTTCATTTCTGTATACATATGAGGCTTTCACATGTATGTTTTCTTCCTTCTGCTGCCTGTGGAAATCTCTCCTTACAACTTGGTGATATTCTCATTAACTCCAGGTGATACATATAAGCACACATACTAAATTTTATTCTTTTTTCAGCTTTCATTTTCCTGTAGAAGTCCCAGCAATTCCTGTAAACTCATGCTGAAACTGCAAAGCATCTGTGCTCCCCTATGATCCATGACATCTCATCTCAGAAAGGTCAGCTTTGAACCAAGCCTTTCACCTTGTTCTGAAATTGGCTCTTCAGCAAGCTGACAAAAATAGATTTTTCAAAAAGAGGTTTTGTCCTTGGCCTCTATTCCTTTTTTTCCACCAAGCAAAACCTCTTTCAGAGGCCTACCAAGGGCCATAAGTCTCTACTGTTTGCAATGATTTCATCTGGAAAATGTGCTGTGTAGTCAGGGAAGTCAGGAATTTTACTAATTTGGGAGACAGCTATTGAAAGGTATTCTGCTAGACATGGTGCTGGATGAGCTTGGCAACTGTAATTACTTCATAATTAATTAACACTGTTGATATTTTAGACTGGTATATTAGTCATTGTTTTATGTGAAACAAGGTGCGGTTGCATCTCTGAAATAACATCTCAGACTGACTCTTAAAAGAGCTTTCAAAATTGAACAGGTATTGCCACAGAATCCCATGGTTCTTACTCAAAGAGCATCAGATTTAATGAAGTGGTATTCTAGCGGTTAAGTGGACTGGACATGATAAATCTGAAGCATTTTTCTAGCGTTAGAACTAGCAAGGGACATGGTACAAAATTAGGCATGGTAAATGTTTTATCTTAAGAATCTGAGAAAGAAGATTTTACAGGAAGATGATCTCAGAGAGGAGGCTAAAAGTCAGCTTTTCTCTTCATCAATACAAAAAATCCAGGAAGTTTTCAGACTTTCCTCTAAGAAAAAGCTGCTTTGCAAAGATAATTAATTCAATACATGGGTGGTGATGATCCACAGAAATGAGTGCACAAATCAATAGAAAAGTTTTAAGGGAAATGGTTCAATTCTTTGGGAAACCATGAAAAATTAATGAAAAAATTCATTCATTTTCTCTCTTATTACCATTTAGATGAGCTCAAAGCGAGCAGTCAGCACAATAAAATGTGATTACTTTTTAAACTATTCAAAAAGAGCTGAATAAAAGGCAGTGTCTAAGTATCACATCTCAAAGTATTTAGAATGCAATTTTTACTGTGAACTCATTAAATATTATGTCTGAATAACAGATGTTTTAATGATAAGAAAAGATTATAAAAGTGCTAAAGATTAATTTCCACTTTGGGTGAATGAGAAGTCTTATACTTGACTTGTGAAGCAGTAGCAATGTCAGAACTCAAGTTTTCATCAAATTATCATGATACATGACAGAGAGATTAAAACTCCTTTTGTTTGATTGCATACAATCAAATTCTGAGGTTATTTATTTCACTTCTTTAAAAACAATATATTTCCAGGTCTTATAACCACACCAAAACGTATTGAAAATATCATCTAAAATCTAAGAGCAAATAACAGAGAGAGAAATGCTAGAGCCTATATAACATGAGACAGCTCTTCCCTATTATGACACACTTAGCAGCAGATGTTATGATAATACCATACTTGTGAGGCCTCAATTCCCTTGGAAAGGCTGTGACGATCAAAGGAGCTTCTTGAGATGCAAAGACAGTAAATGTCACTCCAGTCATTCAGAAGGGTAGCAAGAAGGGCCCAGGGAGATATACAGATCTGCCAGTCTCACCAAGAAAGTGAAGGAGCAACTAATTCCAGAAACCATTTCCAGACAGAGGAAAAAGAGGAAGGTTATTGAGAGCGCTCAGCATGGATTTATGAGAGAAAAGTCATGCTTAATCAACCATTTCCCATGAGATGACAGATTTGGTAGGTGTGGGGAGATCAGTGGATATTGTTTACCTTGCCTTCAGCAAAGCTTTCAGCACTGCATCCCATAATATCTGGTATTGGGTTTGTGCGGCCAGGTTTTAGAAGCAGGGGGGATGCAGGGGTAGCTTCTGTAAGAAGTAGCCAGAAGCTTCCCCTATGTCCAAGAGACAATGCCGGCCAGCTCCAGGACAGACCTGCCGCTGGCCCACGCCGAGCCACTCAGCGATGGTGGCAACACCTCTAGGATAACGTATTTAAGAAGGAGGAACAAACCCTGCACAACTACAGTCAGAGAGAGGAGCAGGAATATATGAGAGAAACATCCTTGCAAACACCAAATCCAGTGGGGAAGAAGGTGAGGAGGTGCTCCAGATTCCCCTGCAGCCCATGGTGCAGACCATAGTGAGGCAATTATCGCCCTGCAGCCCATGGAAGCCCGTGGTGGAGAAGAGATCCACCTGCAGCCTGTGAAGGACACACCAGATCAGGGGGATACCTGAGGGAGGCTGTGGCTACCCCACAGGAAGGTCATGCTGGAGAAGGCTCCTGGCAGGACCTATAGACTCAAGGAAAGAAAAGTCCATGCTGGCGCAGGTTTGCTGGCAGGACTTGTGACTCTGCAGGGGACCCACAGTGTAGACCCCTTTTCCTGAGGGACTGCACCCCATTGAAAGAGACCCATGCTGGAGAAGTTCATGAAAAACTGCAGTCCATGGGAAGGACTCGTGCTGGAAAAGTTCGTGGAGGTCTCTCTCCTGTGGGAGGGATCCCACGCTAGAGCAGGGGAAGGGTGGGAGAAGTCCTTCCCCTGCAGAGGAAGGAATGGCAGAGACAACGTGATGAACTGACCACAGCCCTCATTCCCCTGCACCTCTGAGGGGTACGACAGAGAGAAAATCAGAAGTCAAGTCTGGGAAGAAGGGCAGGGTGGGGGAAAGGTGTTTTTAAGGTTTGGGTTTGTTTTTCATTATTCTACTCTGATTTGACTGGCAAAAAAAAAAAAAAAAACAATCAATTTCCCCAAGCTGAGTTAATTTTCCCCATGAGAACAACTCGTGAGAGAACTCTCCCAGCTATTACCTGAACACAAGCACTTTATTTATCTTCTCTCCCCTGCCCAGCTGATGAGGGGAGCAACAGATTGGCTTTGGTGGGCACCTGGCATCGAGGCCCAGTCAACCAACCACACATCCCAACATGAACAGGCTAGTTAAGTACACAGGGAAGTGTACTGAAAATTGGCTGAACTGGAAAAGTTCAGAAGGGTTGTGACCAGGACCATGAAGTTCTACTGGAGGCCATTCACTAGCAGCATGCCCCAGGCATTGGTAATGGGTCCAATCCCATTTAGCAATGACCAGGATAATGGGACAGACTATCTCGTAGAAGAAAAAAAACCTGTGAAGAGCGGCCAATACACCAGGTGGTTGGTTGTGCTGCCATACAAAAGGACTTTGAGAAGCTGGAGAAATCTGTGAAGAGGAACCTCATGCGCTTTAGAGAGGGAAATGAAAGCTCAGCACATGGTAAGAAATAACCTTATGCACCAATACATGCTGGGATACAGTTGACTAGAGAACAGCTTTGAAGAGAAGCCTCTTTTAAATTACTCCAGTAACTCCATAAATTGCAGATTCTTGTTGGAGTAGCAACATGGTGGGATGCAAGCAGTTGAGGAGATTTTTTGGTGTGTGTCAAAGATAATTCATTCATTAAAACACTTGTTGTGGCAAACAAGGGTGATGCACAGTTGGATCTGATATTCGCTGACAAAGAAGTGTTGCTGACTGAGACAAATGTTTTACTGACAGCTGATGCAGATTCTGAAAAAGAGGACAACAAGTAGATAGAGCCAGGCTTTTCATGGTGTTGTGTGCTAGGAGGCCGAGAAAAAAAAAAGGTAGAAGTTAAAATGAAAGATAGTCAAAATAACTAAAAGGAGAACTTTATTTACCACATAGACAGTAATGTAGCAGAAGAAGTTGCCTGAGCTTTTGCAATTTCCATCTTTGGAGATCTTTAAGGTCAAACTGGGAAAAACACCAGCTGACCCTTCTTTGAGCTGGAGGTTCAACTAGATGACTTCCTGAGTTACCTTCCAGGCTGAATTTTCCAACAGCTCTACCATCTCATTTTTCTATTCTTTTTTCAACAAAATCTTTCAGAAGCAAGAGTAAAACGACACATTATTTTTTTTAACTGCTATTTTAAATTAATATCCATTATATAAACCACCCATCCAAGGCCTCTGTATTTCACAGATACCTCATCAGCCATTTTTCCCCATGGTACGAAGTTGAAAATGTATCATTATTTATTTCTGTAAGTCAGCTCTAAGGTCATGCTAATTGTTTTAAATAGCTTTAAAGGTATTAAAGAAAACAGTTGCCATCAGTGCTGACCTTGCAGCACGCATCATCTTTTAGATTTCTTTTCTGTTACATTTTTAAGGAACCAGTCAAACATTATGCAAATAGCCTTGTGTTTCTGATTATTTAAAAACTCTCAGCTTTGAACTTGTTTTCCTGCTCTGCTTCAATTAGAGCATGTTGAAGAGATTACTTCATCTCTCAGAATTTTGTTCTCAGCTGTACATAATAAATTTCAAACTTTAGGCTCAACCTACACAGTCTGTTTTTGAGCTGTTCAGTCAAGATATTGGCTATTGCATGTGCTTCTCAAAGGTATAAAAAAAGTGTTCTGGACTACTGGTATTGATCGTTATTTTAAACGCAGACCAAATGGCATTTATTCTACTGACAATGTTTCAGATTTCTTTAGAAAGGTCTTCAGAGAAGTGAAAGAATGTACCTGAAAAGCTGGACTCTGTACCACTATTTGTCACATAGCAAGGTGCAGAAGTAATATCAGGAACTGTGGAAAACTTTAATTGTGAAACTTTATTTTGCAAATTTCTTTCTTGAAATAGAATTTATT
The DNA here is from genome assembly GCA_013400315.1 of Bombycilla garrulus. Classification (NCBI taxonomy): domain Eukaryota; kingdom Metazoa; phylum Chordata; class Aves; order Passeriformes; family Bombycillidae; genus Bombycilla; species Bombycilla garrulus. The sequence continues at coordinate 1,055,199 of VXBU01005600.1, forward strand.
ATAGTTTAATCGAAATTTCACGCATAGTACTAAAATATATTTGTGTTGAGATTTGGGGTTATTCTTTATGATTGTTTTGATTTGGGGTTTTGGTTTGGGGTTTTGGGTTGGGTTTTTTTTCTTTGTTGGTTTTTGGTTGTAGTTATGGTTGTGATGGTGTGGTTTGTTTGAGGGTTTTTTTTAAATTTTTGCCTATTTGTTTCTAATAGAGACCATGGCATTTGAGATTGAAACAAGTCTCAATGAATGCCTTCTGCTCTGCTTTGCTCCAGTTGGGTTTAGAGTCAATAGCGGGCAAAATTAAAAGAATCAAGGAAAGCTGTTAGGAAAAGGTGCACAGTGAGAAGACCTGAGGTGAGAAGAGTAAGGATGATCATAATTTGGGATACTCTCAAGGGAGTTCAATGAGAAGAAAAGGTGTCTATTTCTTAAGAGAGTGCAGAAAAGGCTTGCTCCCACTCCTGAATCTTAGAAGCTTTTTTAAAATGTCGTCTTAGCCAGTGAAGACAGCCACAGTGATCTGCCAGAAATGGGGAAAAAAAGGTGTTCCCTGAGAAAGTGTTGTGGTAAGGTTGGATGTATGACATGACCTTTGTAATATACGCTCTTTAAATATCTGAAGTGGAGTTATAAATTTCATCTCTTTCTGGTTTAATAGCAAATGCTGCTAATTATTTGAGCTGGGAATCTAGGAACTGAGCAAGGCTTTTTGCTGAACATATGCCTCTAAGATATGCCAGCAGAATATTTAACTGTCATGACCAGTTTTGTTGCCTGAGCAGAAAACAAACACGAAAGGGCAGCCTAAGGCACAGTTGGAAGGTCTCTTTAATTACTGTTGTTGGCAGAATTTATTTCCAGAAATGTTATCACAGAATTGGAATTAAAAATGTCTCCTGGCACCACAAGAGCTTTTTCAGATATCACTCTCAAATGTGACACTTCTGAACAAGTAGCAGGAAAAAAGAGAGAATATTGGGCACACTGACTTCTGACAAAATGCTATAACCCCAGAAATACTCATTTTAAGAGAATTTCCTTATCAGTACTTACAGTACAGAAGCAATCCTGAATCCCTCAAGACCCCTGCTAAGCTACCAAGGCACAGTCGCGTTGCCTCAAGTTCTGCTGATTTATTATGCTTTTTTGATTTCTGCTCTTGGACATGGAGAGTGCCTTAGGCTTCTCAGTACTAACCTGCTTAGTTTTTGTTTCTGCTGTGCATAGAGAAGATTCCAGTGAGTCCCTTTCAGATTAAAACTAGGACCAGACATAGCCAGTGTCAGGTAAGGTATCAGGTAAGTAAAATCTAGAATTTAAAGAAAAGCATCTCTGAAAACGCTATGAGCACACACTTTGCCCAGCATGGCTGCTTACCAGGCCATAACTCCTTGCTGTGTGAGGTCCCAGCTAGTGGTGCTTGTTCTGATCCCGTCTGGTGTCTGCATTCCTGGCCTTGCATGTGGCACTGGCTGAGGCAGAGCACACTGCAGGTGGGTGAGAAAGGCTTGGTGGGCTTCAGACTTAAAGGCAAAAGTTGAGTGCTTGTAGTAGCAGATGGTGAATCTGGGATTGGGTTCCTGCTTGGACATGTGAGAGAAGAGAAGGGAAGGGAAGGGAAGGGAAGGGAAGGGAAGGGAAGGGAAGGACCAATTGAAAAAAATCAAAACCAACTAACAAACCAAATGGGAGAAGCAGAGGGTATGAGCCTGGGGTTCCATTGTAAGACGACAGTTTCTTGCAGCTCCAAAAACTGGTTCCAGATCTTCTGCTGTATCAGGTAATGTCTGCAATGAAAGATGCCTCCAGATCATACTGCAGTGGAGAGCCTTTATATTGTTTTATATTGTTTCAAATTCTGTGCGAAAAGACTTTCAGAGTATCAAAGCCATTTATAATATCCCATTTTGAATATAGTCCAACCATTCATAATTAAAATTATTATAACTAAGAAATGAGAAGATAGAGTATCTGTGATATTAATGTAAAAGGAATCTTATGAGGTGTCTACCTTAGCACACATTCCCAGATTTAAATAATTTGAATAGCTCTTGTTAATGTTATGGCTTTATTATCTTTGATCAATATTGTGGTCCCTTCTGATGCCATGAATTACTGATGCTTATTACAAATTTACAGTTGTATTAGCTCACCTGTACTCTAATTCTCCAAATGTAGAACAAAACACCTCTTTAGAAGAAGAAGGTGAAATCTGCTGGCTTTGCCAACCCAACAGACCAACAGTGTTGCAGCAAGACATAACAGCCACACACCATGCTGAGAAACAAGTCATAGCAGCATACAGAGTACTGCAGGCAGGGACACCTTTGCAAATCATACACTGCTACTTGTATCTTTTATTTTTTTTTTTTTCTGCAACTGTAGAAGAAAAAAGTTTAGAAGAAGAAAGTGTAGAAGAAAAAAATCTGAATAGCAGCAAGACCCACCTTTATCACAGGGCTTGGAGAGAGTTTTCCTATGAATGTCAAAGGACTCTTGCTTACAGGCGTCCAATCTGCAGAGACAAGCAAAGAGAAAGAAACACAGCAGTAAATTTGATAGGATCATACCACTGACTTATTTGATGTTCTGCTTTTCTTGCTTTCCTCTACTACAGAGATTTGCAGAACTGAAATATTTAAGTACCTTTCTATCTAAGAGCATCTGGGCTAATATTTAGTGTCTTAAATGCAGAAGGTAATCAGTAATCAGTTTGTATCTCAAAATGTAAATATTGGAATGCATCTTGCTTAGCATTATGGAAAAGCATATGTCATCCTTTTTCTGTACAGCTATCTAAATATTATTTTACCTCAATAATTCACATCATGACTTCCCATTGAAGAAAATTCCACACATTCATCCTTAACATGTGAAATACTTCCATGTTTTTCTGAGCTCAGCAGCCATCATTGCCACAATATGCTCCCTCTTCTACTCCTCTTCAGTCTTTCTTCTCAGGATGCAACACATTTTGCTGTTTAATCCTTGTGTACTCTTATAGACCCACGCCTTTTCCCAGAAAATCCAGTTATTTGTCCTGTTGTTTTTTGATTACTTATGACTTTGTGGTGTAACTGGGATCACAGAATAATAGAAGCATTTAGACTCAAAGGAATCCTGAAAGTCTTCTGAGTCAAGTGCAGTTCCAGACTGTCTTCAAAACTAATTCAGGTTACTCCAGGTTTTGTCTTTGAACTCATGTTCAAAACATGAGTTTTGAACATCTCCAAGGATGCCAATTCCACAGCCTCCCTGAACAATGTATTTCAGTGATTCAATGCTCTTGTGATGAAGAATTTCTTCCTTACATCTATTCAGAATTCTTTTAAGTACTGTTTCTTCCTCTAATAACGCTTTGGGTGATACAAGATTGGATTATTCATGCAAGGTGAAAACAAATATAGAAAAATATACTATTCTTGAAATATCTTGAAAATAGGAGTCCCTATTGGTGTCACTGATTCTGATTTCACAGGTAAGAGTTGTTCTACTATTGATATTTTTGCTTAGGGAAAAAATGTAATGCAAACAATTATTAAAATAACCCCTACTTCTTATTTTTTCATTAAAATCTCTTGTCTCCCTGTACCTGTTTTCTTCCTACAGGTTTTGCAAATCTCTGAAGGAATCACTCATTCAGAGTCATTATTGCACCAAAGTCTACCACATAGGAGGCTGGCAAAATTATCCCTTCTGCTTTGCATTTTGTATTTTCTTTATGGAATAATTTGCAACACATATTTATACGCACAGTATTACACTATCCAAATATCTGAACAAAATGTATCATGAAAATGTATGAGCTTGTCCAAACAAAACATATCTGGCTTCTTTAAAAAAACTATGCTGTACATTCCCAGGCCTGACATTTATTTCCAGAAAGCTTCATGAATGTTTGGATTCCAGAGGTTTGCTTTTTAGGACTAGTTAATTGCAGAACTACTCTGCAGAACACTTGACCACAGTCTGATCTCAGAAGAAAAGTACAAAATTTCTATCATTTCCATGGAGACACCATATAGTCTTCTGACCCTGATGTAAGAGTCCTCAACCCTGCTGAACCCAGTTCAGGTAGGAATTTGCAGAACAAGACACATGAGTTCACAGGGGAACTCAAGTTCACCTTCACCTAGGAAGAGCTTATCTAAGATTTTTTACCTCCTTGGTTTATTTCTCCTCTTTATTGACGAGGAACTAATAGAGAAGTTAAATGCCTGAGAAAAATTCCTTTTATTCCTGGTTAATCTGAAAGCACAGTTTGAATAGAAAAGACTGATAACAATGAGTGAAGACTCAGAGATGCCAATATATTGTATCATCCCATTTCCTCCATGATGAGAAGGTTCTCTCAACATGAGAACAACCTCTCTCTCAACATGAGAGTTACCTACCACCGAATCAAAAATAAGTCTCTCCCTAGCAGGGGAAAAAAACAGAGAATCTAGGCAAAAAATAGAGAGAGAAAGTTTATTTAAGTGATAATTCAGTCTCTGGGCTTTTTTTTCTGTTTGTTTTATCTAGCAGGCTGAGAAATGTAGTATTCTCTCCAGATGAGAAGGTGAAGAAAATCTTCACAGGAACTGAAAGAGATATTTAATGAACTCCACTGATGATATCCCTGGTAACAGAACAAAGGATTGCAATTAAATGTCTGACTTGCTTTGTGGTCACAGGAGTTCAACTTAATAGTAAAACTTAACGTTCTACTAGTACAAAATCAGGCTATCCATCTGAAAGGTCTTTCTAAGTGATGGAAAGAATAAAACAAACATGCAGGCAGTGCAGCAAAAACATTTTGCACCTATTTTTTTTTTAATTATGTAAAGAGCTGTACACAATTTGCTTTAATGCAAATGCTAAAATGCTTTCTCGATGAAGTATGATGCAACCTCCCCATAATGTCTTGGAACTACTCCTCTTCAGTATGCAAAAAGATGCAAAGTGTCACGGGGGAGTGGCATGACAACACATATGTTTCTCACCATTCCTTCACTGTACAGTTTAACAACTCCATATGACAGGAGGCACTCTGTCCCTCAAAGCCTTAAATGACATGCCCCACCAAAGTTCTTAATGTAAACACTATGAACTATTTTTATGTTTCATAAAGGAACTGCTAATTCCTCTCCTCCTCACTCAGCTGCACAGTTGCTGTGCTCCAGGAGGGGGGAAGTGCTCTTTCTGAATCTCAGTAGGAAAGGCACAGCAGCAAACGGTGTAACAAAACTGATTTAATAAAAATTTTTATAAAGAAACCACAACAGAAATAGGAAGAGAAATACAGGTTAGCAAGTAAGCCTCATGCTTCTTCAGGTGCTGGAAATCCTACTCTTCTGCAGCACCAGACAGGGTCATGGCACGATCCTATCTGTGGAAATGTTTCTTCCCACCCAGTACCATCCCTATACTTAGTGTAGCACACTAAACTATTCATCCTGTTTTGACGTTTCTTTCTCCATAATGCTCTTTCTTTATGCCCACCAAAGCATGCCTCAGTACATCTGCCCTCCACTGCTGCTATGCAGCAGCCACTCATGCAAATGTATGGATATACTAAGCCACAGACCCAGTGTGGCTGTCAGGGCTTGATGAAGATAATTTTCTCTTGAACATAATGTCTTCCCTAAGCCTCAAAATGCAACGATATTTCTTGTTTTCATCCCTTGGCGAGCTAAGACAGAAAAAGTTATACAAGAAAAAAACTGGACTGGAAAAAAAGACTGCGATGAGATGACAGCCTGTGGCAAATAGTGTGTCTTCTCACTCTGGAAACTCTAATGATGCTTACAGCTCTGAAGTTTTATCATTCCTTTGCTGTCACCAAACATCTGTGAAATCAGGGCTGATTTAAGTAGAAGATAACAGCAGCTGTTGGTGTTTGTCTTTCCATTATCTCTAGTGACACACAGGTGTGCAAGAGATCTGCTTATGATGAGCTCTGTGACTGTCCCTTCTCTGACAGGGTCTGTGCCCTTTAAAAACAGCTGAAAGGCTTCCAGATGTCACACAAAGGTAGTAGAAGATTCACACACAAATTTCAGAAGCATGAACATTTATATTCAATGCAAAAATCCTCTTCTTTTTCTCTTTAATATCCAGTTCAGCACACTAGAAGTATTTGCCTGTGGATGAAAGAGAACAGTATAACAGAGACAGTAGAGCTGTCAGTTTGAAGTCATGGTGTCATCAAGGCACAGGGCTATGTGAGACCACATTGGTCTCCTGATTAAGGAAACTTTATGCTGATTAGTAGGCTTAGTCTTGCCTCTTCAGTGTTCATTTAAGGATGCTTGTTAAATTAATAAATGAAGTTATCTGAAAGTAATAACTCATATATGTCCCTTTATTCTTTGATTCTTTAACTGAGGCTCTACTGCCTGATTTCAATTTATTTTTCTGATTTGTGACTGTACCAAGTACTTGCAGCTTTAAATTAAATTAATTGTACAATGTCTCTGACTCTATGAGAATTTCCTTCCCCTCAGGGGTACTGTGAAGATACAAAAGCAAACTATTATGCACATTCATAATATTGTGATAAATTTAGGACAATAATATATGAATAAAAAATATTTTGGCTTTTATCAGAGAGAATTGTACATAGTAAACAAGGTACCATTGAAAAATAAGGAGGAAAAGCAGATAATGAAGGCAATTGTTTAAATTGTCTCCAGCTGGACTGCACACTGAAAGATGGAGGATGACAGTGCCACACATCTAAAGAAGTTCTAAGACTCATGGTGGACTCAGAGAAAGCTTCATGGCTCAAAATCTCTTTTTCTTCTGTTTGTGAAATGTTAGTGACAGTCCTTGAAAGTTCCAAGATGTGTCACACTACTGAGGGCACTAAGAAGCCTTGGTCAACCTCACCAGTGGGCTCCATCCACCCACTGAGCCCATGAGTCCAGGCCCTTTCAAGGCCCAGCCTGTGCTGTTAGTCTGATCTGTGCTGTAGGTTCACTTGTCTCCAGCCATATCATGGCACACCTGTGTGCCTGGCCATGGTCCTGAGCTCTGCACTTAATGCCTGCTTTGACCTCAGACTTGGCTTGCTACCTGCCTTGAAACTGCATCTGACAAGAATTAGCATTAGCCTACATTCATGGATAACTCCTTGTCTTGCTTCAAATGTGGTCATGGATTTTTTGCTTCAGTTTTCAAGTCAGGAAAGCATAGTCTTCTTGGGGCTTGGGAAAAATCTGAGAATGAAAACGACATTGGTTCTCAAAAACTATTTGTGCTCAAGACCTCTTTGTATCACAGTACCCTTTCTTGAACTGGAGGGCAAAATACTCCTTGACAGATGCATTAGTCACATCAAACCTTACACGAGTCAAGAAATTCCAGATTACACTTTGGAAGATGACAAGAGGTCAGAAAGGGAGGGGGTGGGGGGTGGTGTAGTAATTTACTTTTGTAGCAGAGTGTTCTTCAGGCGCAGGAAAGGCTCTGATCCAGACTTTAATATTAATCAATCCTGGTGTTTGTATCTCAATCCAACAGATTCTAATTAGTGAAAATTAATAGGTTGGGTTCTGTTTTTCTTAAATTTTTATTGCCACTTATTCTATGTCATTTGTCATGATTCACAACTGCTGCAAATCTAGTCAACAGGCAGCTCATACTTCAGCCAGGCAGGGAGCTTTGTTCTTAGCAAATAATTTGAAAAGTGGACTATTCAAAATTTATTTCTGCTTGCAGAAACTTGGCTGGGATAAGAACACAAGGTAAAAGGGACAGCTTCCATAGCCCACAGACAAGAACATTTTGTTATTTAAATCTTTTATTTTTATGGAAAAGTAACAATAGGCAAAGATCATAAATTTTGCTAAGAAAAAACAGTTTGCTTCTAAAAGGATTCCATGAAGGCAACAGTCACAGACAGAAAAGTCCAAAGAATTCTTTAATGTAGACATAATTTTGACACAAGACTAACCTTTATGTTGTTTCACATCTCAGAAATCTTCAAGGACAGATATTTCCCAGGAATTTGGCTCCATCTTCCCTGCCATTCCCTAAGGTAAAACAAGACTGCAGTGAGGTTTCTCCCTCATCCTCCAAACTTCTTTTCTCCAGACTTATAAACCCAGCTCCCTCAGCTTCTCCACACTCATGGCATGCTCCAGCCTCCTAACCATCTTTCCCAGCAAGAGAGTTCAGCTCAGTAGGCAATGGCTGTGTGTCACTCTATCCCAAATGGCTAGCTCCCAAACCACATTTGGATTAACCAGGAACTTCTTCAGGCAGCAGCAGCTGAAAGGTGGGCCTCCAGATGCAAAATGAAACAGTCAAACTGCCGTCACAAACTAACAATGAGCAGGCAAGGCAGTTGTATTTTAGTTTTGGGGGTTTTTCTGGTTTCTTTGTTTTTTGCATATGGACTCGGAATTTCTTACTAGAATACCACTTTGCATTCAAACAGCACAGAGTGCCCAGAAGCAAGAAATTAAAGTGAGCTGCTCTTAATGTCTTATCAAATTGCAGAAGGTATTTAAAGGGGTATCCCACATCTAGCTTTGAAGTTAGTCCTGCTTAGAGCAGGAGGTCAGCCTAGGTGGTGTCCAATGGCTTCATTCAAATTAAATTACTCTGGTTTTATTCTGTAGCTTGAGGCCCTCAGGAAAGTTCTATAGCATACTTAAAAGAACATTATCTGTAAAGACAAGAGCAATTGACTGACTAGATGAAGTAAAGAACTCTAAAAACCTTTTTTAAATGGAGATAAATGGACATAAAAGAACATATAGATACTTGAGTTCAACATTTAGAAACCACAAGAGGTTTCTAAAATACCCAGTAACCTCTTACTTAAAGCTCTCTACCGGACTGTTTTCCCTGAATTATCAATTCAACCCCAGAGTCTCATTTGCACCCCTGCCCCACTCCCTTCACCGTGTCACTCCACAAATGCCAGTAGGGTCACAGTAGAAAGACCATCTCTTCCAAAAGGACAGCTTTAGTTTAGGATCAAACAGACACCCAGGCACTTGACAGACATCTGATTGGGAAGTGCCTGGCACATGATGGGTGCGTGATTATCACGTGCTGGGCACTTTATTGCTGCGTGATGGATGCACACCTGTGATGTGATGCATGTGATCAGTACTGGACCAAAGGATTTTTACTCAGTCCTGGCCCCTCAGTCCCATGATTACTAACCACTGGTCCAAGTGACACAGCTGAAAACAGGACACAGATTTTTGAACACAAAAACCCTTCCTGGAACATTTAGGAAACCTTCCTACAAACTTCTAAGAAGCCTCCCAAACTTGCTAAATTCAGCACGTTTCCACTCTACAAAATACAGCAAAAGGATATAGACTGCTAGAAATCTGTTGCAACCAAACAAAAGTTTGTCAACAGAACAAACTAACACTGTGATGTGACAGAATCATCAATACAAAGATAAGCATTTTTGGGTCAAACCTAAAATACATCTTCTTAGTGGTGATTCCAGTATCATACTTCTCCTGCCCAAGAGCAGCTGGGAGACTGAGCCTGCCCCACTTATAGGGCTCCATTTGCTTTTCAGCCACCTTAGAGCACCAAGCTGGCATATGCATGTCTGCTGCAAATTCTTCCTTCCAAGCAGTGACAGACAGCTTGGAGCCATGGACTCAATAAAGCCTCTTTTTATGGCCCATTATAGCCTACTTCTTCACCCTTCAAATATTTTGTGCTCCACAGAATACAAAACTTCTCTTTCCCTATTTCTTTTCCACCTTGCACTAATATCCTGTCTTCTCCAAAGACTTCAGACATCTTTCCTCGTAAAGTTAAATAATTCACTGATAAGTGATAACTTACTGATAAATAACTCACCTCAGGGGAATAAATCTTAATTCCTAACTATGCCCTGTCTACTTTCCTCCTCATGATACCATGTTGCATAGTTTAATAAGTTATTGCTTCCCATCGGCCTCATTCTAACAATATCTTTAGACCACCATGTTTATAACAAAATGCCATACTTTGCTTTGTATTTGCTTGTTTGATGTTGGTCTTTTACATCCACAGGGGATGCAGCTGGATTGTCAGATGTCCAGTCTTGGATACTTGCCTAATGTTTCCCAAATATATTTACCCTGGGTGTGTAAGTCCAGCACGGTGCACTGATCCCAGGCTACGCCAGCTCAGGCTGACCTTGAGCATCTGAAATGCTCCCTTTTGTTTTGTGTACATATGTAAAAGTCATCAGCTGGCTTCAATATTTGGCCATCAGTGAATATTAAGCCAGCACTCAATGCCAGAACTCAGACTGTGCAATACCCAGAATTCGAATCTTCAAAGAATCTCTTGGTTGCCTTTCTCATGACTATGTCAGATAGAAAGTGGAGGCATCCTTTTTCTAACAGACTGTGAATGAAAATGGAAAATAATACTCTTATTAGATATAGTGGAAGACACAAAAGAACTGCAAGTTCCACATGTTCTTCACACAACTCATTTTTTTAATGGTCTACAAGAAATGGCGAAAGGAACACATGATGAAAAGGATGTTGGTCTTCTGCGCCCTTTTGAAAGGGGTCAGAGGTGAAACAAGGTTATTGTCATTTTTCTTGCTTACCTTCACTCAGAGCAAATGTGAATGCAGCCATATTCAGGTTACACATCAGTGCTACAAGTGCCAGCCAGGAAACAAATTATGCACAGCAGCAACCAAGTGCCTTCCAGATTCACAGGAAATGCTGTCCAGACAAACACGCATTTCCTAGCACAGTCTGAAACTAAATGAACTGTCATTAGGGAAGATAATATTAATATAGGAAGTATTCAAGAACAAAAATTTCTCTCATAATCTCATTTATTCACATCCCTTTAAATTGCTATAATCTTATTTTTCATTTAACAATGGTATGTATAGAAGTAACGTTGGTCTTAAGCACTCTAAAATGCAGGAGATTAGGGCAGGTACAAAGGAATGTTCAAAGATTTATCATCCTCTTTAAGAAGAATTTCAGAAATTATGCAAAAAAAAAAATAAAGGATGAATATTGGATAGGTCTTGGACCCACTTTTATACTGAGCCAAATGTCTTTGTTGTATTCTATTTACGTTGGTTTATCATTTTTGCACACCTAAGTGAACTCATTTAGTCTACATGCCCATGAAATGAAACAAGAATATCATCCCTGTGCTGAGATAGCTCTCTCACAACTGAAACCAAAAAAAAATCTTCATTTTACTGATAAATTAAAGTAACGGTTTGGTTGTTTCCTATTCTTTGCCTTTTCAGCTTCAAATACCATTTATTTTCAACAGGCAAGTTTATTTGGAATGACATCTTTTGTTTTCTCTCCTGTAAATATAATTTTTCAGTTAAATGCACTTTAAAAGAATATTTAGACAACTAGTAGCACTGATAACATAGAAAATTGTAAAAAAGCCACAGTCCTTGATCAAACAGTTTCACTGGGATGGGATCAAATTATTGTGGATTCAGGCTAACTAATTTCCCTCTAACATGTTCCTGCAACAATGCTGCAAAGTTCCCAACTGCCAGAACAGAGTAACAACTCCTTTCCAAACTTCCAACCCCACACAGTTGATACACGAGACCACAAATGTCTCTCAACACCTTGATATGAGCTTGTAGCAGCTCATGTCAGGCATGGAAATAATAATTAGTGTGATAAACATTTAAGATGAACATATCTGGAATTTCTACCCTAGGAAAGGTCTAGGGATCAGAGAGATAGGTCTAGAATCAAAGAGTGAGGTTTTCTTTCCTGAGATGCCTCTTGGAGACAGGGCCATGGGCAGGGGAGGGGAGGCCCCAGAGGCAAGGCAAAACACATCTCATCATAATGCCAGGCTACATCCACAACAACAGCTGCATCCAGCACCTTGGGGCTTCCCCAGGAGAACAACAGAGCAGAGCAGGCTGCCCAAGGAGAGGTGCAGGATGCCCAGTTGGAAGCTCTCAAGCTGGGGCTTGACAAATCTCTGACTGGCACAACCTCCTGTTGTTCTGCTCAAGAGAAAAAGGTTGAGGAGCAAACTCAGCTTGAAGTGGGATTCCAGGGCCATGGGCAGGGCAGGAGAGGCCCCAGGTGGGGCTGGTCAGGGCCAAGAGTCTGGACAGCACCCACCCCTCTGTTGGCATGCAGAACTGGAGCCCTCCAGAGGTGTTCTCCAAAGGGCATTTCTGGGGTTCTACAGATGGACCTTAGTTAATCAGGGCCAGCAGCTGCACAACCACCACTGCTCTCCTCATCTGTGTTACTGAATCCATGCAGCTAGCTGGAGAACCAGATTTCCTTTATCTTTTTTTTTCTATTTCCCAAGATAAGCTGGAGAGGGCAGAGAGACTGCCTGATCTGCTTTTCATAAAGTAAATCTGATTCTGAAAGCAGCCAGTACTTGCTAATGCAATCAGCAATTCAAAACGTGTATGATTTTAATGAAAAAACCTGACCAAAGTTTCCTAAGTGCACTTTTAAGCAGATGTTCATCTTCAACTTCCGGTATTCCCACAGTGTCTACAAGATAGGTTCTGTGCTGACATCTCTGTTTTCTCTTGTATTTCCTTTTGGCTTTTTGTGTGAACCAAAGGCACTTAGTCAGTAGAAAGAAAATAAAGAAGTATCAATTTACTTGGTTTTCCATACACAAGTAGCAGCTAGAAAAAGAGAAGGACCAAGTAAACCAGGTAAGGAAGTAAACTTTGTTTTCAGCATTAAGTAGGTATACACAAAGACAAAATAACTACCTCTGAGTGATCAGCTACTCAAAATCATTGTGAGAGAGATGGCATGAAAATTAATTAAGAGATGTGAAAGCCAGATCTGTGGTGGTGTGTGAAAATCCTTGCATAATGAGGGGCAGAGAGAGAGACATGATGAGATGCAGGGAAATTCAAGTGAAAAAGAAAGAGTATATGAGTTACCTGAACAAAACCTACTGTTGTGCAGAAAGGACCACATTCAATAAGAACCAAAACCAGCAAGATGTGGAATGAAAGGTGATATATAAAATCTAATAAATATGTACAAGTGAAAAGTAAAACCTTTAAAGTCATAGGTGAGGAGGAAAAGTCATGATGAAATGGAAAAATCATGACAAAATGCAAGCATGTAAGCAGAGGAAAAAAATGCAGAAAATATTGCACACTGATATATAATAAAAAATGTGTAAACAAAAGGAAATTCAAATAAAAATACTCAAAATGTTATATAAAAAAGAAAATATAACATCCTGGGGAAAAGAATAGTCAAAATGAGGTGAGAAAGAAAAGATTTTAAAAAGATAGAAATGAAAAGCTGTAATATGATACAAAGAAGGCACTTGTTCTTTGAAAGTAAAAATTAAATGATGCAACATAATGGCAAGTGGGACATAACAGGTGCAAGAATACATGCAGGGAAATATGAGTCTATGTGACAAGAATAAAATAAATATTGAGCTACAGAACTCAACATGTCTTTAAAGAGCCTGTGTTAGAGGTGAAAATACATACTGAGTCAAAAAAGTGCAATGCTTAAATGAGAGGTGAATGGAAAAATATAATAAGATGTGCAATTTGAGACCTAATAAATTGTAAAAAAAAACCAAAGTGCAGAAAGACCATAGATAAAAAAAAAAGGAAACCTGAAAAAACATAATGCAACTATAGAGGAATGGATTATGAGATGGGCAAAAATCACATCTGGTGCACATGAAACTTCTCAAAAACACAAACAAGTACTCATAAGTAGAAAAACGCAGTATGAGCATTGCATAGGGACTTGTAAAATGTAAATGTGTAATGGCATTTTAAAGACAAATGGGGAACAACATGTGAATAATGAAGCTGCAGAATGAATACAGCAGAATTATGAACATTAAAAGAGGAGACACAAAAATCTAAAATGGGTAATGTTACACACCAAAGAATGTAGGTTAGAAAAATCAAACCCGGTGATTAATCCAGGAAAACATTTTGCTGACAAACATAAAAGGAAAATTTATTCCGAAAGGGTAAATTCATTAAAAATGCAAAAATATAAATAAATAAATAAATAAGGCAAGCTTGGCATATTCAAAATCAGAAATGTGTCATGACCTATAAAATATGAAACATCACTAGAAATAAATCAAGCTGTGAAACTGCAGGCATTAGGGAAAGTGCAGAAACAGCTCTCTTCTTCTGTGTTTTCTTTCTAAAAAAGAAAACAGAAAAAGTGCACAATGTGAAAAGAAAACATGACAGGATTTTCAGATATGAAAATGTATGCTAAGAGGCACCATCCTATCTTCAAGTTTCAAAAAAATACAAAGATGGAAGTTCATTATGCATTCTTTCAATGAAAATCTAGTATGAGATACAAAATTGAAATTTTCAATATAATATCATTCAAATGCTAATGAGATACTAAAAGAATATATTTATTGAGGTGCAAAAGAAACACAGTTTACACAGGAGAAACAAAAATTACAGTCTTGAAAAATCGTAGTAGGATGCTAGTAGGAATATATAGAATTTCTCATAGGATGTAAAAAGTTAACTAAAGACTGTGAGGAAAGAAAAATGCACAGGGAAATCTGAAAGCTCACACTCAGAATACAATGCATAGTCTGTAATGGGCAGCAAAAAGGAAATTGGCTAATAAGCAATGATACATGAAATTCCTAATTAGATCTAAAAGCACATAATGAGACACTGAAACAAAACCAAGCAATGAAATAAAAATGAACATGCACATCAAAAATCAAAGCTGGAAACGAGATGCAAAAGAACATCATATAGAGATCCAAAATCAAGAAAAAAGTGGGCAATGAGATGTGAAAAAGAAAACTCATACCAGGATTTGGCGTCAGGAATACATCATAAGTTGAAAAATTTTAGTAAGTCAAGAGATAAAAACTCAGAGAGAGTAATGATAGGCAAGACTAGAAATGCACCTTTAAGATCAAAGAGGAAAAATTAAGTAAGGCTCAAAATTAGGCAGGGAATCCTAGTGATGCAGTAGGAAAAATGCAGGATAAGTTAAGAAATACTAAATCCAGTAAGAAAGAAAAATCTTTCTTCAGGTTGTGAAAAATCAGTGTTCAACGGAAAGCAAACCCTCCAGTATATATTGTAGTATGAGCACTGAAATCCACAGTTAGGGTCTGGAAAATGAGTAATGAGATGTGAAATCAGAAATAAAATGATTTGTGATAACAATCATTTATAATGACAAGCAAAAACAAGAATCGAAATGCTAATGCAGCATGGCATGCAAATTGCTGAAGGAGGTACAGTAGCTGAGATGCATAATGGAATATGGAAACAGAAATATATAATGAAGTATGAAAAGAAAACATGTACCATAATAAAACATGCATTGCAAGCTATTTTATCTTAGAAGGACTGGAGTACATAAAGCAGCATGAAAATGGAGCAATATCAAGGCATTCAGGGTAAAAATTTTACTGGTTGTTGTTGGTTTACTTTGCCCTTTTTTTAGTTTTGAGCTTGCCCCACCTCCTGATGCAGAGGGCATCTGACTCCGTTCACACAGGAGTTCCTGACATCCAGAAACACAATCCTGTAATGTGCCAGCTTCACTCTGTGTGGCATCATCCCTTACATGTCATGGGGATAAGATGCACTGACAGATTATGTAGGAGAAACAGCCTTTGGGAATTCTCCCTCAGTCATGTCAAGGCCACCGAGCAGCATATTAGTTGCATAACAGTTTCAGCCCTGAGGAGTTTGTGCCAGGCCATCAGCAGAAATGTGGATGACTTGGTGAGGTAGAGGTTCACAAAGAATCAGACATCAGCGATTTCGAGCATGTTAATAGTACATGTAAGCAATAGGCTTAAGTGCTCAAAGAGGAAAACAAACAATTGCGAAACCTTTTTGCTACCTCATGCTTTTGTCATGCCACACGGTACATGTAAGGCTAAGTTCCCCAAGCAGCAGCAGCTGCTTGTTTGGTCTCAAAGGATGCTCACAAGTCTGGTGAGCGTGCTCTGCTGAAATGCTGGGGCTGCTTGGACTTTGTGGTGCCTTCTGGGTTGTCTCAAGACATTGGACTCTGACCTTGAGTCTCATCTTTGAATATTTAATGCTAAAGCAGATCTGTTCTCCGGTACATATCCCAAAAGTAATGTGATATTCACATCATCTCATGCCCCCAGGATATTTCCATCCCACAGGCAACTCATTTTTCCAAAGACTCTTTAGCATGGATAGCAGCTACTGCTCACACAGGAGGCTCATCACACCTGCAGACAGTGCCTGCAAAGAGGGAAACCTGAATCACAGTGGGGAGCAAGACTTGGATCATGCAGGATGTGTGCTGGGGAGGCTACACAGTTATAGGCAGGTTGGGAGCATGCTTCACCTTTACAAAGCTGAGCAGAATATTCTCCAGGATCAACACAAGATGCTGAAGCAGTAACTCCAGCTGTGCCACACAAGGCCATCCTAGCCCAAGAGGGGTACTTCACAGGCTGGTCAGAGAAGGCACACCAGAAATGCAGAGTGGCACACACTGTCACCCCTGTCGGGTGGTCTCCTCAGGAGGGGTCACTGCACAGAACATACACTGCCTTACTCCTGCTGCCTGTCATCCCTGCCACCAGCCACAGAAAAGTCACTGCTCAGAAAACACCAGGAATTGAGGCTGACAATGGTCTTTCCATTTGGAGTACCTTTTTGGAGAAAGGGTCTCGAACTCTTCCAATGAGCTGGCTGAAATAGAAATGGTCAGTGCTGGCGCAGACCTGTGTTATGTCAGAGTTACTGCCACGGTATAAACAAGCTGACTCATCAATACTAACTGTACAAGGGATCAGCCTGGAATGCTCCTGGGGCTAGAAAGGGTCAGCTGTTAAGCAGAGAAAAGTGCAGAGCCTTCACATGATATCTCTAGAACACTCCCTTGTTTTATTACTTACCACTAAAAAGAAGTGTTCCATCCACTTTGTAACTGCCCAGTATGATATAAGGAGTATTTAGATCCTTCAACAGCCTTATCTTTGTCTCAACAATGTCATATGCTTCCTTAAGTCATGTGTTATGGGCCACTGATCATCTTTATCACGCAGACAGCTACTCTATCTTATGCTAAATGTTATGTCAGAGTTACAGAGAGGGATGCAAATAAATGGCTGGTACACCTTTCTTTCCTTTTCTTTCTCTTTCTTTTTCTCTCTTTCTTTCTTTCTTTCTCAAAAAGTAAAAAACTGCTAGAAAGCTGTCTGTCATCTAAGCTTTGGGGAAACTCCAGCTGACTGCAATAACATCAGGATTTCACCATAAAATTTTCTCTGCTTCAGAAACTCTGATCCTTTTAGTACAATAACCTGTAAAATTTAATCTGACAAGAGGCAAAACCCTCGCTGGCATTAAGCTTATTAGACTGATTCAAAAGCTAAAGTAATACTGTGATTAGTGCATATTGCATGCATTATGACCATAATAAATAAGAATACAATCAGTTGCCAGCAGCAGCTGGTAACTTGTCTTATGCTGTAGAGTCAATCCAAATTACTCACTGACTTGCAGAACACTTTAAAAAACGGATAATGTTTTGGATGAGAAATAACAGCAGAATACAGGCCCTGATAGTACAGATAATAAAGCTAACAGCTGAATAGAATGGAGATACTGAATGCACATCTAGACTCCATTATTTTTCCACAGCATGCTTCCGTTCTGTATATCCTGCAGCCTCCATTTATACTGTCTGGTAAAACACTATTAAAAACATGCTCAGTCAGCTACAGAAAATGCTCACAGATTGTTTTAAATAAATAAGCATTCAGCAGAACTTAACTTTAATGGCACAATAAGTATTTTGTCAGTGCTAAAGACCAACATGAGGATTGTCTATCTTTGACAGAAGAAATTAACGTGTCAGTTAGTTAGTGAGTGTTCCACCTCATGAAAATGTTAAATAATGTCCCTCTTTTGAGAAACTGAAGATGTTATTACAAAATATTCTCCTGCATTAGTTAACTCTAAGCAATCTTTATGCATTCTCTGAGCACACTCTATTTCTCCTATAAATAAAACAGCCCCAATTCTTGGAAAGGTACATGCACACTTTGCCTAAACCTCTAAACTGCTAAGAGTTAAGGGGTTGTCATAAATTTTGCATGTAACTCCTATCTAGATCACCACTTTGTTTTTCCTTTGTATGATGCTTCTGGGGTTCTCCTTCTTGGTCGATATATGGCAACACTCCAATGAATTGAACCTGAACAGAAAGTTGCACCAAGGTTAGAAAATGCCTCAAAGAAAAGTGGAGCCTGTGTCTGGGCATTCCTGATTGAAACATATGGAACATGCTTTTGCTTTCTTCAGTAATTTGAATTGTCACATTACCATGAATCTAGGAGGCAGGTGAGAGGAGGCTGGCATTAAACACCTCATCTTCTGATACACAACCCAGCAATGTTCCACACGAGTTTACACTGTCTGGAAGAGACTGCTTTGGCTCTGGTAAGAGCTGAGTGTGAGGGATTCTCTAGAGACTACGCTGAATGGCATAAGTGAAAATTAGAGTTCCTGTTGAAGTCGTGACTACGTTGCACATTGAATGCATCCACTAACACTTTATTGGAAGTGGGGTCAGGCCATGTTTTAAAATTTTCATGCTCAGAAGTAAGCACCAAATTGGATATTTGGCATACAGTTAAGATTGCCTAACATTTTTTTGTCGTAAAACTTGGTCTCTGCTAATTAGAATTTTGTGAGTCTGAAGCTGTTTGGGATTGAATTCCCTCATTTACGTATTTGCTGCAACTGGTTGTTACCTTTTTGGGGTTTAGCTCATGTAATATAGATGTTTCCAAGACAAATGTGCCAAAACTTATTTTCCCCCTATCTGAAAATAATGATGGGGGGAAAAAAGGCCAGAAGAAAAAAATCCCTTTTATAAAATTTTCTTTTAGAAGTTTTAGTGCTTTTGCAGAAGAAGGAGTTGCTACAGCCACTACATACTTAGCAAGAAGGCTATTTTTTGCTCTAAAGGTTGCCTAATTATATTAAAATGATAATTCTTTGGAAATGAGAAATCAGAAGTTCACACACATTCAAAGGCTACCAAATTGTCTAAAGATGTGGCTTTCACTGAGGGTGGTCCATCCCTTTGCTCTTTTACATATCAAGCGAATGGCAACTGCTCCATGAGCCACAGAGTAGACCCTTAGGTATCTCCCTCCCTTCAGTGCTGGACTGGAAGGACATTGCCTGCTGATTCTCCCCACAACAGACAAAACAGAAAGAACTTCTTTGAGTCTCCCAGAACTCCCTCCTGTGGCAAAGAACATGAGGAGAGCCAGATTTTTCTCCCAGTGGTCCTTTTTGTAATGGGAATGGGATCTTGGAAGCAGAGACAGGAACAGATTCTCAGCATCTCTCTGCAGACAGACAGGAATACCACCAGCAAAATTTGTTTTTTTTTTTTGTAAGGGCAAGCTCTTGTACCAGCACCCCTTCTAACAAAGCAATAGAGGACTGTGCTGTGGCTCTTCAAGCCCCCAGCCAGCCGATGAGTCATGTTTTAAGGAGGCTAAATTTTTTTTTAAACGTTTCCCACTAAATTCTAAGGCAATAAGTCTAATTACACTTTATGCTTTAGCACACTTAGAAGAACAGCATGATTTGGAAATGGCTCTTTTCAGAAAATGGCTTTGTAGAACACATTTGAAAGTGACTGCTTTCCTGAATGCAAATGTCTGAATTGCTCTAATTATCTAACCAGGGAAAAATAGGCTTTTTTTAGACTGCCAATATCTGAAGAAACTATGAAAGGACAGGACAGTTTCTCCCAGTATTCCTTTTTAATATGCTTTCTATTCTAGTTCTAAAAACAAATAACCAGTGAGATTGCCAGTACTTTCATTTTATTATGTAGCAATTAGATGTCTTTTTTTAAAAAAAGTCTCTTGAAAAAAATCACAATTTTAATTTTCAGCTTGTAAATCATAATTGTCACACTGAAGTTTGGAGCCCCTCAAAGTAGAAGTAATGTCTTCAGGACTTCCCATTACCAACCTTGTCTTCCGCCTGACAGGTAAATAACATCCCTGCAGTAAGTACAACACCTGTTTGCATAAAAAGTAGTAATAGAAATTTTATTTTTAGTTTCTTGTTAATGTAATTTCCCCACAGAGAACTGAAAAAAGAAGCATCATGGCTGCATCTGATCTCCTTTAGAATATGATTTAGAGACTAAAATAGCTTCTAACCTCACTGCTTACAGGTGGGATCATCATCAGGACTGCTTTTAGAGTCTTCTGCTTGGTTTTCTGGGGTAGGTATGGGTCAGGGGGATCCACTGCAACTTTTATTTAAAACTCTGAAGCGAACATTCAGCTGCAGTAAGTCAGCCCTCAGCTATCTCTCTGAGCCTTCTGTTGGCAGTATCAGGAAGAAAATGACGACCTGTATGTCTTTCCTAACCACAGGAGAAAACATGGCCTGTGGGTACCAAGAATTTGGTCTCAATGCTTATGCTGTGGGTACCCACAAACAGAAGGAGATACCTCTTCTCCTGATTTGCACTCATGAGGAAGCCCTGGTCCCTCAGCCAGTTCCCCAGATGTCTGCAGTGGGAGTCTCAGGTACAGATGGGTCTGAACAGCCCCTAAAGGAGCTGCGGATCCTGCTCCTACATCCTCACCTTCCAGCTGCCCCTCTTCCCACTATCACATGGTTTGCTGTCACCTGCACAATTGAACTCCCATTTAAATTGCCAATCATCAAGACTGTCACAGCTGGAGACCAGGTCTCTTCAGGCCCCCAGGTTAATCCTCTCTGACCCTGCTGCCTCATTATTTTGCAGCCAACAGGAGAGAAGGCAGAACAGCGAGAGGGTCTCTCTCTGCAGTTCAGTGTAGCTCTGGAACATGGTGCATGTGCTGGAATTTGTTGCAAGGGTTTTTAGTGTATAAGAGCTGTTTCCATACAGCAATTAGTTGGATAATGGAAATTCATGTCTATACCTCTGTACAAAGACTTAAGTAAATTACATTTTGCACTTGACTTTCTTCCCCCATTTACTGATTTGCTCTGGATTGCGAGGATCTCCGCAGCCCCGGGAGACCTCACAATGTATAGAAAAGTCCAGGTTTCCAGCCCATGCTGCTAAAGGAGTAGTCTGGAGTCATTTGTTCATGTTCTCAAGGCAGTTTATTAGTTCCTTATCAAAAGTAGATTTCTCTGCCCTGCCAGGGTTGGCACAGAACGTGTCCAGAGACACACTGTGCCCGCCCCGGGTCAGCTCTAATCTTTTATACTAAAAACCACCTATTTAATGTTTATAATTAATTACCAATCCATGCCCCTCACACCACAATGTCCAGATCTGTGTCAAACCAATCCAAAAGTGCCAACATCACCAAGAAGATGGAGGTTATGAAGAAGAACAAAAGATAACACGCCATATTAAAAATTCTCCATCTTGTGCTCCAGGCCCCCCTGTACAGATCTCCAACGCCCCTGAACAGGGCTTTAAACCCCCCTGTACATACACTCAAATTCTTTTCTTTTTACTTATAACTACTACTATTTTTCTATCTAAGCTTTTGTGACTTGAAATTCTTCATACAAAGTTGACAGCCTGTTCCATGGATTAGAATCAGAGCCACAGGCATTTTCATTATCATTCCAGGGTCTCTGACACTTCTGGCAAGGCTGAAAAGCCTCCTGACCAGGTTTTGGGTCAGCCAAAGGCATCATAGGAACCCCCTGGGTTCCAACATGGATTGGATGAGGAGGATGAACTAATTTGAACACGGCAAGGATAAGGGGAAGACCAGATCTCTGGACCACCCTGTGCAGACAAGGTGACATCACAGTGGCACTGGGAGCACGGGAGGATTCTGGTGAGTCCCATAGGAGCCATGGCAAGAGCAGTACATGGCCATGGCAGACACAGCCTCAGGCCTCCATGTCCCAAAGCAGCAGGGCCGAGCACGTGCTCCCAAGAAGGCAACTGCAGAGCCCTGCACTGACTAGCACTGGGGTTAGAGGCAGGTCCAGAGAAAAGCCAGGGTTAGATCCAGCCTGGAGACAAGCCTAGCAGCAGGACTTACACTGAGACAGATCCCTCTGCACTTCAGGGATACACTGATGGTGCTCATCCAGTGCAGCCCTGGAGGGTGGCTGGATGGTCGCAAGTTCTCTGCAGTGTCCTCTGGGTTCAGCCACAGTCCCCAGTACCCACGTTCCAGGTTCCCTGCAGGAAGGTTGCAGAGTCACACTGTAAGCACTGTTTGCCTCATTTATAAGGTCAAGTTAAGTCCCAGGGGTGGATAGAGGGACATAGAAATTAGGAGAGGGCTGAAAGCAACAAATCCTTCATAGGTTTCAGTATAATTTCCTTACTTTTAGTAACGTTAAGAGGTCCAGCTCTTCAAAATAAAGAATAGAGGTCAATGGTGGGTCTATCAGTACACTAATTACACAATAAATCAAAACTCGTGATTAAAAATATCCTCTGGTTTTTACAAGGTAAAGATTTGGGGCTCAAAAGTGATAATATAAAAACCCCTGAAGGAACAGTTATGCATGGTTCAGTGAAAACATTTATATGCTTGTGCAAGTCAACAAAGCATTGTCCCTAGTATAAATCATTACATAAGTGTTTATTTTTCAATATATCTGCTGCTGTAAGTTCCTAAAAACATGTCTGAGAACTGAAAATGGGAAGGAGTATTTTTCTCTTGACTCACTTTCTTGTGTCTTCAATAGCACTGCTGAAGATATGACCTTTTTCTAGAGTGGTTTAATGTAGTTATGACATAACCTTCGGGTCCTCATCATGTCTAAGGATGTATATTCCTTGAGTATAACATAAAATATCCCTTCCAGTATGTGTTTCACACATGAATAAGACACAACATCAACTGATGTTGGAAAGTGGAATTTTCTTAGCCTCACATCATACCGTGAAGAAACCTGGAAACAAGAAAACTTTGATATAGAGGCTTCCAGAAGGGACTGGAGTTTCAAGTTAACACTGACATTTCTGAAGGAAATACAAACGTAGGAGAAGGGTACTTTTCTTAACATGGACTTTTCTAGTGCTCTTCTATCCATTTCTGCTCTCCTATCCATTTCTGCCTAGCGAACTGTAAACTGCTTAACCCAAAAAACTGTTTTTTTAGATTAGCAAGGGAGATAGAATATTGAATTCACCAGAGACTGCTATGACTTCATCGATTTCTGCTCCGAATAAATTATTTAAAAAACACTTAGTGTCTTGGTAGGAAGCTTTATTTTTCTATTGGTACCCTTAACAGTTAAATTTTAATCCCAGTATGCAACTGGTACAAGTAACAACACTACAAAGAAATTAGGATGGGTGCTGGGGATAGGTGCACCCAAAAAATCATTCTTTCTAGCTTGAGTAAGAGTAATATATAGTGACAGAAATGTCACTGTGGCAGATGGGACCTCACTGAAGTAGTTCAAGAGATTATAGCCCTGACTCTGTATCTGTCTTTAGCTTGATTTATCTACTCCGTACCCATTAGCTCAACAGAATATGCAGTATTGCAGATATCAAGTATCAGCTTAGACTGCTCATAAAACTGTGTCTGCACTACAGCATCCATGCTAGGACTGATCATGCCTTCATTACTCTCATTTCCTGCATTAGGTAAGTGAGAAATCGCGTGGGTATGCCTCCTCCTATTTTCATTTGCTCCAGAGACTTCCCCTGCATGCTGACTTCACTGATAACTGAACACTGCAGAAACAGAAGAGTGCCATAGATTTATTCACTGTTTTAGCATGCAGGAAATTTCTGAAGCATTGGTAAAATACCTAAAAGAAGTGTTTTAAACCTTGTAATTAAAAAAAAAATTCTCCTCAAACATCTCTTTTTAAGGATTTTGTACACATGCACTGTGTTCAACTAATAACTAAAATGCCAGTGTTGGCTCACTGTATCCACTAAAATGAGATAATGATTTCTACTGCCCTTCTGTCAATTGCAACCATGTGGAAATGTTGGATAGAGATGGTGCTTCAGAAGGAGTCATCTATCAGGAAGCAAATGGCCTCATTTGGTGGGAGAGTGCTGGAACAAACAGGGCACTTAGAGAGACCTTTCACTGGGACAGCTTCTGCTTTCACTGCTGATATCAGTGTGAGTAGGTTGTGGCTGGATAGATGGAGTGACCGTCATAAGCAGTGTAAGGGCAGGCTTGAAACCAGGTATACAGATTTGTATCCTTTTCAGACCAACAAATAGAATGTTAGTCAAGAGAACAACCATCATTATTTCATGGACTCACAGTGGTTTGCTCACTAGAACTTATCTATTTTTGAATTATGCATAGGCTGCCTTCTAGCTGTACCAATGTGTTCCTTTGGCCAATAACAACTTTAGGAAAAACATTAAAGGACAATAAAGGGGATATATTAAAGGTTTCATCCTAAAAATAATCGTTCTATTAACAGAATATTTAAATTAGCACTTCTAAACATAAAATGGAATTAATTCAGTTCACAAATAACTTCACAAACAGATGAACTCCAAATATAGCCAGAGAACAGCTGAATATTTCAGAAATAATGACCTATTTGTTTAAGAAAAAGTACTGTTGTCATAAACACATCTTACAGCATACAGATCAGCAGAACACCATCAATACACAGCTGCACACATGAGTTTGTGCAAACAAAATACCACTGCTGCCGGGATTAGAGCAGCTAGAAAAATATAACAGAGATGAACTCTCCTTTTTTGAGAGGAATGAATAAGAAGCTCCCAACATGCTTCTGAAAGTGAATGAATTTTTTACTACCATTGGGAGAATTACTGTTCGATGTGGTTACTGACACAGAGCTCCTTCATATCCTTTTAAGGAGGGACTCATTCTCTTGAAAAGATTCTTTTTCTCTTAAACCTTCTAAAATATTGCCCATGTTTGATGCACCATCAGATCTTCTTGCTGTAGGGTCTTTCATGTCTCTAGTGGGATCAAACAGCTGTAACTGCATCCTTGGAGCAATCTTCATCACCAGCAGATATTCCATGAAGATCTGTGTGGATAGAAGGTACCATAAACAGCTGCCTTTCAGTTCTCCATGTGCTGACTTCCTATCTTGTTAATTTAAATGAATGAAGATAGTACTAAAGAATGGGGACAAGGTTAAAAAAATGTTGTAGTAAATATACTGTCTTAGAGGAAAAAGATGAAATCAGTTTAGTCACTAAATTACCAAAATACCAAATAGAGACATATTTATTGCAATATCAATGAAGCAGGCAGAAACATCTGAAGGATTTAGTTAGAAAATTTTTTACAGTTAAATAGCTGAATGTCATGGTTTGACACCGGCCAAGGGCCAGTGCACCCATGAAAAATATGTTTTTTTCAATTTCTGCTGTGAAATAGGACCAAAAAAGGAGCACAACCACCCAAATTTAAAATAGAGAAGAAACCTTATTAACTAACACTAAAAAGAAGGAATAAAAACAGAAACCAGAAGGAAACTTCCAAAACATCCGTCCCCTCCCACCGACTGTTCACTCTCCCACTGACCACATGAAAAGACAAAACCTAGGATTTTCAGTCAATCCAAAACAATCATTTCCCCAATCCTACAGGAAGAGCGGAGTCCCTCCTGTTTTGCCATAGGCTCCCCACAAGAATACCAATCCTCTTGTGGCCACACAGTTCACAAATGGCTCGCCCGCAGATTTGCCGTTGTGAAACATCGACCTCGTGGAACAGTCCTCTCACAACTGCCCATGGGCTGTATCAGCTTTTAGGGTGCAGTTTAAGAATGTCTTTTTCCTAGTTCATAACAAAATCTCCCCTCATCAGCTCCATCTTCATTCCAAGGAACAGTTATCTCTCATCCTTGGGGCTGGGGATATCATTACATCAGTGCTTCAGCACTCCCCATCTCTGGCTGTCCCTGGGGCCAAGGACATCAATAATCAATGCTCCAGCATTCCCCATCTCTGGTCGTCCCTGGGGCTGAGGATGACAAAATTCAGTGCTTCATTAGCACTCCCCACAGGACTAGGGCATCCCCCTAAAAAGCATTCTATGTGTTATAGAAGCATCCAGCCCATTCTCTATGGCTTTGCAAGAGAAGTCCATGCCAACCCTGGCACACTCCTTCATTCTTCCTTCCCACTTTGGATTCTCTCCTGTCTTTTCCTGGACATCCAGGTCTCAGGCCCCATCTTTTTATCTCCTACGAGCTGCTCCCCTTTCAGTTGAGTAGGATGCATGCGTTAAAAAGGTCCATCTGGGTAAGAAGCAATTAAAACCTCATTTTCTGGGACTTCTGCCAGTACCTTGGCTCTTCCAATAACATGTCCTTGAGCCACTGCTTCAGAAACGGGAGATTCTCCACGCCGGGGAGGGGGGGAAATTCTTCTGCCAGGCTGGGGCCAGTCTGTCCCTCTGTTCATCCGTTCCCCCCGCTCCCTGCCAGGACAATTCCCTCTGCAGCGGCTCTCCCTCTCTGGCCCGGCCCAGCCTGGCATGACCCAACCCCCCCCACAGGACACTGGGGGGGAAACCCGGGCCGGGGCATCACTCTTCCTTTCCATCATCCCCACTCCCTGCCGGGACAGCTCCCTCAGGAGGCTCCCGGCATGGCCCGGCCCCGGCCTCCCTCCCCTTAGGCCTCTGTGGCCTTTGGGGAAAACTGGGCCAAGGGCACAGCCTGCATCTGTACCTGTTCAAGGCCGGAAAAGAAAAGAGAGCAACTCCCAGGCAGTCCTGTACCAAATGTATAGCCTACTGAGACAAATTTCACTTTTGATTGGCTCATTTCCCTGTCTGTCTTTAAATCTGGCCCACAATTGGTGTTGCACTGGGCTCATGGGAAATCCACAAGCACACCTCACTTCCGGGGGTGGTTATTTTCCTGCCCACCAAAATGTCAATCAATTTCAACCCAGCACACTGAACTAGGTAACTTTAGTTCTTAAAATCATCATTCATACCTGTATGTCTTTATTACAGCCAGGAAAAGAAATGTGCTCAGTCTTTGACTGGCTCAGGTGCTAAGCTTGTTTTATTTACATGAAAATTTAGATGTACTAAACAATGGTTTCTTCACCTCAGGCAAATATGTTTTTCACTGATTTGTCTTAGACAAATTAATTGAGTCAAGATCCAAGTGTTAATCCAGAAACAATGTCTTCAAATTTTGAATGAAGAACCAAATTACCTAAAGAAGTGGTGCTGCTGCATCTCCATCTCCCCAGGTCCATCAGCTGCAAGGCTGGGATTAAAATTTAACTACTAAAGGGTATCCATGCAACTCATTCCTAGTTGAATTTCTGTAACAAAAAATTCTGGGAAGTGTTTCATGTTAGCAATGACCTTGTGAAAAGCTTTGGTGTTTACAGTTTCAAGAGATAGTACTAAAACTAGAAAGTCCCACATAGAGCCACTTCTTTTGATGGATTTTGTTGAAGAAAGAGGATGCTAACAATGGAAAGAAGCACATAAAAATGCAGTCAGATAATTGATACACTTTGTGGACTTTAAATGCTTGCTCACTTTATCTGCATACCTGAAACCAAAATCCTGCCCTAAAATATGTTCACATTTCAGTCAAAATATCTTTGATCCATGCCTAGTCATTTCAATATTAGAAAACTCTGGGTGCATTGAATATCCTGGATGTCTCTCATAGACAGGACTAAGGG
The DNA here is from genome assembly GCA_013400315.1 of Bombycilla garrulus. Lineage (NCBI taxonomy): Eukaryota > Metazoa > Chordata > Aves > Passeriformes > Bombycillidae > Bombycilla > Bombycilla garrulus. The sequence continues at coordinate 1,082,819 of VXBU01005600.1, forward strand.
TACCTTTTGTGCTGTAGCTACTAACGCATTTTAAAGCATAAAAAACCATTTGAGACAATGTTTGTGTGAAATAATCCCTGCTTGCTTTAATTTACCACTGATATTTCAAAGTAAAAAAACATTTCCACTTCACCCAAAACAGATCTTAATCAGTCTTGTTTCTGCCATGCTAAACTCTCATCTAGGCTAGGAAAAAGCATGAAGTTGTAATTGTTGTGAAGAGGAGATGAAATGTATAAGTGACATGTCAACATTATGTTAGTGCACAGTGACAAGGAAGACCACCACAGGTCACCTAAACGACCACATCCTACAAACCTTAATCAAAAGCAAATGAAAATTTGAGACAGAAATATGGGAAAAGAAAATAAACTGGAAATTGGGAGATAAATTGGGGGGAGGGTATTACCTTTCATTTTGTTTTCCACATGCAGAACTCATGCAGGGGAAGAGTGTGAGGAGTCCTCCCCATGAGAGAGCAGAGACACTGTGGGATGAACTGACTGCAGCCCCCATTTTCTATTCCTCTGCATTGCTGTGGAGGAAGAACTGAGGGAAAATTGGAAATGAAATTGAGCCTAGGAAGAAGGGAGGGATGGGGGGAAGGTTTTAAGATTTGGTTTTATTTCTCATTATCCAACTCTGATTTGATTGGTGATAAAACCAAATAATTCAGTCAAGTCAGATTTGCCCTTGATGGTTACTAGTGCGTGATCTCTCCCCATCTTTATCTTGACGCACAAGCCTTTTTTCGGCCCTGCCCAGCTGAGGAAGGGAAATGACAGATTACTTTGGTGAGCACATGGCATCCAGCCAGGGTCAGCCCACCACACTGCATTTAATACAGTTTTTCTTTCCATCAATACAAAGGTGCTCTTTTAGAAAGCATAGACTTCTTCTGCATAAAATTTCTGACTCCCCAGAGGAAAATACATGCATGAATGAAGAGAAATTTAGGTTTAGAACACCATGTAATCAAGGAAAGGGGAGAGAACTCAGTGAAGTCTAAAGAGTGATAACATCTCTTTATCCTTTTCGTTTCAAAGATTTGCTAAAGCAAATGCAAATTTGAGAGAGAAATGTGGGAAAAGAAAATTACCTGGAAATCAGGAGACAAATTGGGGGGAGGGTATCACCTTTAATTTTATTTTCCACATGCAGAACTCATGTAAATTCTCAAGAGATACAAGGTGTCCTCAGTTTGAGTCTTCTGATGGCAATGTATCAGGTTGTAAAAGAGAGATTTCTTCTTACGTGTGTGGTAGCTACCCTTATCCAACAAAATAATTACAGAGAAAATTATTACAGCAGTAACACTTATAAAACAGGAAGAACATCTTTATATCTGCAGTTTCCCTCTTGAGGAAGCTCAATTTGTATATAAATGAAAAAGTCTTGTCATCAGCTACATGGATATTCAGTGCTCTGGTGCTGAAGAAGCTCCTTGACTCAGCGCCTGCACCTTCATTGCTTCTTGCTTGTGGCTCAAACTCTGAGCACCAATATGCACACATTTCAGATATGTCCTTTGGATGTCCTTCATTTTGAATAGTGAAGTGAAAAGTCCCCCTTGTAACCTTCTCTCGCGCCATCTTCTCCACATGCAGCACTTCCTTACTCGACTCCATGTTGAGGTCTCTGCTCCTGAGCACGCTTCAAGAATGTCTTATTTCATTAGTAAGTCTGTTCACAGGGACCTTCTCATTATTAGCTGGATATCATCTTCTGGTATACCCTCATCATCACCTGGTGAGGTGTCATGATCAAATAGAAAAGTTTTCTAAAGATGTCAGTTAGCTCACCACTGCAGCAGTACAGTCTGGGCATAATAAAATTAATGTCAATTTTAAATGAATTTCAAAAAAATTAAACATTGTCACTGTAATTCTTCTAGTGGTGTGACTGCATTTTGAAACCCATGTGAATTGAATGCTCGTGGAAGATTGTTAAATTACAAACTCAGAGACTGGATTTTTGTATTTATTCCCAGAATGGACAAAGTATGTTGCTGAAAATCAATGCACATTTTCATTCTTTTACTACAGGCTTCGATAAGCCATTCAAAGCAAGAAAGTGAAGGTAAGTAATATCCCATTTATACGTATATTGAACCTTTTGCCTGTGTCATAGATTGAAGTGTGGTCACTAAAAAGCAGATACAGAACTGTAGCAATGTTCTCTCATTCTTGACATTAAATGAGGTTAATATGGCAGCTGGGAAGTGAAAAAATATATATCTCAGTTTTCATTTGAACAATCAGATTTGAAAGGCTGTTCTTACCATCCTGTAGTGCATGAGATTGTGTGAGATGGAAAATCTAAGAAAAAGGAATGAAACCCTTCACTTGGCTAAAAACCTCTTTCTCAATGTCACAGTAATGTGATATTAGTCTAGTACCAAGTGATAGAAATTCTTTTGCCTCACTAATTGCAAAGTTTTTAAATTATTTTTTAAATTTTTCTTGATAAAAATAAACATGGTCTGGATATCTGTTAGGAATCTAAATTAAAACCACAGTCATTCATTACTAGTCTTCTAAATGATCACTTTTAAAAGAAAAAAGAATCCATATTAAAAATTAACATGAAATTGATATTGAAATTAATACATCAAAACACAGAATTCATACTTTTGCTTGGCTCCATTTCTTTGTGTTTTCCTGCTTTAAAGCATTTGCTGAGCCAAGTATAGGATTTACATATTTCATTATCCAAGTCATTAGGATGCTAGCTTGGGAGAACAAATGGGATAACATAAGCATGATTACAGCCTGTCAAATAATAGAGCATCAAAAGAGAACAACGGAAATTTTTCGTGCAGCATAGTATGCACTCATCTGGAACACCAGTTCTGAAGCCTTCAGGTTGTTTGTCTGCATTGAAATCTGAAAATAAACAAGGTATTGACTTCCAGTCATGTTGAACTTCCCTTCTGAGCACATCATTTAGAGACCACATTCTCTGCTGTTGTTTGTAAGTTGGGAACACTTTGCTTTTTTCTTCCCCAAAAATGAGTATCTCATTTTCCTGTGAAATAGTGTAGCTACAAAAATGCTGAATTCAGACTCCACCGACCCCACTGAAGGTAGCGTGTAAGATACAGAAGAAAAATACTCATCCAAATCATCAAAGAGAACAAAGAAAAGTTCACCTTACTACAGCTGCTTCTTTGTAATTCAGCTTCAAGTGATGGGAAGACAGTGGTGTCTTTTAGTCATACCCATTATAAACAGTGATGTAAATCCATAACAGGAAAAGATGATGAGGAGCACACAGGAAAAACTTCATCAGTGCTGGAGCTGGAGAAGCCTGAGCAGCAGCCATTACTCCTCATACCCAGCTAATAAAATTCCTCTGCATACGAGATTGCCCAGTGTTTAATTTCTTAACGTGCATAGTAATGGTGTGTTGAAATACATGTCTATGCCACAACTCCTGTTAGAAGACACTATGAAAATCTCAGGGGAGATAAATCACCTGACTGGAGTAGCTAAAGCACCGTGTGGCTTGCAAACCAAGAAGCTTAAAGCTTTGGTAAGGCAGCAAGTACGAACTTTAAAATAAACAAGGTAACTGTGACAGACGTGGAGGTATAATGGCTGCCCTGGTGAATGTTGGAACAATTTTCCAAATACAAGGCTGGTATTAAGTGTATCTTCAAGGTGACAGGTACATTGTGCAGGCCACTGCATAATAGCCAGGGGCAACAATTTAGAACCATTTTTACAGCGGGCACACCACCTCAGAAGCTACAGACTGACTGGGAAAAGATGTTTTAAGTCGTTTTTTAAAAAAGGCTTTTAAAGCTGTATAACCTTTAACACTTGCTACTATTAGTGAAGTAAAAGCCTCCATCATAAAGCACTTTAACTGAGCACTCTAAACCAAATAGTGCACAGCACTTTTTGCTACAAAATACATTATCAGGCTATATAAACACCTATAACCATAGCTGCATTGCCTGCCAGCCGCCTGCTGCTGTGTGTTGACACAGTCGGGATTAAAATACTGACCACAACAAACACATTTTGTTTTAGAAGTCGATTGTAAAATAGGATCTGCAGCCCTGTAAGATCCCTGATATTTTAATAAACCACACCAACACGATAGAAGTAAATTGTTACAGGGATCCAGCTTTGTAAAATAACCATATTGGCCAGGCTAGTAATGGTGTACCTGGTATTCCAAGTATTCCTGCTATGCATGTCACATATGCAGGTGGTATATGCTCTGCAGCCTGCCATGCATTCTGTGTATGGAGGAGGTATATTCCATATTCCATGTGGAATTCCGTACATTTCAACTGGAGAAAGACCAGACATTTTAAAAGGCTTTGGGAATTGTAAACTCACATGTTGAAAGCCTCACTCAAGGTACTGCAGAAAATATGTTTGGATGAATTTCCAAGCCTGTGTTGGGAAAGTTGGAAGCAGCAGAAAATCAAGGAGGGCTTTTGGCTTATTTACATTCATAGAACTTGAAAATAAAGAGAAACTTGTCATGCCTTCTAGCAGGGGGCAGCCTGTGTCTGTCCTTTAAAGAGGACAGGAGGCACCAGACAGCAGTCTGACTGTGAAGAACAAAAAGAACAACCCAGGCCAAACAATACAAAAGAAAATGAAAGCCTAGGGAAAAAAAATATATGCTGTATGACTAGTAAAGGAGATAGATAATTTAAAAAGAGATGAATTACATTTAAGGCTCCTCAGGAGCAGCTGTATAGCAAATCAAAGCTGGATTTCTTTGGAGCACTGAGAAGACCATGGAGGTGATTCCACTTTCCACCATGGCAATCTGCACCTCTGGGCTTTTCCATAGCCAGGACTAGGGAAGGTTAGAGAGATCTGAGCACATGTAAAAATTAGGCTTGTGCAGCAAAGACAGCATTTGTTTGATGTGCTTCCTGGCAACAGGGGCCTGCAAGCCAGTTATTACCCATGGCCTGCTGTGTGTGAAGAGAGCGTGGGTGGCACACAGGGTGTGTTTGGGACACGCTGAGTCTTTACACAGAGCCAGCATTAAATACCTGGTTGACCAGGTGAACATGAAAGGATTCAACAAAAAAGGCAGGCAGCCATGTCAGCAACCAGGAAAATTTGTTTCTGAGACAGCTGCTTGGGTTTCTTGTTATCCTGGTGACAGATAACCAGGCTTTTGGCAGTAATTATGCTTAGAACCCTTTCAACTTCAAACGGTAAGATATAAATTTTGTGGTTCTACACGTGGATAATAAACAAACCCTAGTGAAACCACTGCAGCTTGACTTTAGCTGTGATGTGAGAAAATACCTGCAACTCATACAGAGGATTGGCAGCCACAGGAAAAACCACATATGTTCTCACCCAACAGGGAATAGTTCATCCCTAGCATAACCTGTTTACCTTCAGCCTGTCTTCAGATCAGTATTGTGTTGGTCCCTATTCATTGAAAAAAGAGAAAAAATTATGGCAGAAATATGTTTTGCAAGGGCTTTGACCATCACTGTTAATGTGATCATGTACAGCAATATTTGACAATGTGATAGAGAAAAACCAGAGGAGATGCAAGCCCTTTGACTAAATGTAGAGACAGACACCAAAGAGCTCTTGCTATTATTTTTTTCAACAAACCCCTATGCCAGAGAATCCTTTCTAGGCATGCACCCAAGATGGCACATCCCTGAGTGCACTAACAGATCAGTGCTCCAGAAGGTACAGGTCACTCGTCAGATGGTGGGATATCATGCTTCTAAGCCTGCCCTGACAGAAAGGCAGGATGTTGGCCTTGGTCCTTCTTCTTTAGCACTGAATTCCAGTAGCTTTTTTCAGTATGTAAATAAATAGATGCACTGACAGAAAAAAAAAATCTGTTCTTATACTAAAAGATTCTTATTTCTATATGCTACTCTTGTCTCTTGTTCATCCATGGTATAACACCAAGAAGAGTCTGGTCCCATCTTCTTTACATTCTCCCATCAAGTTTATACACACTTAGTACTCTTAAACCTAATCCCCTCCTGGTTGAACAATCCCAGCTCTCTCAGTCTCTCCCCATACAAAGAGTCACTAGTATCTTCAGCTAAATCATCCAAAAATTTATTTACAAAAATATTTGCAGGGCAGTTCTGGGGTTTTCTTTTTCTCTTTCAATTTGCTGTTCTGATTCAACAGGTGCCAGCAACTTTAACTAAACATGAGGCTCTCAGGCAGAGCAAAAAAGCAAACAGTTGGCATTCTCCAGGACTTTTTACAAAGCAATTTTTTCCACAGGTGCTGTGCCCCATCAGAATAGCAGTAAAAGGATGTTCCTAACAGTGACCAAATGACAAGTGATCCAAAACAGTTGGGAAGGCAGTGAATATTTTTAATTGACTACCTTCTTGACACAGATCATCTCTGCATTTTCTGAAGGTGCTTTGCTCCTATGACACACCTCTTGTTCCTGACAACACAGCACTGTTGCTCTCATGATCTTTTGGGTTGCATCACTATTTGTGCCATAGTCCAAGATGGGATCCTTCATCAATTCAAAATTAATGCTTTCTCTTTGTTTCATTTGGAGTGATGCCTTTAACTTTCATACACATCACAGATAGCCATAGGATTTGAGTGCTGATGCTGCAAACTCTACAGTAAAATGCTTGTCTAGCAGTAGCTCACTCATCAGGTCACCTAATCAGTCACCAAGCTGGGGTGTTTGGTCCCCTAAACAATTCATGAAAATCTTCAGAGGCTGTGTCATGGTAAAAGATGTCATAAAGCTCTAAGCCTGTATGTGCAGGGGCAAAGCAAGTTACCAAGATGTTAGTGCTGTGTTCTAGTGTCATGCTTCTTTTGACACTTTGCCATGCACATCCTCATTAACAAAACCACAGGTGAACACAGCGAAAGTGAGAGAAAAGAGGCAGTCATACCATTTTCTTGGCTCCAGAGAGGACAGTAGTTGATTTTTGCAGCAGCCAGGAGGGGCCATGGCAGAGCCCCAGAAGTTTTTCAGTACTTCCTCACATCATTTCCTGAGTGGGGGAAAAAGATCTCTTCTGGGTCAGTGCAGGATAGCAGAGGGAGTGGTCAGGTATTGCTTTCATGTGAATCATTCACCTCTTTCTTGTATCCACTGTCATTCATATTGTGGCTGTTGCTGTTGGTTTTCTTATCTCATGGGTGTTTCCAGTAAACTGTTCTTATCTCAACCCATGATCTTCACCTTTGGTGCCCCCAGTTCTCCTTTCCAGCCCTCCACAGGGGATAGGATAGAGAGAGGGAGGGAGGGAGGGAGCAACACACGGTTTAGAGTTCTTTCAGTGGGAATACTAAATTGGAGAATACCACCCCTAAACCATAACAACTGATCTGTTTCTTTCCCCACTGGTAGCAATAGTGTTTGCTTTCACCAGCCCAAAAGGCCATCAAAGTAATAAAACTCTCAGAAACAGCTTTGGGATGTCCAAAACAGTACTGTTCTGTTATGAAGTGATGATGATTAGTAAAATCTAAATAATGTATCTTCTCAGCAGTCTGCTCCACCATACAGAGAAAAGGCACAGGTCCTTGTGTCCAAAACACACCCCAGGGATCAGCAGCAGTGACAACTCAGCTCTTTTTGAAGGTCACACATCTCCTTACTAGCTGTGGGACATGCCAAGAATTCTTCAGGGACTAATTTGTGAACGCACTAGTAGTCCCTAATTCCTCCAAGCATATCCACAGCCTCCACTCATGTCCATTGCCCAGGGGCTCCCTTTAAGCTCAGTTCTGGGCCCTCAGCCCTATTCTAGCTAAGTAATAAGCATGCCTGTCCCTAGCCTTATTTCTGGAGTGCTGTTTGTCTTTCCTGGCTTGACCTTGGACCTGTCTTGTTAACCTTGCCCGTGCCTGTTGCTCAGAACACAGGCTTGTGCCTGCTCAGGTCGATTGTTCTGTGGATCACCACTTTCTTGGTGGATAATAGACTTCTGAGTAGGTCTGCTACAGTCATCCCAAACTGCATGCAAACCACAAAAGAAATATAAAAAATGTTAAGTCCAATTACCAACCAAAACCCAGCTCTGTTTATTTCAGTATCTGCATATGGTGGTTGTTGTTCGGAGGTGGAGTTGTTTGGAGAAAGCAGGCACAAAGTGCAGGAGAGTGCACTAGTATTTTTAGCTGCTCTGCAGTGAAACAGTTTGTGGTGCAAATGCAGTTTATGGATGTTGGAACATTGTGCTTGCAGGGGATTTCTATTAAAATCAAAACAAGGTGCTATTTCATACTGGCCAGCCACAGTGAGATGGCTGATGCCCTATAAAAAAAACAGCCTTAGAGGCAGGTATAGAAACTGTCGTAGTTTGCATTAAATGCATTTGACATAGCAATTTAGGAAAAGACTGGGAATATGGGAACCTATTAACTGATAAGATATAATTCATGTCGGGGACAAACAGAGCCAATATGGTGCTCAAGGATCATGTGAGACTAAGTTCATTTTTTATAGAGTTTTTGGTAAAAAAGTACACGAGACACTTGAAATGAGGCAAGCCACCATAACCTCACTGAACACATTTCTGCTCAAATTTTATTTTGAAATGTGCCTTTATACTTTCACCTATTAGCACTACAGTCTTAGGCATGAGAAATACGAAGAGCAACATGCAGATGCAACACTGCTTTCCATTCAGCATTCCACTCACACATTTTCATCACCATCCCTCTAATAGCATGGTAGATGGTCTTCACCATTATCCCACTTCTGTAGCCTCTAAAAGTTTCACCTTTTGTAGGAGACAAGGCAGACCTGACACATCAAAAATTTTCTCCTTCATTGCTATGGACTGTTCCAAGAACTGCTTCTTCTCATCAGACAACAATCTCTGGGCTGTATCTGATCCTGATTACCCTCACCAAACTGGACCCTGGCCTGCAGATTGGCTTCCTGTCTCCACCTGGATTTGTCTCATTTGACTTGACCCCTGTACCTGACTTAGCTTGTGATCTGGACTCACAGTTCTACCTGGTTTCCACCTCTGCGGCTTGCCTTGCTCATCTTGCTCAAATAGTGCAGGGCTGTGATCCAGACAGTGAAGCACCAGCCCTGCTGACTCCTTCCTCCCTGAGAAAGAAGCCTGTCATCACTGCTCCCTGACGCACACAATATCCATGTTGAGGAACGGATTGTATAATTTTGATTGTGAATAGGGTTAAAAAAAGGGTAGGAGGAGAAGTGATGCTCACCTGTCTAGGACCCACAGTGCTTCAGAATGACTGCTTAGTTTCATGAATTAAAAATATCTAAAGATCCTAGGAAAAGGGTGCTGGGGCTGGGGACTTCCATGCACATGGGTTAGGACACCTTATTCTTGAGTCCATCTTGTCTTGGCCCGTAGAGCTAACTGTAATATTGATAGTGGTGATGACTCACATTAACACACAGCGGATACTCCAACAAGGGAATAAAACTTTGTGCGCCTTTCCAGTTTATGGACCACCCCACCAGTCAGGTAGAACTTGTGTAGCACTCAGAGAGTTCTGGAGCTGTCAGATCTGTCACGGCTGTGAGATTAGCAGCAAAACTGATATTAGTGTTCCTGTTACTTGTCAGTAATCTTGGAGTTGAGGATAGACTGCATACAGTATCCTGAATGCTTTTACAACAGTAAAAGTCAAACACAAGATGGTTTAAAAAACACCCTATCTATATTCAGATTAGTGACCTTTTTTAAAAATTTCTCTATATTCACAGTGCTTAGATTTATTAGGGGACATGTGCATGTTGATGACTTCAGGGCAGAACTGATCATAGACTCCATGCTCAAAGATTTGATGTATTCCCCCTACCACAACCACTTTATAAGAAGTGAAACAGAGCCTGGCCAAATCTGTATTCTTTTAACTGTTATTGCTGTTCCCAAGCCCTAAATTTCTAAACAGCTAATTCCCACTGACATATATATTCCATACCAACCATGAGCTATATTCCCTCCTTCTTCTCTCCTGCATTTTATGTGAGCAGTGAAGCTGGAGTGTATCAGATGGGTCCTTAAGTAACCACCAGAGTGTGACAGGATCATAGAAAAATTAGATCCAAACAGAGAAATGTGGTGGGATGTGGGAATCAATTAACCACTACCCTCTGGGCTCAAACTTCCAACCTGTTCTTTCTGCACCTTTCAAGACTGTAAGAAAGAGTGTTGAGAGCATTCCTGAAGTTGTGAGAGATGACATTCATTGGTTCCCCCTGCCCAGTTCCACACATGCAGTCATTCAATCACAGCAAGCAAGCTGTGAGTAAAGTATAATTTACCTTTGGAAAATAATTCCATACTCACTCTTTTCAGTGATCATCTGTATGTTTGGAGAAGTTCCAAGGTGGCTCACTCCATGACTTTTACAGAACCAAAGTGAGGTTTTGTTTCTCTGTGTTGGCTTTTTGGAACTTTTTGAAGTTGGGTGCAACTTTTCTTCTGTTATATTAAGACTCTCCTCTGATCTCCCAAGCCTTCAAACCTGTGGAGCGTGGCAAAGACATTGGCCAGTTGTCTTGGTATCCTCAGGAGCCCATTAGGGTCCCTTGGACTTGTGGCAGCAGAGTTCTCACATACAATCCCTGACTCAATCCTCACCAAGGAGGAAAGGAAGTTCCTCTCCTCCTTGAACTCTTTCACTAAGCATAGAGGACTGACAGACATTGTTGGTGAAGAGTGAGCCTTTGAGCACCCCAGCCTGTGTCTATTTTGTTAAAACCACTGACTCACTAAGCAACTGGGCCATGTTTTGTTACTAAAGTAAGATTAGAAGTTCATGGTAGCCTTGATGTTCTTCATTAGTTTCAACTACAGCTGATCTTTGACTTTTCTAAACCATCCCTGCATTCCTGGGCACTATTTCAAAAGCCATCCTTTGTATCCTGTAGCTGCCTCTTCTGCCTATAGATGCCTTTTTGCACTGAAGCCTCCACCTGAGCCTGGGCCTTCTGCTAGGGTCTAATGATAGTCAGATAGAGGGGAAGAATTATTTTCTTCAGCCGACCAGCTGCTCTCCAGAGGAGCTCCTCTACTCTCCCAGAGACTGCTGGTCTTTGCCACAGCAGCCGACTACTGGCTGATGTACTTGGGTTATCAGTTTTGCAAAGCTGCTGTCCAGCCAGTAGGAGCTGAAACTCTCTTGTTCCATGGGATAATGCTGTTTCTGGAGTAGGGACCAGCCTTTACCTTTGCAGTTGATAAGGTTCCTGTTGACCCATTCTCCCAGCATCAGGGCAGTCTGCCCTGCAGCACAGCACCAGAGTTCCAGCTGGTATCACCCAGCAGCTTCCTGTGAGTGCCATCTGCCTCATTACCAGAGGATAATCCAGGTTGCAGGAGGAGATAGAGGTTCATACAGTCAAACCTCCTGCTCAAAGGACAGCCATAAGACCAGGCTGCATCACCAAGGGTTTGGTCTGATCCGCAACATGACTTCACAAACCTCCAAGGATGAAAGCAGTAGAGCCTTTCTGGGCTACCTGTTTCACTGATTTTTTTTTGGTCCTCGTGGTGAAAAAGCTTTTCCTTCTATCCAGCTGTTCCCTTTTAGGGGTACAATTTTTAATGAAACTTTCCTGTACTCAAATGTAAGCACTATTGTTATTGTAAGCAATATTATAGCTGGACTAACAATAACCAGTCTGTGGCATTTTCATTAGATTTTAATTAGTAACAAATAAAGGTGAGCTTGTGTTTGTCTCTAACAAAACCTTGAGTGGAACAACACCTGGGAAGGAGCAACAACCTGTGCTGAGAGAGAGTCAGTATGAGGAGGGTGCTTCTCCGCTTCATCTATGGAAGTAGATCAAATCAAGCATCTGATAAGGGTGTTGCACCTCCCTGTTTTGTCCTGCCCTGCAAGAGGAACTGCAAGTGTCCATCTCACACTTCTGACACAAACCTCCTCACAAAGCACGTGAGAGGAGGCACTTTGGAGCCCAGAGAGGGCTGGCTGAAAAGTAGAGCAAGGGTGTTGGAGGACAGCAGGGATTTGAAGGACTGCATGTGGAAAGAGCAGGCAAAAACAGCTGAGAATGCTGCCCAAGGCTGCCTTGGCACTGTGCCAAATCTGCAAGCTGGTTCCTCTCTGGGTGTGAGAAGAGGGAGAGGGAGGGTATTTGCCATGGTAGGTCCTCCACTGGGTGGAAGTACCTCCACAGATTAGCCACAAAAGCTGCTCTCAGAAGTGCAGAGGTGAACTTTTGCTGTGTGGCTGAGATACAGAACACGAGTTTTGGTGGCTTAGCGGTGTCCTGAGCGCTCAAGCAGTAAAGGAGTTGGCTGGAGTCTCTGGGCAGGGACAGCCATGTCAGTCCGGTTAGGAAGACAAGCATCTGAGCATTTTTACAGATGCTGCATTATCATTTCTCAGGAGGCAGTGCTCCAGTCTGTGAGGTAGCTGGTTTTGGTTTATCCATAATCCCCCAGCAGCTGCTGCTATAACTGCTGTGGTTGCCATGGGAGACTCATTTGAGGAGATGGTAGCTCTTCACCACCCACAAAAACATGTGCCAAGTTTCTGCATATGTTGTCCACTGTGACCATGCATCTGGTGTTAGAAAGGCTCCATGTTCTACCCCAAAAGCAAGTGTTGGAACCCCATTTAATGCTCACAGGAGCTCTCTTTTGACCTGTACCCCAATGAAGATTGGGGATGCAATAGCAGGTGGAAAATCACTGATAATCTCTATCTCTAGACTTCATACTGGCAGTTCACAAATCCTTGGGAAGATTCATTTGATGCTACAAACACCTTCACCCCCCATATACACACACTCCTAGTCCATCTTCCCACACAGGGTCCTCAAAATGAGGATCTTCACTTCCTCAGGATCCCACGTAACTCTAAGCTGTTTCACTTGTCAAAGTCTTACAAAACAGCCTCTGAGAATAGGGTTTTCACAACACAACGCAAGGGTGTTTTTTTCATGACATGCAGATCTACATGGGACCTAATGGGAAAGAGATGAATGACTGAAGCAGAGGGACTTTTGCCAAGATGGCATGATGTCATTAATCCTGGCAGCTGGGCACATTTCCTGGCCCAAATCGTGTCTGAGTATATTTTTAGTCACAGTTTAATTCACTAGGATAGTCACAGTCTGAATGTCTGTCCTCCCAAAATTACTTCATATTCCCAGCAGGAATCAGTACAGGGACTTACTCTATTTCGTATGTTTATAACCAATTTAGGGAAAGAAATCCACAATGAAATCTCTGAATTTTTTAATACAACTAAACTCTTCAGAAGTTCAGGGACTGATCTAGGTGTTTGGGTTGCTTGTGATTGTCCCAAAATAGTCACCAGTGGTCATATCTTGAAGGGAGAGGATTTCACATCCCAAAGCCCTGCAGTCACTGCTGTTCATCCCAAGCTCACTGGGTACTGTCTTGTGCAGATGTAGAGACTGGCCCACTTGGCACCAAGATTCATCCTCTGCAGATTCAATGTCACCGGGAACAGTCACAGACTGATGCTGTTCATTGAATTCCACATCACCTAGAGAGGTTTCTCCATGTTCTCTTCACATTTCCCAGTCAAAATGGCATGGATATTTACTTACTCTGTTTTATGAAGTTGTCTTGGAGTTCCTTGCAATTTTAACAGTCTTTGAATACCAAAATACCTGCAAACTTTCACTGTGCACCGCCATTTCTATTGAAAGTGATGAAGATGATGGACAAATCTCAGATCTTGGTCTAGTGACAACCCCTGGGATGCCACTGCTGATATTTTTCTATCTGGAAAATAACCATCAACCCTGCTTTTATCTTTGTTATTCTTTAGAAGAGGTTTTGAACCATAAGAGGACCTTCTTTGCAAACCTGTATCATCATCATCTCTGTCTGTATGGGTATCTCATACTCCATTTATCTCCTATAGAGTCACAAAGAAACAATCTTGAAGCAAACCATCAGAGCAGTGTTAGGTTTTAGGTAGCAGTCAGAAAAACAGTAAGGATGAGGTGCTGTATCCCTTCTTTATCCTCCACAGCCAGAGCAGTCACTATCAGTGACAGAGCACCCAGTGCCCAGTGCTTGCTTTGCCAAAGGTGCAAACCTAAAGTGAGCAGACCTCTGAAATCTCATGGATGTAGGGCACGTAAGGAGCAGTGCGCTGCTCTGTTCCAAAAGGCATTTAAATGTAGTAAGTTGCCCTCAGTGAGGGGCAGAGTTACATATGAATTGACAATTAAATAAACACTTAATGAGGTACAGCAGGACCGACTGCTCTTTACACCTGTGACCACATTAGAGTCAGCACAATTAAATGTCTTTTAGAGAAAATGCTCAAAACACTGCATCCCAGAGCACCCTGTACCAACCTCCTCTTGATATTCTGCCGTGAGTCTGTGACACAGGAGCTTATCCTGGAAAATAAAAGGGCTTTGTGAAGGTCCATCTCTGAAACAGGCAAAAAATGATTTGTACTTTGGTTATCCCAAAGCAGTGTCAGGGAGCAGCATAAGTGAGACTGCTCAGGGAGAGGCAACAAACCAGAAAGCAGGGGCAACCACAGCACAGGCAGTGTCCTCACCAACAGGGCACAATCCCACAGGACCTGCACACAGGGCAGGATGCTGGTAATGGGCTCTGTCAGCAGCCCCAGGAAAAGGAAAGCCATCTGTCAGGTTTGGGGGTCCACTTAGGACTGGCAGGGCCGCAGGCAGGGGTGGAAATAATGTTACCTGATGCATATGTCCAAGGTCTGTGCCAAGGAGGGCTGGAGACCACTGTGTCATCTGTGGACACAGCTGGATCTGTGTCCTGTTCTAGCTCAGGCAGGAACTGAGGACCCAAGCTTCAGCTTAAATGAGGGTCTGGGTGCCCTGGTCAAAGAGGTGAGTGCAGTCACCTGGGTGAGGCTGGCAGGGGACACTAAAGCCTACTGGTGCTCTCAAGGTCTTGAACATCCAAAATATCAGATCTTCCTGTAGGAGGGAGAACACTGTTCCCTCTTCAGGTTTAGGCAATATTTTCAGACAAAACTATTTAACACAAGTTTTTTGGCTATGTTGAGGTCTCTTATGCATATTTTAGCAAGTGAGCTATTTAAAATCATCTTCAAAACTACTCAGTTCTGCCCTAGTTCTGCCCTAAATACAGACAGACAGCTTGGATGATGATAGGGTTAGCATAAAATTAGCTCCTTTAAATTCAATGAATTTTGACCATGGCTCTTTAGATGCTGAGAGCTGTTAGTGAGTGTCTCTACTTCCCTCATATTTCAAGCTTGTTTCTCTTTAGAAGAGGTCTTCTCTACTCTTTTTTGAAATCTTTTCAATGAGTTTCCAGATTGAAGTTGGAGGTGGTTTTTTGCAGCTCAGTCCCAAATACTTGAAAACTGAAGTATTAATTTTCCATTCTCTAGGGCTGTACAGACAACAACTGGATAATGAAAAACCAAGTATTGCTTCTGACTTAAATTTCCAGGCATACATATCACTCACAAGCAAGCCTGGGGCTAAGTGCAGTAAGAAAAAGTTATTTGTCTTACTTCAGGGACACACAAACAAACCCACTGTGATTTATTGCTACTGACAAATTAAATGAAATAGATAGGGAATATCCATTCAAGAGGTACTAACAAGTGCAGGAGCAATACACCAATGGATGAATAATACAAATGGTCTATCAAAATTGACTGCATGATGTAAAGGTAATTTGTTATTCAGTACAGTTTAAAAATCCGAGTATATTTTTCCTTTTTTTCACAGAAACTTTTCAGACTGTACTATACAAAAATCAGCAAAAAAAAAAAGTTTTTTATCCTAAATATTATAATCTACATTTTCAATGAATTCTGTTCTGTTGAGTAATCCCATTTTTTGCCAAAAAACACTTACTTTTTCAAAACCAGAACACTGAACTCCGTTGAATAATTTCTCTACTACTTCTTCACTGCCAATATACTGTGAGTACTTCCTGTAGGTATTTCATGTCTGTTCACATTTTTTATCTTCATTATCCTAATTTCTTTCTTCTATAGATGTGTACTTTGAAAAATTGACAAGCCCTGGGTGATGCTTGCAAAGCACATTTTTTATGGCTTATTTGGTTGTTCAACTTTCCTATCTTCCTATATCCAAAATCATAACATCATGATTGCCTTTAGAATACACTCTCTTTGCCCAATAAATTTGGTGGGTTTTATCCTTCTAAAAATCTGGTTTTCCTTTTCTAGCATGCTCTAGCTGACATGTTGGTCAAATAAACTCTCTTCCCAGTCTTTTTCCATGAGAAGGTGGTGACAGAGAAACAAAGGCACCTGAGAATCTGGACCGAAAAAGTTAATTCTTGCCCCATGCTCCCAGTCAACCCAGCCATGCACAGATCCTCTAAGTGGCATCGAAGACCACACGCAGTAAGACTTCATGCAATGCTATCTAGACTTTCACTACAGAAACTGGATGCAAAGGGCAACCTGAGCTTGGACTTACCATTGATTTGTTGTGTTTGATCCCTTCTATTTCTTCTTCCACCTATATTACCTCTGCCTTCTAATACCAGACTCCACAATCTCAAATTCTATGGGCCTGCCTTGATGCTTAAGCCTCCTGCACTCTTTTTACAAACTAGGAGGGAAGATTTCCAGGTGATACCACTCAGACTTCCAGAGGAGGAACAAGGAACTGCAATATAAAGCTTGGAAACCAAGACATTAGTGCAAAATCTACACACACATCAAATTACAAAATGCATAATAAATTTTTCTTCAATTTTAAACCTTCCTTGTACCTGATGATGAGATTTTTCCATGCAAAGCTCTGAATGCTACTTAGGCAACCAGAGACTTGAGATTCAGAGTCCTATGTCTTCAAATTCACAAGTGTTTGGCTGGATTTTGGGAACCCTTATTTCCACCAGTTAGAAGAAATGTCTCCCTCCTTTCTGGGTGGCTTCTCCCCAGTCACTCTTTACAGTGCCAGTGAATCCATTTTAATGGCTCTCCACTGTAACCCACAGCAGATACAACTCTGATCCAAGCACTGGTTCTGCACAGCACTTGTGAAACTGTACAAGAGATGTTAGTCGCAATGGGACTGTCACAATGGAATTCAATTCCTCTGGTTTGCGGTTTTCCTTGTTATTTATTTTTAAGGAGAATAAGTCCTGAATAACTGAACTCAGCTTTTCTTGCTGCTTGTACCAGCTGGAAAGATCACTAGATATTTACCCCTTGCAAGCTCGTTAGAGTTCATTTGCAGGTTTTCTTGCCCACCCTCCTGTAAGGAGAAGGATGTGATCACTGTAACTGTTTCTTGAGGGCGAAAACCTTCATAGGAAGTGACTGCAATGTTAAAAATTTGTCACTTTGATTTGGGCAACACTTGACTTTTTTTATGTGCAATAAATCTGGAATTCAGCAGTAGGACACGATGAAACACTCAAAAATGCCTCATGACTGAGTCCTGGTTTCTTGGAATAGATGTATTTCAGGATGAATAACTAGTGAGGTTTTACAGGATGCTGCTTCAGTATATTCTCAATTTGTACAAAGCTTTATGTCAGAATGTATATAGTAAACAAAATACAGCATGAAATTAGGCAAGCTTAATTCTGGTTGTTATTAATCTGTAGCTTGTCATGACTGATGACATCTGCAATCGTGGAAGTTGGAAAATTATTTGTGGATACACAGGTACCTGGCATATACACTGGAGAGTGACTGAAGTAGTTATATTTTTTTTTTATTTCTCCTGCCTTTTCTCACTGGAGAGCGAATCTAAAAGGTTGTTGTGGTCCTTAATAAGAGGCAGAACATTTCGTTTTAAGATTGAACATTACAGTTTTTCATTTCCCCGCTATTTAAAATGCTTATTACTATACAGTTTTTCATCTCTATCTGAATTTAAATGTACAATCTCTCAGCTGTCCATTAAAATCTTACTTTACTGCCAGCTTATTATATATAATCTCTGCCATTTATGTCATCTTTATAACTAATAGCATACATTTGGAATCCTTCAGGAAATTTACAGAGAGTGTCAGGGTAGACACTGTTGAGCATTGTCCTCAAAATGAACCAGATCCCTTTCATCAGACCTAAGGAATAATTTTTTTTCCTTGTGGACAAATAATAAAGAAAGATGGGCAAAGTCTGGGCAAAGTCTGAGCCTTTTCTGTTTGTGAGCTGAACTGTTGGACCACATCAACTTCATAAAGTCATGGTCATAAAGTCACACTAAATTATTTGGGAGATACACAAAATAGAGAATTGAATAGTAAATGGAAACATATTCTAAACTCAAACTCCTCAATTGTGGTTTCTCCTGAGCCGTTATAAATGCACAAGAAGTTCATGTCTACTTTACATTCATGTAAACCTTCAAGCTTAGTTCTGAGGTCTGGTTCCAATTCAGTAGAGGTATTTTTACCAGATTTGCAGTCATTTGATATAAAATCCATAGAGATATATTCATGATGTTGTAATCTTTCTTGTTTTCCTAAATATAACTGCAAATTCTCCATATGCATTGAATTTCAAGAGGAAAAAAAGTTGATTTCTATTTTGTTTTTTGATGGATAACCTTCATGATGGCAAATATGATCTGTGTCTATTTTAAGATATCTTCAGTCTTCATAATTTCTAAAGCTACCTCCTCTTCGGGCTTCCTAAGGTCAGCAATTTAAGAGTCTTCATTTTATAACCACCATTTGTCAAACTGATCATTTCTAAATAGACAAACAGTTGGTAATAGCTTATTCCAGAAACAGATTGCCAAAACCACTGATGCACACAAACCATTGCTGAAGCCTCCCTGCTGTTGGAGTTTGCATTTTTGCACGGTGTTTGTCACCCACAGAGTGTCACCAAGAGGCCCTGTGTGACACTAGGGATGGGTTAAGCAGGACACAGCAGAGACATGGGAAGGTAAATCCTCTGCTTCAAAGTCACAGAGACACAGAATAATTACGAACAGAAAAGACCTCTAACATCATCAAATCCAACCACTAACCCAGCATTGCCAAGTCCACCTTTAAAACACGTCCCCAAGTGCCACATCTGCTCATCCTTTAAATGCTTTCAGTGATGATGATTCCACCACTTCCCTGGGCAGCCTGTTCCAGCACCTGACCACAATTTCAGTGGAGAAAAGATCAAACCAAATGGTCTGCTCTACCCAGGCCAGGCAGAGAATGGTAGGAATGGTCCTTTCCAACACTCTTTCAGCAGGCTTTTGTTGCTCTTGAACTGGTTTTCTGCTAGCTTTGGAAGTTTAAGCTTCTAGGTCTTGCATTGTAGAATAGTGAACGGATTTGTAACCCCCAGTTATATCCCCCCATCTTTGCTAGGCTGTCAGGTTACATGGTAAGTGAATGGAATTATAAAATGGAAGAATGCCTTAAGTGTTTTCCTAACAATTCCCAGTTGGTTTCTGTTTGGACCATTACCGGGCTCTGAGCAGCGTCTTCACGGAATCATTTAGCCCAACCCCACCATCGTGCCCGTGAGCTGTGCAGGTCAGCTCTGAGCCTACCAATTTACAATTGACATGACATTTATCTTCCCCCAAAGCCCATTGCTTCACACCTGCCTCTGTTGCATTACATCTGGGTAAGCTTTCTACAAGACTAAGTGCTTTGGAAATGTCTTTCAACTCTTCACAGCCTGCTCTAAGCCTTACTGCTGTGAGTAACTGCGTGCTATTTGCAATTTTCTTAACCCATCATGCATCTCCTTTCCTGGTGAGCAGCACTTGGCAGGTGGGTTGGTGATCTCTCTTTAGCCAGACCTATCAAGCACTCTCTGTCACCAGTCATGGGCTGGCAAATGGACCTGCTGTCCTATGCCACAGCTACCTAGTGTGCCCTAAAGCTCTAGCAAGGGGCTTTGTCCGAAGACATTGATTTGTTCCACCTACTTGCCCAAACACTGGAAGCCCTGATGGACTAGGTGCCCCAGGATGGATGATCCTGCTTGTGCCATGTAGGGAGAAGCTGCTTGAGCACAGCAACAAACACAGCAGTTAAGGAACACCAGCAGCAGCTGATATCAGCAACAAACACTGTAATGAGCTGCTGGCTGCTGCAAAGTGAGGCACAGGAATGCTGAGCACAAGCACTGCAGACCAGTGAAAAAAGCATGAGTCTCTCCAAGTGTCACCCTACATGAACGAGGCCAGTCATTCACAGGGGGACATTCACTAGAGATAGATCCAAATCATTTTGACAAAAGCCAGCCTCTGACAAAGGATCTCTAAAATGTGGTATAACGATAACTATGCATACAATTATGTATGTATGTAAAAGTACAACAGTATGTCGATAAACATGATGTGCATTTTAAGAACTTCTTTTCATATTCCAGTATTGAATAATATTAAATTTTCTTATTAATTGAATCAGTAGTTACTGATTAATAAAAAATGACTGTTAATTATTAACATATTTATTTTAAATTATTCGTTTTTAAAAGTAATTTCTTTCACCCCTTACAGGCATGTCAGGAATCCAAATATCACATGCATTTTACAGGTGACAAGGCAGAAAGAAAATCTACAACCAGACAGCTGCTTTTCAGATATGACCCAAGAGACCCATTTCTGTCACTATCCTTTGGAATCCATGTGCTTCCAGAGGTCATGGATTTTTGAATTCAGGGCAGCCACAGGTACAAATGTGATGGATATGATAAAACACACAGAAAAGAGACATTTGGTCAAGGATGTTACCCAGATCCTAACAATTTTATAATAAAATCATATTTGTTGGAAAAATGCAATTACTTGAAAGAAACTGATTCAACTATGCAGTTCAAGTCAGATGTTTATTTTCTCCTACATTAGAATTTAGAGACAAATTTTCCCCTAACTAGAATTTTGCAAACTACATTTCATATCTGCTGTCCTAGAGTATAGCAGTGCATATTGGCACAAGTAAATGCATAAAACTGACAAACTGCACAGAAACTTTTCAAGCAAGATTTAAAATAGAACTCTGAATATATGAACAAGGAAATGTCATTATCATAAAGAATCCTCTCAAATGCAGAATCTCCTCTCTTGCAACATATTGTTGCAAGAAAGAAAAGCTTTTCCTGGGAAAATGCTTTATGTAAGACTTTGCATTTCACTTCCTCTCGCTTTTGTGAAAGATGGGAGATGATTTTGGAAGGACTTTGTTGTCAGAAGGAGTGGGCAAAGCCTTTCTTTGAAGATGATCAGTGCAAAGCTTTGCCTTGAACATGGTCAGTGCATATCACAGAACAGGCATAGCTGCTCTGGTTTTATAAGCAGAGAGCCAGCTGCATGCTGGCTTTCCTCTCTATACACAGTAGTGGCACGCGTTGCTTAGGTATGCCCACATAAATGGCTGGTATAATACAGAATTTATAAAACCTCAAAACAACCAAGAACAAAACCTGAAAGTCTGTCAGCAGAGGCATTCCCAGTAGATGGAAAATTGCTCTCAATTGTGGATCCAGGACTGATGATTTATACTAAAGAATGACAAATCTCAAAAGGCATGTGGAGAAGGCCTGCCTGAGAGATGAAGAGAGTTGTTTTAAGAGAAACTGTAAGAAAGTATTTGCTGTTGGTTCCAAGCAATCCTCCTCTAAAAGGCAAAAAGGTATTCTAGCATTTATAGCTATACACACCATGGCAGATATTTCAGTTAACACCAGGGAAGGAAAGGAACTATTTTGCATGAGAACAAATGACTCTTAAAGGGCTGTGAATAAAAAACCATTTGTAATAAAACTAGGATACCTACACTATTGATGCAATCATATTCTGAAAACAGATTCTTATAAGAGCAGGATCAAAAATCTCAAACAGTTTAAAAATTGGTCTTAGGAAGTTCATGCTTGCAATCCATCTGGACTGATATGGCCACCCAGGGGCTGCTCACAAAGTTCCATTGAACAGGCGCAATCTCATTTTGGGTATGACCATAAGCACATTTCATGCATACTTCCCTGTCCATAAATTACTTTGAAGCTGAAAATGAAATCATTTCAACTCATGAGAATGGACTTTGTGAAGCGGGAAATGAAAGAGCCAAGCTAAAGAAAATTCTCAGAAACTGGGGTCTTCCATTTGCATTTTAAAATATTTTCAACTAGCTTTATATTTAAAGTTTTATTCTATTTATAGACATCTGCATCTAAATTCATATTAAAACTGCATCTTAAACAACATCTAGAGATAATTTTCTATTCCTATCCAGCCTCATCCTTGCTCTTAAGTGACAGATTTCTATTCAGGTCCACACCTAGATGCAGCAGGCAGTACCAGACCTTTCCCAGCAGACTCTCCTGAAGGCTGTGTCTTTAATGAATGTTAATTGACTGACAAGCCATTGAAACACTCAAAGCCTGTCAGAGAACACCCGTGGGAGTGGTTCTTCCCCTAGGCAAGACAAAGAGTAAGTATACAGTGACTAGAATTTACAGATAATCTGAAAATGCAAACACTAAGTAGGCTCACCTGCACTCCTCTTAACTTGGTGTTCAACAAGGGCAAAAAAGACAAAAGAGAGAAAATAATTTTAATTCTGAAATTAATTTTCAGTTTTAATTCTGGAACTAAGAGCACTGTGAAACCTTGACCTCAAAAGTAGTATTGCAAGAAGCTTCTCTTGATATACAGAGGTGAGATGTTCTACAGTAAAGAAGAGGCTGAGTGAAAAGCACTTCAGGGTGTTTATGCAGTCCAAGTACAGACAGTACTGCTACAACTCAAGAAATATTGTGCATGAGAACAAATGACTCTGACATAATTTGCATCTTAAAGATTGAAAGCTATATAACGGGCTTTTCCTGGAGCCTGGCATCATGGCCATTAAACCAAACAGGCTAGTTCATGATGACAGAAGTAGTGCAGCATCCAAATGTGATGATGCTAGAAGCCAGCAAGTTACTATACTTAGGAAAGCTTGTTTCTTATGCATAATTCATGTTGGAGGAACAACAGATCTGAATACACTGAGCCAAATCTCAACTTACTGATACAAAGCTAGTAAGTTGGGAATAAAAGTATTAATAGTTTGACCATGTAACCTGTTACACAGTTTTATACAGTCACTGACAGGCCATAAGTTTTCTAATGAGTTTAAGAGGCATTAGACCTTAAGTTTTTCAGATGTGTTCTAGCTCAGTTTTCCTGATCTGCCTGTAAATTTCCTTTACTTGGTTGTTCTAAATTAGTTTACTTGGTTGCCAC
>VXBU01005600.1:1107943-1209003 GCA_013400315.1 Bombycilla garrulus
AGGGGGGGGTCCTGAGGGAGGGTTCTGCCTTCCCTAGCAGATACCTGTCTTCAACCCGAGACAGATTACACTTGCAAGAGTGGCTTTAGAAATAAAAAGGCTCTGTAAGGTGTCAGTCTAGAAAGCAATAAACACTCCTACTAAGAGAAAGAATCATACTAAGCGGATTAAACTTTAGTTTCTTACTCCTACTATGGATAAAATAACTATTGCTTTAAAGACAAATTATATAAATAAATATTTGAACTGTTAAGTAGATGGGAACAGAGATGCTTACATCCATTGAAAGTCCTTGGCAGAGAAACTGAAATACCAAAGCATAGAAAACAGTTTTCTTCAGCTCACCCTGCACAGTCCTGTTTTAACAGGAAAGTTTTCCTCGCTTCCCTTGACCTGCTGAGGGTGTAGGATGTGGTGAAGGAAGGGCTTCCCCTCCAAATATTATGGGCTTGATGTGAAAAAGAAAAACAAAATTTATACCTATTTTTATCACAAGCGAACTGAAGGGGTATTTTTAAGAGGAAAAACACTCTCCTGTTTATGCAATTCCCTATATACTCCACGCAGCTATCTCACAAAGTCAGCCAAATTGGACAGATAAATTGGGTCATAGAATAACACAGACTGGTAGGGACTTCAGCCTC
Organism: Bombycilla garrulus; assembly: GCA_013400315.1. NCBI lineage: Eukaryota > Metazoa > Chordata > Aves > Passeriformes > Bombycillidae > Bombycilla > Bombycilla garrulus. Next base: position 1,108,588 of record VXBU01005600.1, read on the forward strand.
TGAAGGTCATCTTATACAACCTCTGATCAACACAGGATCAGCAAAACAATTCCCAATTCTCCAAACTGGTCTTTAGAACAGAAACAGAAACAATACAGACAGACTGTAATGGATTAGCTCTGCTGCTCATAAAACAACCTGCTTCTATCAGGTTTTGTTTTATTCAGATACAAAATTAATTCAAACTCATTATTAAAGATCTGTGTTTGCTGTTACTCTTTCAGCATGTTGCTTTTGCATAAATGTTATATTTAATCACTGTTTACCTCTCTACAGTTAAAATGGAGCATGGAGCAGAGATCAGCTTGAACAATTTTACTCTCCATTGTTCAACTCAAATAATCAATATGTTACTTTCTCAGAATTATGATTGTTTTCCAGCTTTTGAGAATAAAAGTAACTTCTGCAAACTGAAAAAAATATATAAGAAAATGAAAATAGCTCCAATTGTTTCCAGTGAAAGAATACACAGTAGTTATTTCTGGTAAATTACAATCCTGTGATATGGACATTTTACTTTCTGCGACTCCCTGAGGTGAGCTATATTTTTTTTAAGAATATCATATCAAATAGAGAACAACTTAATTAGCAGCAGGATTTATATTCTAAGAATACACTGAATGTACCTGAGGCGACAAAGGAGACAAATTTAATCAAATTGTACTCTGCTTCCAAATCTTGGTATCTGTCACAGAAGAAAACCTGCAGGGGATGCAAAAAAACCCTGTTTCAGTGGGATGCAAGACCCAGCAACAGGGCTAAAAGGCCATATTTTTAGGGGAGTTTCCTAAGAAAACAAAGCTTATGCAATACCACTTTGTAGTTGTCCCATCTACATATCTTCTATTAGAAGATTTAATTCTGTTGGCCAACTTCAGACAGGCTCAAAAGAGGTGAATATCAAGATGATTGTGTTACTCAAATTCACAGGAGTGTGAGCAGCCACACCTGTTCACAGCAGCCTACTTGGGAAGGGAAAGTGCAGAATTCAACTTACACACACACTCCATTTATCGACCACTGACAAGAGGCTGATGTTTAAATCCTAGCATCTCCCTTTCAGATTTTTAGAAGGACTAATTATTAGAAGGCTAATTATTTCACTATTTTACACTTCTCAAGACATTTTACAAGCATTATATCCTGAATTTTATGAGAGCCCCTTCTTAGCTGCTGTAAATCAGCTAATTCAACAGTGCCATTCTGACATGCACCAACAGAGGAAGAATTCCAACAAAAAATAGATACTGCAGCTAAGGAGAAAAGAATTGCCCTGATGCATTAAATAGTCTACCTGATACAATTCTTCTTTCTGTACAAGGGTATACTAAATGTTTTTATAATGAAATAATGAGTCATCTAGATTTCATACCTTAAAGTCCATGTATAGATTGAGTACTTATGGAATAAAAATGAACTCATTCCTTGCATGTGAAATCATTGGAAGGAACCTGGCTTAGTGTCTGACATTGTTAAGCACAAGGATTAGGAGTATTGCTGCATACCTCTGGTAAACATTGTGTAGTGTTGACTAAACACATAGAAAGAGGGGACATATTTAGTCTTAAAATCAAAAAACTCTTTAAAAGCATGACCAAGGGATTAGCACAGAGGTTACAGCAGCTCTCAGACTTCGCAAACCAGTACCCAATCAAAACAGACAACAACCTAAGTCAGAGGGCAGACCTAGTAAACAACACTCCAAAATTTGGTGCAATTAAAATAATCAGTGGTACACTGAAAGAATGAGGTAGAGACTCATAATAAAGAGGTTTCTACACACTAGAGAGAGCTTGTTTTCACATATGTAAATGCATTAGCCTTACTAACATTCACCCCAGACTGCTGGCATGAATCCCACAGGTGGCCAGGGGCACAGCTAAAAAAAGCCTCAGCCACTCAGCAGAGTGGTGGCAACAGAGAGGAGCCAGAGAAGAGATGGATGGCAGAGAAAACAGCAGCTGGAGGCTGGAGAACCACACGGCATTTCGTGCTAGGTGGGCAATTGGGGCACAGTGGGCAAACAAAGCATTTAAGCCACATCAACAGCTGCCAGTTTTCTCTCTTTGTATTCTTCCATTTTTTCCTCACAAGTTCCACTTATCTCCCCCCCCCGCCACCTCCACTTCCCCTCTCCAGCACCTCTGTGCAATTATCTTATTCTTCATTTTTCTCTTCTCTCTAAAGCCCTTTACTGCTCTCCACTCTCCCGTACAGTTGAAGTCGTCAGTATCACCAGACTCTTTTAATGCAATTTTCTTTAATTTAATCTTCTTATGCTTTTTCCTGGATCCTTTTCCTTGTAGAAACTCCTTTTCTCTTCTGTCCCTTTCCTTCTCCACACAAACTACTTTGAGTTTAAGTTTATCTGGAGACAGTTTACCTCAACCTGAAGCCAGCCAGAGCTCTGGAAACTGTTGCCTGCTTCTGAAGGGGAGTGAAAAGAGATGCTTCCATCTGCACCACACAGCTCCTTTTCCAAATCAACTCCTTTGCAGCTCTGGTTGCTGCATCCAGAGGAGTTCTCTCACATTTAATAGCCCTGAACGGGTTTCTTTTCTTCAGATTTGTCCAACTGATCTTCATACTCAAGATTTCCCATACAAAAATTTTTCAGGAAAAAATTCTGCAACTAAACCAGGAGTTACAGATATTGTTCCCTTTGCTCTTTTTCAACCTGTACCTACATGATTTATTAGATGATGTTAAACTGCTGTCAGAAGAGACGGGCAACTATTACCTCACCTGATAGTTTAGACCTTTGTCAAATCCATCTTCAGTTATATTTTTTCATAGTTGAAAAGTCCTATCTATGTATCCTGTGTAACCTTGTGTGGAAACTATACAGTTTACATAGAAACTAAACAGGGTACTGCTTTTGACACCTGCAAATCTGGCCATATTTGAATAGATTGCTTAGATTCTTAAATTCATCTGAATTGAAGCATGCATATAAATGACTGAGAACTATGTAAAAAATCTGTGGGAAAAATAAAAGACCTCTGCTCCAGGCTGCACTGCTGAAAACTTTTTTAAAATGTATGTTGAAGTCAAATTAATTAATACAGAAACCTAAACTATTTGATGAACATTCAGCATACAAAAGTTTGGTAAAACTCAGAAGGTTTGATACACAGGACTGAAAAACCATGATTTTTTTCTAAAGGAAAATGTGCTTCATTACACAGAATATGAAGTAGCTGGAGGGAGAAACAGGCTCTAGGAAAGATCAAGTCTTTCTGCTGTGCAAAACAAATGCGTACTTCTGACAGCAAAAGCCAAGCTCTGCAAACTCCCTCCTATTCCTCACAGTGTTAATATAAACACAAGATAATGAAAGTCTTAGATGCTCATCTAAGCATCTAAGTGTTGTGAGTCTAATGGAGGCAATACCCCAGCAAATGGTACAGGAGAGAAACATGTATCAGTACTCTCATCTCTAGTAACTTCCATGGAGAAGTGGAGTGGAAGCTTTTGAGGTGGGGAACCCCAAATGTAGAACCAACACCCAAACCTTGATTTAAATATTTCTGATTCTAATCTGCAAGAATGGACAACCTTGTGCAGAAACACAGTTGTGTTTAGAAGTTCTTCAACTAAACATAAGAATATATTTAAGTATAATGAGTACAGATGCAGCCTGTTTCACTTGCAATTCCAATTATTCTTTAAAAGCACCAATTTCACTCTTAAACTGATGGTAACACAGACTCCCTGATTCAGCCTGAACTGCACAGAAGGACTGAATAAAGTTCTGGGTTGCACAGAGTCTGCTCTGTGTTAGAAGTCTTACTTCTATTTATTCTTTCCCATGCACAGTTAGTGAGCACAAACTTGTTTGCCAGGGTGATTGCTGATACTATGTTACTGAGTAATGATTTTTCTCTACCAACTCTAGTCTTTAGAAAACATTATTAATGGTAAATTGACCTTTAAATGAAGCCGGGTAACACAAGGAGCTGTGTTATCTGAACACAAGTACAAGTTTGCACATATCAAAGAATACCCAAACTGGATGATGCCTGGAGTTATTTTCAAGAATGTCTTTTATATCCATGCTGAGTATATTCTATTTTCAGCTGGCATCTTAAAGTTGAAGGGGGGGGGAATAAACAACCTGAAACAGCCATTTCAGGCTAGCTGGAGTAAACCTGTCAGTGTCCCAATTCCATTTCCAAGAACACTTAGGAAAAAAGAACCTCTTCTGTGTGCTAAAACAATTAGGAGCTCATGCTCCTGAGCTGGATGTGCATAGTTAAGGGACCAAGAGAACCCTAAGAAGGAAACAACAATTTAACCTCTGGAAGGATTAAACATTTTTCTATTGGTACAGCTGCACAGCACAAATCAAACGGGCTTCCCAAGTACAGTTTTGATAGACAGAAAAACAATTACCTTGCTCAGACGTCCATTACTGATTATAAGTAAAGTGTTTTGAGCCTTAACCGTATGAAACAAAACAAAATTGCCTTTAAAGCTACCCTGTGCCTCAGGAAAGGTTTTCACATCATGGTAGCACCACGTCCAAACCAGACTGTCGAGCTGTTGTTTTTGCATTGGGAAATAAGAGTGATGCAAGAGCGCACCCTCCCTGTCACCGTAGCAAATTGAATTTAGCAAATCGCATTTTCCTGATTAACAGCAGCAAAAGCTTGTAATACTCTGTAAGGAGATAATTTTCTAAAAAAATAAATCCTATGCTTGAGTCAATTTAAAGTCTTACTGCTAGATGAGCAACATTCAGTTCCAGGACTCCACAGGGACTTTTACTTAAACATAAAATAATAATAAAAAAACCTTCAAACTCTCTGCAAAATGCACAAGGAAAAAAAAAAAGCTTTTTTTCCTCCAGACTCAATAGTCACCTAGAAAGACATGAGAACAAACTAATTGTGAAATAACTACTGACAGCAATCTGCTCAAACAATGCTGGAAAATTAATTCATGTTCACCACAATCCTTTTCATAAAACATCTTTAGAAAGATCCTGCTGAGCCTCTTTTTACCTCCTGCATCTAAAGGGCCTCTGAAATTTAAATGCATAATGAGTGAATAGTGCATTTTGCCTTGGTGATTTAAATAGGATTCATGCTCAGAGTATTATAGTCCTCACAATCAGATGCTTCCCCACCTCTCCTCGTTCCTCTCAGGAGCTCACCAGAGCCAAAAAGCACAGGTTTTAGTTCTTACAGAACATAAAGGCTGTAGGGAAAAGGAGAAGAAAGCTGTAAGGTGGATGAACAGGTGGGTCATTTTGAGAGGTGTTTGTAAAGCTTTTCTATCCTTAAAGTTTGGCTGCCACAACTGTTTACAGCCTCAGATACTCCAGGCAGCATCCTTATTCTTGGGGTCCGCCCAGGCATTTACAAGTCTTTCAATTAAATAGCTACCTAGGCACTGTCCTGTAGAATGCTGCTGCACACTTGGATGTCTCAGCATTTCCATAATGTTTGATGAAGACACACATGGACAACTCATCTGGCTGTTCTGAGCCCACTGGAGGTAGAGACACCGGTAGTAAGAACAACCAAAAATTCTGCTTCATAAAGCTGCAAGACCATTCTATAATCTGAGGCACACTGATAACAGATTTTTCCTTTAAGCATCAAATATAGAATTGCAGGGAATGTACAGAGGGGGAAAAAACCCCTCAAGCATATCCTGCATAAAGCTGAGAATGTTGAAGACAAGTAACAAGTAAACTTAGCCTAACAGAGTTATTGTCCCCTTTGGGACAGTATAGAATCTATTAAGACTATAAATTCCAAGTGAAAGTAAATACACTAAAATAGTGGAGATGAAAATTCTTTCACATCACTAAGACCAGACTGTACAGTAGACTGTACAACAGCAACATTTATTCCGTTTAGACACAGCAGTCCTGGGATAGACCGCTTCCTCCCCGTGGGTGGACCCTTCTCAATGATGAAGAATTAGCCAGTTTCAAGCCATTGCAGAGAGCCAGGTGCCACACAATGAGAATTGAAATAGATTTCATGCCTACAGGATGACATTCATCAAAATTTCAGATGCCCCCCACCCCTCCTCTCCTTTGCTTTTGAGTTTGGGCATATCTGTGCCAGTAGGCCAATGATCATGAATGGGAAGCAAGAGCCATAAGGGACCAAGCTGGGTCAAATTATGTCATGAAATTCACATCCAATTTTATCCACTAAAGTGGTCAGGGTTATTGGAGTGGTTTGAAATGTTGCATTCCTTTTTATTCCAGATACCACAAAAGCATCTGACCAGAAACAGGAAACCCAGAATAGAACCACATTTCTCCAATTGAGAAAGGAATGCTGACTATCTCAGTCATACCACAATCCCTAGACAGACTACATCCAATCTGATCCTCCACTTGTCACCCAGAGATCTGAAGTGACAGCCAGCTAGCAGGTTCAGCATCCCCAGGAGACAAGTCACTCCTGCATCAAAGCCAAAGATCAAAAGTTTGTCAATACCAGAACTGTGCAAATGGGTGCAAAAAGCTGGGTGATGGTATCTGTCATCCCTAGTACTTCACAGCATTTTGACATGGCATCATAAAAGCCAGCTTGTGCTTTGATGAATCTCCAGCTGAAGTAGATTCTCAGGTGTCAGAAAATTCTTCAAACCTGTGTCTGTAGCTGCTGCCATGACTGAATAAAGAAAACAAGAGGATTATGCTTATTTTCTTTTTTGTCTATTTATTTTTTTCCTCCATGAAATGAGGAAAGCTACAGGTAATTTAACCAGTAAAACTCTGGACTTGGTGAAAGGAAATTGCTAACGCTAATGGAACATTTCATCTGTTTGATTCGCTTACAAACTGTCAGACAAGCCAGTGAATTTAATCATACTGTTAACAAACATATCCAGGTGTCTCTCCTCTTCTTACTTTCTAACCCATCAGCTTTCACTGTTTGGAAGTAGCTATAAATTCTCATTTTTCAACCCTGTGCTTTGTATTTCATCCCATATCTATTTACTCAGTACTACAAAACTCCAACACTGTGTACAGACCACGTTTCCCATATTTGCCACATTAGGACACTCACCCCATGCATGGCAGTTCTTTTGTCACAATCATTAGCAAACACAGATAAAATAATCTGTTTCCCAAGTTAATCTTCAACTAACTGCACCACTTTGGCCCAAAAATTTGCACTCAGCGCCATCTATTGATGCTATTTGGGTTCAGAACACCCTGGCTCAGTCACCATCTAGCACTGAACACAGGCTTTACCAAACAATTTAAATATATAGATATTAATAGCAGCAATACTGGGTTAGGCATTAAAAAACATTTGCTAAATTAGTGTTAAAATTTTCCTCTGTTTCTAATTAGCCCTATTCTGTTATGTGACAGAAATAAAAATCAAATACTGGTATGAGTTTTCCAGATAAGGACTTTTGGCATGTTTTGGCCTTATTAGCATCTTTGACATCTAGGAGCTGTGCTCCATACATCACAGTAGCAGTAACAGTAGTAGGGGGTAATTAAATTCTTATTAACCGATTTTCAGCTTGGCATGTCACAATTCCCATTCTGCTGGAATGGCTATTTTATATTTCAGGTTAAGGTCATTAAGGTCTTGGATTCTGTTTCCTTTTTCTTGGTGGAAATTTTCTTTTCTACATACCCGCTCTTGATAAACATTGCTCAGTCTCAGACTTCTATGATGCATTGTAAAGAACAACTCTGATCTAGACAGATACAACCTTTAGTTATTTAGGTAAAACTTAGGCTAATGATCAGGAATGGGAAGGAAGAGCCATAAGGGACCATAGGCTAATAGCAGCTTCCAAATCTTACCACCAAAAAAGCTTTTTCATTATGCTTTCAGCTCCATCAATATTGTTTTACAAGTGTACCTTACTCTAAGTAATCTACCTACTCCTGAATTGCAGAATAAAGACAAACAAGCAAATTTTAATGATCAGAAGTTTCCATGATCAATCTATGCAACTCACCAGAAAAAAAAGGTGAAGGACTTGGTAATTTAGATTATTTTGCTAATGCCCTACACAAATCACTGCTCCCACACACCTTCATTGTGTTACCATTGCAAATGCAAGTTGACTGAACTCAAAAGAGAAAAAGTTAGTAATCATCATCATACAGAGAAGATACAAAAATGATCAGCAACTTATGATTAGGGACTATTCATTTCCAGGGATTATCAACTTCAGAAATCACTAGATTTTTACCTGTTTTGGTCTATTGGTCCTAGAATTTGCATATACATTTTTTCAAGGGCAGGAAGAAGCAAAAAAACAAACATTACCTACCTAAGTCCCCATCAAGAAATTTCATAAACCCAGCAGAAAGTAAAACTAAAAAAAAAAAATAAAGGAGTTTTTTTGTGGTATCTCAGAAAAATTTAATGAGGAAAAGCTCTGCAGAGGTGAAGTGGTCCAGCAGGATGGACCAAAATTATAATGAGTTACCTGGGGCCTTGTCCAGCTAGGTTTTTACAACTTCAAAGGATGGAAATCTTACTACCAGACTAGAGCACTTGTATCCCAGTGCTTAAGCACTCATAATTCCTAATGCTCACACCCACACAACACATCTCCCATAACCTTCCATTCCCCAATGATTCCTTTTTAGCAGAGGAATGGGAGGAAAACAGCAAATCATTTTGTTCAACTACTGCATCAGGAACAGGTCAGAAAACTCTTGCACAGACCTGCTCCATTACCCCCTAATCTGAGGGGCAAACACATCTGCTGGGCTGCCCTGCCTCCCTCCAGGGCCCTTGTGAGGACAGAACAAATCCTGCACCTGCAGCTGGGAACCTCAGCACTGCTCTGCTCATCTACAGAAGACTGCATACACATGTATGAATGACTGATAAAATGATATTATTTTCTGTTCCTAAGATTCCTAAGAAATTTCCTCCCCAAGAGAACAGAGATGATTTGTTGATCTCACCCACAATTAGACAGTAAGTGATACCCAAGTGACTTTTATGACTTGACGTGCAAACCTTAACTAGAGTGAGATTGCTCCTACTCATTTTGGCTCCTGAAATTAGCCAGATGCGTCCAATGGCAATCCTGAAGGAGTGGATGTAGCCCATTTGAAGATTCAGCTTTTCTTCTCTGGAAAAGAGGAGCATGAAGCAAGGAATTCTCTTGCAAAGATTTTCTCTACAAAATATCCACTGAGGATCAGTGCCAAAGTTTTCACTGATAAAAAGTGGCAACTTTAGCAGAGAAGTTATAGACTCCCAGTTTAACCATTGCTTTCATTCTCTCACACAGAAGATCCTGTAACAGGAGCTCCTAAACCCTATCTGATTTAGGTCCAAGTACGAGTCAGTGAAGCATTTACTTGGAAGCCATATTTTAGTAAATCCATAAATCCATAAATCTACCTACTGTTCAACTCTCCTAAGTTACTGAAGCAGTAAGCAGTTTGCTGCTTCCTAAGAATTCACACCAGAAGAACATGTCACATTTTGGTGGATAAGGGGAAAAATAGCTGGTGTTGGATGAGATGCCCTTTGTCTTTCCTGACCTCACACACAGGCACGCGTATCATCAGTATGTGCTGCACATGAGCCATTCATAATTTCTTTTTATAGTCAGGCAACAATCTGTCAACAGAAAAGGATTATGAAAAAAGCAAATGCTTGGAGAATCCTTAATTGATTTGAAACCAAAAGGCCACTGTGCCATAGGCAGCTCTAAGCCAAAACTTAGGCAGTAGCACAGCGCTGGGAACTGTGAGCAGAGCTTTAGACAGGCACTATCAGTTAAGGTGGTAAGGCATCCTCTGGTATTCTTCTTCACACATTTTCCTGATATCCAGGATGCTTCTTTTCAGGCTTGTCTTCTAAGGCTACTTCCAAAATCCTCCTTTTTTGGCACATCTGCTTTCTACAATGCTTCAAGCCCCAATCAGGACAGTGTAAGTGCACAAGAGCAGCCATCTAACTGACGTCTCTGTCACGTCCTTCCATTGAAAAAGTCAGGTCACAACTTTGATTTAGTCACAGACTATACTGGCAGCAGTAAGCACACAGGCAGCCTCTTGTCCTTGAGAGCACAGAGGTTGACACATTTACTTCCCAAAATGTACACACTGAGTGATCAGTTGCCTGCTAGGCTTTTCTTTTTACTCACAGGTGATTAAGAGCTCACATTGCTTGCAGGAGTGCTATATTCCAGTGCTATTCTGACTACTGCTGTGCCCATTCTCCAGAGGCTGTTCCTATGGGAAGAAACAGTGCTGAGCCAGGAGCCCGGTACCAGTAGTTACATTTCTGTCTTCTTACCCTGCCTCAGTGCACAGGGATGGAGTTACAGGGAAAGTCCAGTGCAACACCAGCATTGACATCTCTTAGAAACAGGAATCGATCACAACTGAGCTCCTATGATGGACTCTCTGGGTCCCATCCCTCCAATTTGCAGCTTCTTCCTTCCACTTCTTAAGCCCATGATTAGTGTTGCCTATGAACAGTGTACAAAATTGTCACTAGGGCTGGGATCAAGGGGATATTTCAGATTTTTATCAGAGAACAAAAGTTCAAGGGAGAATCCTAATGCATTAAATGGGGACTACTAACAAGGATAGATAGTTGAGCAGAATCTGTGAGCAGAATAAAGCCAAATCATCATCTGGGACTGAAAGAGGGAAAAGGGAATCTAGGAAAACAGAAGTTACAAAACCAATGCTGCTGCACTTAGAATCTTTGTGCCTGCAGTGATTATATATCCCTCTGTCAGCCATGTCACACTGGCTGACTGACTTGACAGAGAAAATAATTGTTATTATCCCAGCTACTACTGAGTGGTTATTATTTCTCTTCCCACTACTTCTCTGCTTTTCTCCAGCAGATACTCATTAAGACTGACTAAGTATCACTGACCTCTCTGATTGTCAATCCCTAGTCCTGCATTGCTGTCTATTAAAAACACTTTAGTTCCCTTTCTTGGCATTTAAAAATACATATATACAGTAGTTCTTTCCAAAGACTCATTTTTAAAAAATTTCAGTTAGAGTCAGTTGCTGACACTTCAGAGTCCTTTGAGAGGATTAACAGAACTCAGCAAAAAATGACAAGATACATCCAGTCTTTGAGGAGCCTGAAACCTAGATGAAGATTTTGAAAGGAATTTAAAAACTATAGGAAGGGACTAGAAAAAAAAAAAGTTAATTAGAAGTTTTAGAAGTTCTAAAGGAATTAGTCACTTGATTTCCTCTGGAGAATACTGCAGGCACTACCTCCAGCTCCTCTGCTTTCTCATTATCGAGGGATCAAATCCACAACTACAAAAGCAACATCCATGCTCATTACTGCCTTTAAAAAAACATCACTGTCATTTGAGGGCACCCATCCACCTTCCAAATTAATTTTTAAGGTGCTCAGCATGAACAATTTAAAGCAGATGTTCAAAGTGTACATCAAAGAATGGGACATGGTCGAGTGTTACTTTATCCATTAAGTTACCCATAAAAAAAGTACAGAAGAGTGACTGGTCTCCAAAGTTTATTAAAAATCAAAGAATAGAAAACTTTACATAAAAATATGTCAATTTTAGCTTCCACATAGTTGTCCACACAAAAAATTTAAACATTTTTTTAAACCTGTAGCACATAACCACAGTGATAGCCAGGCCAATTAATTTGGTTCACCATGACTGAAGTGTTACATGATACCACTTTTCAAATGAGTTTTGCTTTAAAATGGACGCTAGCATAAGACACCAATTAAAGCCTCTGAAGGCTCTTTAATGTAGTTATGCTCAATATTGCTAGTGTGTGAAGACTAAGCAGTACAGGCTCATGTAACAGCCCTTAGATATTATTTATGAATCAGCTCACAATTTTTAGAACTTTTTTATTGTGATGAGACTGGAGCATTAAGACAAACTTTCTGCAAACAGATATGCACTACTCTAGTTTGGAATGTTGCCCTCTCTCCCCTCAAGGACCTGCTTGTGTTTGACAGATTCAGCAATAACATGAACTACTTCTGCTTCAAAGGCATACAGCATATTAAAAAGCTTCATGCTTGACACCTCACTTCAATATTCAGATACCAGTTTTAAAACCCTCTATCTGTACACAGTATAGATGTCCTGTTAACAGGATTCTTCAGCTTTCTCTGCTAGTGGACTTATACAACTCACCTGTAGTTTTCCATATAGCTTAAAACTCTCACTTAAAAACAGGGAAGTCAGAGGGCATGAGATGTGACCTACTCCCAGTACAACTGTGGTGCTTTAAAAACTCAGGGTTAGGCAGGATGTACATTTTTTCAAAAAGTTAAAGACAGTGTTTGTCATGGCAATACACACTTGCATAGTATACCTGTATGCATCTGTAAATTAAGTGCCAGCCACTCATACTGTGTACAACACTGGGCTGTGCTCTCCTGCAACACATTAAAAGATACTTCTTGTAATGCTTAGAGCAGCTGAAGTACTTTTTATATATTTGCTCTTAACAGAACTAATGCATACTACTACACAGATTCCTTAATGGAATCAACATATTTCCTTTCTCCACATTCCTTAAGCCGGGTACCTCTGTTCAATAGTGTTGTTTCAACCCCAACATTAACAGGTTACGTTACTAAAATGCATCAAAGCATGTAGTTCACAGCTTTTTAATTTCATACCAGGACTTGAACCAGCCTTTTTCCCATTCCTCTCCAAAGTTTTACTTCTGGTACTACTAATGTTCGATTTGTTGTCTAGTTAAAGAAAATTAAAACTCATTGGTCAGAGCAAGAAGACTGATAGAGGCCAGACAATGAGCTAAAAAACACAGGGTCAAAATGCTTTGGAGCTTAGTAAATTCTTAAAACTGTAAGCCAAATCGCACTTTCATTGTGAATCAAGAAGCCTCAAATATTACCAAATGTCATGTTTATAACACTGCTCAGACAACCTGCCAAAACTATGACCCCAACTTAGATAATGCAACCTGGGAAAGGATCTGTAAATTAAAAAACCTCTTCCCCTTAAATATAACTTATGTGATAATATGAAATTAAATTAAAAATTCCAAGTTATTGCACAAATCATACTTCCAATATTTACAGAGAAAAAAAATTGAGCTTTGGGAAAAAAAAACAGGAGAGCAGCAAATTTACTCTTATGAATGCTGAACTTGATTTGCTGCAAAGAAGAAAAAAAAATAATTCCAAGGGGCTGAAGTTTCCTTCACTTCTAAAATAAAAGAAAAGGAACAGATATAGCCACAGCAAAAAAGCTACAGCATTTGTAAATGTCCTTGCAGTTCTATTGTCAGAGCTGCTTCGGCACTGAATGAACCATTGTGGGAAGGCAGAAAACAAACTTCCACATTTAATAAGGCTTCACAGATAAGCACAACTACTTCTTGAAGATGGACTGAACCACCACACAAAGAAACATGCAAAGAAGTCAGCTGCAGATATTTGGCAACACCAATAAAACGATGTGCTGGACGCTGGTCTCCATCCCTCAAGGCGAGTGGCACTCACTCAGTCTGTCTGAACAGAGAAGGTCATTTTGGCATCTGCCATTATCTGCTCAGACTAATAGGCAAGCTGTCTCTGTGTTTTTTCCTTCTCCATATATTCCGATTGTATTGGTGGTGTCCCCGGTTACCGACTGGTTGCCTCATGCCTCCACTGCTGACAGGGCTGTAGCTGTTGCCTTGGTTATGAGTTCCTTTCATGGAAAACTTCATTCCACTGTGCTGCTACAAAAAAAATAAAGATAAGCATTCATTTAGGCATAAAAACAGCAAACAAAGCATATATTACCAGTTATATTTCCTCAACATATAAGTCACTTCCACAAAACATTGCTTGAAGCAACTGATCTTCTCATGCTTGTTTATTTATAGCTGTGCAAATCCCAAGGCATTAACAGCTTACTAAGTGTTTTCTGAAGAAAATGTCCTGCAAATGAAATGGTGTGGATCTCAAAGTATCCTTAAAACCCTCAGATCTCAGTATGAAATACACTCACTGTACAACTCCCTTATAAAACCAGAGAAGTTCCACATTAAATACTAACTGTGACAGATGCGTCTATTTTGGAGCATCTCAGCAAGAGCATGACCAAGTGAGATACTTCAGTCTTTCAGAAATACCATGGAGAAATGTAAGGCATGATCACATGAGCTGACACATGGGGAGTACAAGTCTGCTTTCCCCATAATCTCATGTCAGTGACAGGCAAACTAAGTACAGCTTGTGAGAAGCTTGTAAATCCTACTGCTCCGATCATTAGGTTACACAGCTCCTAGACTGTACCTCATATGCAGACCAAGGCAAAACAATTAAGTGACCAGAAATACAGTGTAACACGTTCTTTGGGGAATCTCCAATAACTCGAAACAAAAACTGGCCATAAGATTTAGTAGCAGCCTGAGTAAACCTACCCCACCATAAGGTACTACAGGCATCTCTATCACTTAATAACATACAGTAAGTTGGATTAATGTGCATGTACTTAAATTAGGTACAAGAGTTTCAGAAGATTAAAGACTTGCTAAATTCTGGTAACATCAGTGCAAGCAACCCTTCCTGATGTCTGATTGCAATACCCAAACAGATAACTGACTGCCTGCAACAAGAGCTAATTCTAAACTTAAGTGGTTCAACAGGAACACAGAGCTAACATTTGGCCCAATTGCTTAGAACACTGAATTTGCTGGAGGTATCTCAGATTCTGTATTTCCAAACAAGCGTGAAATAGAAAGAAACGAGAACACCAAGCCACCATTACTATTGTGTGCACAAAATAAAAACAGTTATTGAAAGTGTAATACCATAGGCAACATTCTACAGTCAGTTACTAGAAGAGACATTGAGCATCCAGAAAGACAAACTGGTAAAGACAGTGTTGAGGGACAACCACAGTTAACTGCAGGGTGGCAAAAAAATCTTTAAATGATTTTTGATTTGTACAGTGTCCTAAAGCAATCTAATCAGCCTTCAACATGCAACTTCTAAACTCTCAAGATACACACACACCAAGTGTTATTCTCAGACTACCAGTGGCAAAATAATTCAAGGACAAACAGAAAAAGGAAACAAGGATAGAATTTTTCCTTCTTAAGAGACACTACTTCCCAAACATAATTTATTGATGTATGCTCCATAAATAGCTTCTAGTAGATGTTTCAGCAAGTAAACAACACAAAACTAAAAAGAAAATCAGAATCTTGTATATTTTTGGCAAGTGGTCCTTCAAGTAAACACACCATGTCACATTCTTGTGCAAAGTTTTCTAGTTCAGTAAGTATACCTCTGACTCAATTATATATAAATATTTACTTGAAATGACATCAAAATACTAAAAATTATCCTATAACAGTAAAACACTAAAAGTGGCCAGTCATCACAGTGACCCTCAACAACTGTGCTGAAGAAAGACAGAGGAAAATTAGTACCACTACTGAACAACCAGAACAAAATTGATCAAGGAGCATACAAACCTGCAGGAAATCAATCCATCTACTTCAGCTGAAAACATTAAAAATCTGGCAATTCATTCCTCAATATGAATCAGGATTCACAAAAAAAACGCCAAAAACTACTGGGAGCAGGATGGCAGGTAACCCCAAGATCAGACAAGCAGCACAGCAAGCATGGTGAGTGCATCTACCTGTATCCTAGAAGGTGTCATACCCCTTGTTCA
Source organism: Bombycilla garrulus (assembly GCA_013400315.1). Classification (NCBI taxonomy): domain Eukaryota; kingdom Metazoa; phylum Chordata; class Aves; order Passeriformes; family Bombycillidae; genus Bombycilla; species Bombycilla garrulus. The sequence continues at coordinate 1,124,224 of VXBU01005600.1, forward strand.
CTCAAAAGGTAAACAAACTTTCAAAGAAAGATTAATAACCCAGCCAGATTGTGAAAACTCAAGCTTGTGATGAAGCATTCCGCAGTGTTTTTAGGCCATCAAGATAAATGATGTCAATCTATTGGAGCAGGATCTGAATCCATCAGTCTTAGGGCTCATCAGCTGAGAGAGGTGCTTAAGGAAGTTAACTTAGGGACTACATCAGAGATGATACCTTTATATTTACCAATTCTCAACTACATTTTGTGTGCTGATTTGTTCATTTTTTTTCTAACCATCAGCTTTTAGCATCCTGCATCCTGTACTATGGCATTTCACAGCTTAATTGAGCACCACATTTAATTTGAGCCTACTACAGGATGATCTATCGGTCCTTGGAGTGAATAATTTCTTATCATTCTGTTCTCCAAGTTTTTCATATACTGCTGATGACAACACAGACCTAGATCATATACCTCATCTTGTTGAGGTTAAACAATCACTCATTCATTCTTCACACAGGAGCAACTCCATGTGTTTAATCACTATTAACATCTTTCCCTATTCTGCTTCCATTTGTGTTTTGATTTTCCTTTGATGAGGAAAGAAATAGCAGAATTATACTCACTGCTGGTGCTCTGCAAGAACATCACAATGTCATCTTTACAAGAAATTGTCTGTTCAGGGCCTAGCACTCTCTACAAAGTTTACATTGTTTCTTTCCCTCCAGGTGAATCACCCTGAAAGGTCCTTCTGCACCCTTTCTCAGGTAGCCCTTAAGGTGCTTCACACCACCAGCAAACTTCACCAGGCTTCACCCATTGCCTTTTAGACACTAGGCAGCATAAACTCCTGCCGGGCTTTCCTGGTGAATTCCATCTTTTACAAAAACTGAATTCTTTTGTTCCTCATTTTCCAATTAGTTAATTGTTTAAAAAGGGACAGGTATCATTCATTTAGCTTCTTTTGGGACCTTTGATAAAAGAAATTTACTTCATGCTTTTGGAAATCTCAAACATCTTTCTCCTGTACACAAACTTCTGGATATTCCCACGCTCAGGATTCATACAATCACTTAGAGATGACATCTGTAAGCAGATGATGTCTAGGGAGATCAGATAATCCAAAAAGAAAGCCCTTCATCTGTAATACGATAGAGAAATCTTCCATTTAGAAGTTTCAACTTCTTTGGATCTATTTCTCTAGATAGAACAATCTCTCCCATCTTAAGGCTATTGATTCCACAAATGAAGAACAGAAGTAGTTTGGTTTTTAGCTGTGTTTTAATCTGCTAGATCTGGAGGGTAAACTAAAGAGTTCACATTTAAGACAAGACTGGGGATGGGGATAAGGTGAAATTCTGTATCACATACCTGGTTAAAGTTTTCAGGAAAAAAAATAACATCAGAAAATAGAAAAACAAACAAACCAGGAAAACCCAGGGAAAAAACCAACAAAACTCCCAGAACTTAACATAGGAAAAAAAAAAAGTCAACCAGAAGGAAAAGAAATAAAAAGCCCCCAAAAAAACTCAAGAAAACAAATCTGGCTGCAATAGAAATACCAAGCAATTATTTGCTAAGGAAACCAAATTTCTATTCTTAAATACTGGCAAATTTACTGTACAAAACTGCTGACATTTAAAGACTGCCATTATTCAAAAAGAAAATTTATAGCCAAAAATCAATCCCCTACAATTTGAAATAGCACAAGTAAAATAGCAGAGCTGAAGTCTAAACATAAACAGGCTTCTGAATTGTTTTGGTCTTTTGTTAGGTTTTGGTTTTTTTTGCCTGACACCGTTTCTAAAATAAGGAGAAATAAAAGGCAGAAAAATGTTGGTAATAAATTACCAGTGCTCAACTTAAAAAGAGACTATACATTCAGTGCTTCAAAATGATTGGTAAGTACTTACAGAGGTAAAGAAAAAGCTTAGAAAAGATATAACTTGTAATCAAACTCACACACCTCAAAACAATGTGAAATAGCAGAGTAGTATTCAGTGCTACCTTAATGGACCATTAACATTTTAAGTATCCCTTAAATAACCTACCATGCATTCTCAAAATATTTCACAAAGTTTGCAATGTTTCCAAATTCTCTATTTTAGGCTTGTAGCACTCACTTGCTGACATTCTGAGCATAACATCTGTAAATACACTAAAAACATTTAACTTCTTTGTCTTTATGAAATAGATTCATTGTTTTGCAGAGAAATAATGGACCATGACCTAACCAACATTTTAGTCACAACTGCATAGGCAATAAGCCAATTCTTAGGCAACCTAGCCTCATTACTTTAGATAAGGTACCAGGATTCTGCAAGACATTTGCACCTGCTACCTGGGTGTACTCCTAACCTGGCAAGACTTAAACGTGGTTTAGAATTCTAAGCTGAAGTAGAGACAAACCAAAGTAAGTTCTTCCAAAAGTTGTTTAGTACTGGCAATCTAGGGGAATAAGGTTCACAGCACAGCAAACAAAGACACTTCTCTTTCTGGGACCTAGAGGCCACTTTCAGCTACAACTGATAAAATATTGAGTCCTGAATAGATTTAATAAAATGAGCCTAAACTCTTTTCTGCTGTTCTTCAAAGAGGAAATTTATAGAGTCAACCATAAGAACTACAAAGAAAAGACAAACAAACATGGGGACTAAAAAGAGCTCAAAAGCAAAAATAAATTTAGATGTTTCTTACCTTGCAGCACAAGAGAACTTGGAAAAATAAAAGCTGCAAGTGAGCAGGTTATTTCAATATTTCATATCTTATTTCACTTCATCACAGACTACTGGCAGAGCTAGGTCAAGGTTCTCTTCACCTTTCACAACAGGTTAGGCAATACTAGTATGAGCAGCTCCAAGATGAACTAGCATTTAAGAGTATTTGAGAGTCCCAAAATGAGGGACTGACAGTAGACAGTACTGTCAGCACCGCAGCAAATACTGAACTACATTATGGTAAAGAAAATAGGATGACACATGAAATAGATACCCTTTTTGATCTTGTCAATACCGAAGTTTCAAAACTGAGGGGCAAGAGTCAAAACAATACTACCAGAAGACAGAACTCACACTGCAACTTTGCTGCTGTTGTGACATGGGCCATGAAGTGCATCTGCATACTTGTCACTACAGAGAACAAGAGATAATAGCTTTTTCAGCACAAAGCTGACAGTTTCAGACCTTAAAAAGAAATCTTACCTCACTGAGAATTCTCACTTTTGATTTGGAACAAAAAACTATTACTACAGTATGAAAAACCCTTTCCAAATGATGAGGTGATACCAATACAGTACAAATGAAAAAATCTGCAGAGGAAATGCATACGTGATTATTCAAATCAATCTCAGTTTGTGAGCAAAAATCTGATTACAATGACACTGGAAGATAAAGGACAAGTACGCAAACAAAAGGAAGGTATGATTTCTACATTTCCATAAGTCTTTTATTGATGGTGGATTTGTGTATGTTTCCAAGAATCTACTATTTGGACTTTGTCTTTCCTGCAACTCAAAAAGCACTCAGGAAGCAAACACCAATGTGGCCAGAGGATCTCATACTGCCCTACAAACACCTAGGCTGGACGTTCATATAGAGACCTCTGGAGATCACTTCATCCTGCATTCTGCTGTAAGCAGTCACATTAGGTTATCCAGGGTCTGGTCAGGCTAAATCAGGTTCCGTACATGGAAGGATAACACCATATAAAGAGGGTCTGTATAAGTATAGGGTAACCTAAATGAAAAATCTCTAGTATTGTTTTCAGCTCAACAACCTCTGAAACTCAGATCCAGTTTTTGCTTCTCTTCTTTCCTTAGGAAAGGAAATAAAACATCATCTTCTCCTAAGTTTTGCACGTGTTAAAACCCAAACAATGTTCTGTCACACACAGAAGATGGAGCTCTGACATACAGAATCAAAACTTTTTCCAAAATAGACCACCATAGCCTACATCCTATAAAAACACATGGACGTTGAAAAATTATTCCACCCCAAATGAGAACATTCTCAAAAAAAAAGTCATTTGGTTAAGTGAAGAAGCCTTCAGTATCTAAACAGCTCAAAAATGCCATTGAACAAATCAAGTCATTTCTAAATTGATGTTTAATGAAAACACTTAAGTAGCTCAATATACAAAGGGAATTCAGCATACTTCTGCACTGACATGAATCAAAATGTGTCTTTACAAACTTATCCTTCATCCAAGTGAGTTGCATTTAACTGTTTGCACTCATCTAAAAGAAATTTTCAATCAAGTCCCTGACCAATTTTGTTTGCAACACTGCCAACTTTTCAGTAATCATCTCAGAGATATCGCTAGTATCAGCAGCTACAAAGCAACACCATTTACAATTGTTCTGGATAAAAGCAAACTCTGAATCAAAGTATGCTAGCTACAGAAGTGCCTGCGATGCAATATAAAAAAAGCAGTTTTAAAGCTTAAATGTTCTGCCTTATTTGACCAAATTCAAAAAGAATCTGGAAAAAAAAAAAGAATCTGCTCTTGCAAGTCCTTTTACAAGTTTTGACTGTGTATTTCAGTACTGACATGAAAGTTTCATTTCCTAGTTGTCTCCATAGCAACAAATAGATTCCCAATCAGACACTCCTCTTTACTGGAGACTTCCTCAGACACACTAGAAGCCAGCCAGTGCAACAGAGGGACTGGTGCTTACTGGCTTTAAATACTTTGGAATCAAAACATAACCCTTTGGGGAAAAAAGAGAAAGGGTCTTAAATTAAGCGAAAGAGTTCTTCTGACCTAAGAAAAAGGAAGTTTATTCTGTCTTCATTTTGGTAACCTAGCAAACAGCAATCCATCATGAATTAAATTTACCTCAAAGTAGCAACACTGAATGTAGTCCCCTCCTCTCCTTGGGAAGTTACCAAGCAATTTCTGTCCCCTCTACTCACCAGGACATGCATGTCAACATCTGTTTTTCTGCTTATTTCTAATTAGCAGCACTGCTTCATAAACTGTTCTGCTCCCCCAAGTAAAATTTCAAACTGCGGTCAGCAGAGTAAAAGAAAGATTACCTTGGAAAAATGATGGATGATGATAATCCTGAAAAGCACACAGATCTGTGCCAGGAGCTTAATCAGCCCCTGAACTATCTGGAAATTCTCCAATCAATTATGCAGTACATAAATAGAATTGGTAATCACACCAAACATGTTTCAAAAATGAAAACACCAGGAAGCTTTAATAGCAGCAAGCCTGCCTAGAAGACAGTAATATGTTCAAAATACAGTTAAATGCTCTTGGCACCTCCTGCTTTTGAGAGTTGTAGTCAACACCTAGGTACAGCTTTCCAAGCTGAACTGAGGCGGAAAAAGTTGCCAGGGAGAAAGTTGAAGACACCATGCAGACAAATGAGCCCCTTTCAAATTTTTTTTGAACATGAAAGAAGACTTGCTTTCAAGAAAGTCTTACACATGTTCAAATCTATCAGGGCAGGAGTCCTCTAAGATGGTAGAATGCACCTATTAAGAGTAATAAGCAAGCTGAGATTCATCAACTCAAAAGAAAAGCCATCAGCTTCATCTAGCACACTCATGCTCCAGAAAGCTGGAAGTGGAAAGGAGATGTTTACAGTATTCTGGGTAAAATTACTTCATTTCCCACTTCTAACTCAATCATAAACTTTATAAAAAAAACCACACTTCTACTTCACAAAATATAAGCTTTTGGTAAATTCAATGCAAATAGCCTATTATCCTATTTCTAAACTATAGGTAGCAAGAAATTCTTCTGACTTCATGTGATTCTCAAAGGCACATCTTCATTAAGCAAAGCCACAGAAAAATTCCTGCTTTTAAACATGTAAGCACTATAAAACTACTCACAGAACAGTTAATCACTTGAAAGGACAGCCAAGGAAGAGAAAGCCAGAAAAACTGCTAAAAAGCAGTTGTTTTCCAAGATCCAAAATTCTAGCAGAGATCCAAAACTCACAGAACACATTGCCTCTTCACAACTGTGGCAAACACTCTGAATGCCAACTTGTTTTGTACTAACAGCTGCATCCCTCCTAACTAGCTCCAGGGTACTTCTTCAGAAAAGCTGAGCGGTTAAGGAAAGAATAATCTACACTAAGTTTGTATTTTAGATAAAGTTTAACTTGGAATAACTCTGCAGTTTTACTCTTAAAAAACTTCCCAAGTTTCAGACTGGAGTGTATTCACTAGCCAGTGAATACTCAATTGCAGACACTATAATATAAATGTATTATTTTATTAGCTTCTCACTAATATATTTCCCACGCAGGTAAAGCTGGTATTGCCTAGGTGGGACTGAGCAGTAGGGAAAGAAAGGGGGAGAAGAATCTGGGTAATCAGTTAGAAGCTTAAAACCAAAGGCAAGTCAAGGGAAGCGATCATCTCCCCTCTACTCAGCACAGGTGAGGTGACACACGGAGTGCCGGGCCCAGGGTCTGGGCTGCCTGGGAACAGAGATATGGACAAATAGAAGCGCGTCCAGTGAAGATTAATGAAGCAAGTGCTGAATCAAATAAAAAAATGCCAAGTCATTATGTTGAAAATCTCCTGGCCCTTGATTCCCAAGAACTCTGAGAGAAGGACTTGGAGAAGAAGGAAGAGAACCTGACCAAAACTAAATTTCAAAGAAACCAGCTCACTGTTTTGTTACCACAAGCAACCTACAACCCACAATTTGCAATGAGCCTGGTGTGAGGCATGTTTGACTAATAGCTTTAATTATCAAGACTGAGGGAGTGTTTTCCTGCAGAAAGACCCACTGAGGTTGTACCAGAATGGATACATTAGCCAAAATATATTCAGGTCCCAGCACACTTATGCACACATTTAATTTTTTTGGCAAAATATCTTGTGCACATGTCCATAATTAATCTTCTGTTCACTACCTTTAAAAAGCATTACAGAATATTATAAGTGTAACCAAATATAGTAATTCAAAACCAAGACAACTAAATAAGCCTAGAAAGGTCAGTACTATTCCTTAAAATTAAAAAAAAAAAACTATCTTACAGCTCCACCACCTATATAGTGGTGGAAATTAAATAGCCTAAAGATCTACAAATATCCCACTAGCTGGGCACCAGGACTCTCAAATACAGCTTGGTGAGTCAGACACCTGACACTCCTCCTTTGACTTGCTCCCTGGTGTCTGTGCTGCAGAGGGGCGCCTCTGCCCTAAACCCTTTCCCACCCTTTGCTTTCCCCACACCTCTGACACAGCAGGTAAGTACTTTACGACCACATGAAGCTTAGCACATGCTCTATGCAGGCTCCCCTCCAAGGTTTTAGACTGACAGCACAGCGCACATGACCTGCACTTGCTCGTGCCAGACTTGCTGGCTCATACCTGATTACTGGCGGCCATTATCAGGGCTCTCGCAGGCGCAGATTGGGGTTTACCACTTGGCAGGGGCAATGCTGGCGCTAAACTGGCCATAAGCTGAGCCGGCGCTTGAAGACTGAACTGGTAAACATTAGGAGCTGTGCAAGGTGCTGTATCTGATTCCTTTTGGCAGAGAAAAAGGGGAAAAGAAAAGCAACTTTACAGAAAGTACAGCATATACAGACTATGCACGTGAAAATGCACCCAAATATCAACTCAAGTGAACACTGTAAAACATGATTTTTTTTCAATAGTAAAAAAATAATAAAATAAAAGCCAGCACTGCGTTCATTTTATACATCCAGCAGAAGTTTAACTGAATAGGTCTATGGCAATCACAGGTCAATTCCAGTCAGCACAAATCTAAAGCCAAAGTTATGTCTCTAGCAAATTCAAACTAGAAGATGAGAACAAAAGCTGGGAAAAAACAGAACAAGAACAGCAACACTCTGGGTGATAGAAGGGAAAGAATTTTAGTTGTCATGACAGATTTGGCCCTCACAACAGTGGTGTGGACTGTACCGATTTATATGGCAAAGTTACTCACTGTAATTGTTACAATCTTCTCCCACTCTACCCAACAACAACACAGTTAGGGCTCCACCTACCAAGAAACAAGTTGATGCTCTGCCATTCAGGACCAGTATATACACACCAGTCGCACACACCACTGCTCTCGGGGAGTTCTGCTCCCCTCACTTTCCAACTGAAATCTGAGGCATAGATCTTCAGAGAAAGCAAGACGGATGCAGGATAACAGAAAAGATACTGCAATTGAGCTGATATCACTGATTACTACTCCTCCTCCTCCCAGCCTGGTCACCTGCAATCTCAGATGCATCCTAAGCAGATATAGTGGTGATGCTATAGTACTGTGTGTGTCTGGAGCAAGGAAGCAAGCACAGATCCAGGGGCTCACAGGAATTACTGAAGTTTGAAAACACCTGACTACCTCAGTTCTTAGATGATCACTTATTTTCTAAGTCGAGAAAGATGGAAAGCAAGCTCCAGCCTTTTAAAACAATTTTGAACACAAAAACTCTTGTTAAACTTGCTTTTCAACCACAAGTAATGCAGAAGTAGCTTCCCTTACATTTCACTGCTGTTTTTTACCACTTTCTTAACTCCAAAGCATTTTGAACTTAAAAACAATGGAAAAACTTATTCTTTATCCCAAACCACTAGTGTTTTTTCCACTGCCAGCTATTAGGTTCAAAATATAGCAAGAGATGAGGGTTGGCCAATTAGTAGTTTAGAAGTCACCACATTAAAAGGCATTATTGGCTCAGGTCATCATGGATCTTTACTGTCGCAGTAATTACTGAAGTATTCTATTGCTCCGTCTCTAAAGATTAATTGTCTGGAAGCAAAGACTCTTCACTTAAATCATATAAACTTCAAATAGATCTCCAGCACTACCATGTGCCCTCAAATGGCCTTGTTTTCTAAATTAGATTCTTCATTTAGAGAATAGGCTGCTCAAGAACAGAAATAAGAAAATGTTGAAAAGCCTTTCTTGGGGAAGAAGATTATATAAGTGAGACTGACAACACTGAATCCTGAGCAGCCTAAACAATAAGCTACTACAAAGCAAAACTTGCATCCCAGCTGAATTGAATACTCACAGCAGAAAGAGTCCTCAACAAAACCAATTTGTTAGAACAACCAGTCTTTTATTGGTCTGTATAAAGTTGCACTTACTAAAAAATAAGATCTAGAAGGAAAGGGGCTGCTCTCCTATTATTTCAACTAGTGATAAAAGTTACAGTATGCCTCTGTGAAGCAGATAACTGCATTGTGAATTCACTAGAGACACAGCACACCCATAAAAAGAATTTGTGTAGAAAGTTCTTATTTATGAGATTGGATATTTATTCTTTAATAAATATGTTCATCATAGAGGGAAACATGCTGTAGCACTGACCAAAAATTAAGCTTAGCTGATGCCTGGATTAGACGGCATCTTTTCCTTTGCCCAATCTTACAGTATCAACACCATGGGAACAGGCTAAGGTCTCCACAAAAAACGAATTTCCTTGGATACTTTTGGTCATTGAATTATTAAAAAGCTAATAAGAAGAGGGGGGAATGAACAGAAGTTCTAAGCACATTCACAAGTACCCATGAGCTAGCAGATGGGATAGAAAATGGGATCTTATTGTCTCGCCAAACCAATGTGGAAATCTACAATGCAGCCTCCACAAACCTGGCCAAAGAACAATTTTAGTGTCTCCATTCAAAGGATCTCACCTTTCTCTTCTGCTTAGATACAATTAGATCCCTGAAGGTTCACATACCTAACCCAGATGGGACACTTCTCATTAATGAGATTTCTAAGGGGCTTTAGAGCAACAAAAAAGTTGCTGAAAAGAAAAAGAGTAGCAGATGAAAGAAAAGAACATCATGTCATTTAACTGAGATTAGATTTCACCACAAAGCTTGTGTTGCTTTATTTTAATTTTATAATAGGTATGTTCTTCTGCCTCAAGCGTTATTTACTGAAACACATCTCCTACAGGCAGATTGTATGTTTTTTCTAAGGCAGTCCTGGATTGCCAATGGCATTACTGTATGGAGTTGATATAGTGGCTTCTCAAGAGAATCAAAATACTTCTGTAAAGAACAGCATTACCCTTCTTAAACTGAAAGAATAAACTCAGATCAGAAAATTGAGCCCAATGAGAACAAATCTAATCTTCCATAAGCACGGCCTACACTGGAGGATTAAACCTTTCTTAGTCTTCCAGACCAGATTCTTAAGTGTAACATGCAAACTTGAAGCACTATAGAAGTTCAGACGAGCTACAAGTAAATACACGGAGGTAACACTTCCAGCATGTTAGGTACACATCTGGAAGACAAAAACTCAGACCACTATTATGGTGAGGGCTACAGAGGTCACACTAAAAAAAAGATAAATATTCACTAAAGGGGTAAGATCCCCCAATTGATTTTAGCAGATAATGTAGGGATAAAGCTACAAGACCGCGCCTTGTAGCAGTACCTCATCCTGCAAGGAAATTATCTTCTAAAGACAAGCTTTTGGAAACCAAGAAAGACTAACAGATGCAGGTTTATCCGCCTGGGACATTTCCATTTTAAAACATGCTATTTAACCCATTTCAACTTCCTGATTAAGAACTTAAGTATGCAGAAGGAAGATTTCTACTACTCATAACCCTGACCACTAAGGACTCTAGCTTACTTTAATGCTGGAATAAAGGAAGTATGCAAGATACCTAGAAACTCAAGTGTTACTGATGAACTTCTGCCTAGACAGAAGCAGCAAAACACTGCAGTTATATCAAAGATGAAGAACTGAAACCCAGACTTCTTTTCCTGACATAGGATGAGAACAAAGTAAAACCGTTTACTTTTCTGCAAAATCCATCTCCTGTTATAAAAAGACCCAAGACCCTATCAACAATAGAATATTTACTTGCCGAAACATCATTACTAACTAGGTCTGGCCATAATTCCATTAGTAACTCAAGGCTTGATATATGGTAACTTCTCAGTTAACAACAGCTACCATTTCAGAGCTTTCCATTTCCAAGAAAGTATGCTTTCTTAAGAGCTGAGGTAGCCTGAGATTAATTCATGAACTCCATGTGTTTAAGTTTCCCTCAGTGCTAAACAAGTCTAACTATCCTAAAGTCAGTATTCAGAAATAAAAACTTAAAAAAATATAATGCAAGTTCCCTGATAATGTGATGGATTTGGGTTTTCACCCCCATCTCCAAGAACTAACTACAAAATTCTTGGCATAAAGATCCTTATTGTTTCTACCCTCAAAATTTCTTCCACTAATTAAACTATTTTTTCTTCTCTCTCGCACAACATTCAGGAGCTGGAAGCTGTGAGAGAACAATGATCATTTCAGTAAAAACTCAGTTCCATCTCTGAAATCAAAGAAATGAAAACTGGTTTACAGTTAACACTTTACACTGCACATTTTCAAGTGTTCCTCTCCTTACTCACAATTACAGTAACTTAACAGATGACTGCTGCCTCTTTTCCCATTCCAGCCTTCTCCAATACACCTGTATTACCATCTGACATTATGTGCTGATTCACAGAGGTAAACCACAGAAACAGTAATCCCCTTCTCATTAATTTCACTTTCTGAATCAGCTCACCACAGGATTAGGTGAATACGAGTACAGAAAAGCAAGAGCAGCGAATGAAAGGAAATTTGGCTAGCAAATACATCCTATTACTGAACTGGCTTAGTAAAGTGCAAAACCACACTCCTTTGAACATAAAGCAACACCAGAGGACTTCAGACATGTCACACTTTGGGGCCATGTGCAGGAGAAGGACTTCAATGCATGCTCTCACTTGAACAGCTTTAGCCCCTGCGTACTTAACTGTGCTTGATAAACCACCATGCTTCCAAAAGTGACTGTATGATCATGCCCTGCCCTTATCTTCCACATTGTGTAGCATTTCCTTTCTTGGTAGGTGGAGCCAGAACTTCAACTATGGTGCAAATAAAGATGAATAAAATTTCTCCTTCTATGGAAGGTCACAAGATAATTTGCAATATAGTTGCTCCACTTCTACTGGCCAGCCTGTGAGCAATACAAGTCTTGAGTTAAGGTGAAATTGGTTGATTTTTCTGCCTTTCATTGCGAAAAGAAAATATCTTCGGCACTGTGATTACAGAAGGGGAGAAATTAAAGAAGATAGGATACACAAACTGAAAAATATGCATCTGCCAAAAGCATTAGTGTTATTTTACAGAAAGACAACTGAAAACATTATCTAATTAGCATCTACCAGATTAAATACAAGCCCAGTACTCCTTCAACCACACCTCATTATACCCTGAGTGGCCTGACTGCAAGCTTATGCCATGTTTTATCAATACTCCTGTATTTTAGATAAGCCATCTTAAATTAGAAAGGCCCCAGAAGTGCATAATTTAAAACTTCCTTTGTTGCCCCAATACTTTTATTTCACAGGCTTTCGACAAGTCTGTATTGCTAACAATATAGAAATATTTCTACTCTGATTTTCAAGTTATGCACTAAATTACAGGACTCATTATGAAAGCTGAACATGCACCATACTAGACTATAAATACCGAATTTAGGTTTTCTTCTATCCTAAAGTGGCTTACATACCTCTGATGGGTTTTTGGTGTGTTTTTTGTGGTTTTTTTTTTGGTTTTTTGGGTTTTTTTTGTTGGGGGTTTTTTGGGGGGGTTTTTTGGGTTTTTTTATGGGAGGGAATGTTAAGATATGGCAAGATTACAGCTTAGACTTTGGCATCAGAAACTAGTCTGAAGTTGACTCTTAAAAAATTATGTGCTTCTTTCCTTACTTCACTGACCTCACAGCAGTAAAATCTTACTTTACTTGCTGAATTACAAATTCTCTCTGTATCCTCTGCTGCTTAGAATAACTTACTAAATAAATTTACTTTATAATTTTGTATTCAAAATTGTGCCTCTTGCAGCTTTGCAGAAATTTATTTCAAGTGGATATGGAGAAGAGACTGCTCAAGGAACTAACACAGAAGAACAGCATGAGACAGTATAAAACTCTGCACTGTCAGAGACACAGGTTAAAAACCTCAAAAACAAACATGGAGCCCTACAGCAAGAGGGGAAAATAGGCAAAAGCAGCACTAGAAAAATTAGTTCCCCTCTAATCCACAGAAAGTATTAGTAATCTGCATAGCACAAATAAGAAAAAAGAACAGAGTTTTAAAGGATTTGGGGGCTTAAACTCTCAAATGCCCCAAATCAAATGTCAATTAAATGCTTTTCCTCAGTAACACCGGGTTGTCCTTGTCCCTGCACTCAGGGTAGCCCACTGGTTTATTTGGAGACAAGCTGTCTGCTAGTCAGCACTTACATCTTTCTGAGGGCTAAACATCAAGAGGCTTTTTAAAGAACTTGCTTCTATTTGTTCAGGAAGAGGAGAAGCTCAAGACAAAACCTGCATTATTCTACACAATGATCAACTACTCACACATACTTGAACAGTTACTTTGGCTAGGGCAGGAGAATATTTAGGCATGTAGAAGGAAGAGAAAACTGTGTAGCTCTTGCTCTCAGGCTCAGAATTTTATTAGGCAACCTCCTTTTGCCCCCACTCCTTACACTTAAAATTTCAACTGCAACTCTACAAATAAATCAGTCATTAAGATGGATTTAACAAGACTGTTAAAGATTTTGCAAGAGCTGTTACATATTCTGTAGTGTCTGACCCTCAACTGCAGATAAGCACACCTCATGCCTGCAAATTTAAGCCTTTAAAAAAGCACAACATTTATCCAGACAAGATACGTCATATAGTCTACCACCTCTCTCTGTGAATACGGAAGCACAATAGCTCCTGCTAATAAGCTAAATTTAGTCTGGCTAATAGGAAGGATGGCGAGATGGTTGATAACTTGATTAAGCATGTTGAGTTCAAGTACTAAACCACCAAAACTACAAAGCAAGTCACAGTTCCAAAAATCAGTGTGGATCTTGTATGCATTCAGCAGAATTGAATGAACAATGGGTCTTATTCTTATCAGTCATATTTATGTATTAGTCTCACAATGTAAGCATCCAAGGTACTGAATACAAAATACTTCAATACAGTGAAAAGACAGATACACAACACACTGAAGGTTTTGCTCAGCAGCATATTCTCTAGCCGATGGAGCTGAACCGTGGGCAGATCAAGCACTGACATTCTGATGGAAGGGTTACAGTTAAAGTTTCAAGAACTGTCTGAAAGAAGATATTGTAAATGTAAAAAAGTTAAAAAGAGGCAAGGACTGTGTCATCTCCAAAGCTAGACTACAGGAGTACCTTGTTCACTGAAACTTATAACTACCTTGGCATGACTGCAGAACTCAGAGGTCTTCATGAAATTATCTCATCACAGAAGCCCACACAACACTATCACCAGAAACACTGAGATAAGGTCTATGAAATTTGGTAGAAGCAAACCTCTAACAGACAACTTGGAGTTTCTGTGATGGACTGCATATGACATTACATATCCATAAGATAACAGAAAAGAGGTTTAAAAACTTTCTGTAAGCCATTTTATCTGCTACTGATATGCAGGAATCACTGTCACATAAAATATTAAGCTTTATTTGGCATAACATCAGAACTGCAGAATATAATTTGCACCAGAAATCAAACCAGACCAAAATGAGATGGCAAAAACATACCTAAGATTATTTCTTATTTGACAAAGTGTTGATCAGGCAGTAGATATTCTCTAGCACTACTCTAGGACTTCCTGAGCTAATGAAAAGCATTTTTCCACAATGCTTAAGCAAAAAGAAATCCTGGTCACCAGTTAGAGAGTGCAAGTCCCGAAAAAAAAAAGCACGCAGAAAAAAAAGAAAACCACCACACCCAACCAACCAACACATCATTTTCAAGGGGAATTTGGTCACTGCTTAAATTGTGAGACTGACATCTGCATCTACCCAAAACAAGTAGAGAGCTGGGGGTGAACATAGCTCATTCCATCTGGTTTCAGAGTCTCATAGCATTCACTTAACTCAGTATGAAGGTGAGATTTTTAATGCCAGAGGCTTATTTTCTGTTGTTGAACGGTTTTCTCTGGCTTCCATACAGTAAAAATTCACACACATTGCACTGTCCTTTGATGGCAAAGACATTTTAAAAGCATCTTCCATTATTCACTTCAACATTTGTTGGATCATGTAGGAATGCATCATATTGTACAATTTACCTGTTTGCAGGAGTGAGGAATATACCTGCTTTCTTTCAGGGCAGCACAGCGTATTTGAAATCGGCAGAAAGCTTCAATGAGAAAAACTTACTACACAGATCAGTTTGATATCTAACATAATTGAGAAAGAGTATGATGAGTCTAATATATTCTGATAACCAGATTCCTTGTATCCATAAGGTTTTTAGTATGTGCTCTTTTAGTTTGCTCTGATCATTAATATTTACATTCTTCAGAGAGCCAATGCAACAAGGCAGGAATTTTAAGACTCAATATTTTGCACAGAACTATATTAGAAGTATTACTGAGTGAGTCAGAGCTCTGTATTGACATGTGCAGTAGAACAATCCCATAAACTGAACAGCTCTCCCACTAATAGTTACAGTGATACCCAAAGTCAGGCTTCTCTTGCTCAAGGTCTTTGATCCAAAATTTATTGGCCCTTTGAAAAGCTGTCTTTTGTGATTAAGATTTTGCAGTTGGCTACAACCCTTGCTAAAGACAGCATGGCTACAATTTCATTGGCCAGAGAGTGCTAAACTAAGGCATTTTGTAAATAGATTTGTTACTTTGGGAAATCCATAAAAGGATACCTTTGCTCAAATTATGATCTGATCTCATTAGATCCAGTTCTTAACTCTGGGCTGTGTAGACAGCAGCCCAGAAGTGTGTTCTCCTGCAAGCTAGTCCTACATGTGCAAAGATAAAAACAAACACCCTCCTGAGTTTCAGATGGTATGCTGAGAAAAAGCACACAGATCTAAAACATATGGGGAGACAGAAGACTGTCCTTTAAAGAACACAATTCTCTTGTTCCTCAGTGGTACTTAAGTTTTAATCTTTAAAAGGCTGCCACCAGTATGGAGAACTCAGGGTAGTAACTGTTAGCTCTTATTTTCTTCCACTTTTCTGAGCATATACAGACATTGAGAGGCTGTAATCTAAATGTTAGCTCTGGTTTATGCCAATCCAGTCTTGAGAAAAACATGCTCCTTGTTATTGTTCTGTTCTCCTGGTGCCAGAATAAATCTATAACCATTGCTTTAGCTGACAGACCTGTAAGTCCAAGACATCAGAACAATTATCTATTCAGCTGCTGAGTCATATTTACAGATTATTAATGCAAAATCTATAATTGTCAGAACTCCAAGGAAGCAAATCTTGAAAAACCATGCAGCATGCTACATTGCAACCAACTATTAAACTATAGGGTTTAATAAAAATTCTAGGACCCCTGTGAGCAATACTGCACTGCTCTGATAATGCCTGCACACTCAATATACACTGCCAATATTCTTTCCGGGACATGTTGACACATATATGCGAGGCCTCCAGACTTATCACCAGTGAACACTGATGTGATGACTTCAAAATACAACTACTTCTGTGGATGGCTGGAGAGGGGCACTGTGACAAAGTAATGTCATGAGTTTCCAAGCCTATTTCCCCTTCCCAACGCAAGTAAGCTGACTTCTATCATACTGGTAGGCAGAGCTCAAAAAGGACCAGATGTAGTTGATCACCATTACCAGTGAAACTTTAGCAGTAAATAGAAAAGCAAATACACTACCTACTCTCTACAATTCAACAGACAGGATCCTGCATCTCAAACAGCAAAAGATATTCTGCAGTCATGAAAAATACATCTCCTGAAGCAATATCTTAATGCAGATTTGTGCTTGAGGTTAATAGTGACATACAGAATAATATCTTGCTATTAAAATAAAACCTTAATTATTGGGAAGAGGTCAGCAAGCTGTAACTCTAGGGTCCCTTGTCTCCTGCATTTTCTTTATAATCTACACCTTGCTTTCAGTCTTCCAGTACCAGAAAAATTTAGATTATTTAACTTTAAATAAATACAGAATCCTTCCCAAGGAACAACTCAAGGAACAATCCCTAGGAACAATTGATTCTACAAGCTGCTATTGAATACTGCATCTAACTCTAAAGTGATGAGATGCACCATATTAATAATTACCTCCTTCTGATGCTGACAGAAAAGCTCACCACATCATATCTATTAATAATGCACCAAAAGTTCTGGCACAAATACCAAGTTGTCACACATGCTAGGTATTCCTCTGCTGCAGCCTGGGCACAGCATTATGCCAGATCATGGTACGGATCCCCTGCCTATGGCAGAATAGGCTTCCCTTCCTGAATCAGGTGCAGCTCAGGACTGCTCAGCCAGAACTTTCTTCTCCTCACACACCCAAGTAAGAGTAGAATAAACTCAGTCATTTGTCAAAAACCTGCCATTCCACTCCAAATTAAGACAACATGCTATCAGTCTGCTAAGGACATAATGCCAATATATGACCCGGCCTTTCTCACAAGGACATTGACATGGGGTTTTATTTTGTTAGAAAATGTAGCATTTCCTTTTACTTTGTGAATGCCCAAGTTGATTTCAGTTCTACATTGTTGAGAGCTTCCTTTTCACTTTTCATTAATATCTCTGGCATCAGGCAATGAAGTTTCACCTTCAACATCATGCTAAACAGGACTAAGGGGAGTTCATAACAACTCACCACCCAATATTGTGCATTCCCAATGTAATAAGCAAATATTTGCATTTTTCATAGAATTTATTCCAGCAAAATCTTTCCCACTGTCACACTTAAACCCGGAGTGTGGCTAACAGTATCACTGGCAAGTATCATACCGTTCTTTGATCATTAGCCAGATGGTATAACTAAAATATTTGTCCTGTTTACTGAAGATGGCATAAAAAGGCAAATCAACACCAAATAAAGAGTAGCATAAGGTAATTACAGAAAGTAACCAGAAAATATATAGGCAGTGCTTGTCCCTCAAAAGTTACTACATTTTTATTGACTATAATTCCCAATTTTTAATTCCATATTTGACTGGTTTTTGAAAGCAGTCAAGAAACAGGTATTTGGACATCTCTTGGCATCATCCAGTTATTCACTGTCATAGTGGACTGCATATTACATCTTGTTCCACCAATGCCTCTCTCTAGGACAAAATTCTATAGTAGACTTACCATGAGCTGCTCATGTCTTGCAGTGCTGTGCTTTATAATCCACACTGCACAATTCTGCACTGATTTAACTTCATACCAAAATAAAACCACCTGACAGAACCTTAAAGAGTCTGGGAACATACCTCAAGGGACTGCAGCCTCCTCTTCCTGGGAGTTATAACAAAGCCCAGCAATTACTTTAAAATAAGGAAGCTGACGACAAGACTTCATGCAAGTGCCCTGTTACCATTAAAACATGAACTGACTGCTTGGCTGAAAATAATGAGTATTATCCACCTTCACAACACAATATAATGTTCATTTTCAATTTCAGGTATGGGGAACAAGGATCAGAATTTGACAATGGAAGATGTTGTTTAATGGAAAGATATATGAAGACATTTCTCCTCTTCTACTTAATTAGCTAATGTTAAATTGGGTTGTTATGTTTCATTCCATCTAACTACTACCACAAAGGCTACCAAATATTTAGGATGAAAATAAGACCGATTTAACTTATTTTAAAAAATATTTTATTTCAGTAATTTTTCTGAGCAGGGGACATTATTGATTTGCTGTAGCAGTTTAGAGATAATATCACATTAACTGCTATTGTCTCAACTGAGGCTTTGAGATAACCTCTGCTTCTTACTAGTTTAACCCATTAAAAGGAAAAGCTTACAATGTCACTGCTGGAGAGCGATGACACGGAAGAGGCAGATGAACCAGAGGATAACTGTTGTGTACTGGACAATGACAATGCCAAGTGTTGATTGTAAGATGGTTCAGAGTCTCTGTTCTGCTGCTGTTCTCCATTGCAGAGAGCTATTGGGTCTCTTATTTTCAACCTATTATCTGTTAACAGAAAACATAAGTATCATTTAAGAGCACAAAGAATACAAACACACGGGCCTTGAAGTCTAAGAAGAGCTGCAGTTTAACAAGCTAATTGAAAAATAGGCTCAGAGAAAACTAATCTTGGGTTAGAAAGTTACAAGTTCCTTTTAGTTTTTTTTTCCTGTGTATCTGAATGATTAATTTAAAGGCATGAGTATTTTGAATTATATCAAATTCAAGAAAAAAATTTAAGTTGGTTTCCTGCTATACCTACCAAGTTCAGGTGATAAATTAATTTTGCTCCCCCACTTCTTTTTAATCCAGGCCCTGTAGTCAATCACTTCTTGGGTCACTTTGATGATTCTACCTAATGTGCTAAAAAAATTTTTCAATTAAGTATTAAACAAAGACTGTTGGTTACATATTTGCAAGCATTTTAACAAGCTACCAAATTACACTAAAAGTCAGTTTAAGATATCTCTAATCAAAGAATATTTTTGAACCTTTTTTTAAGCACACCATTTAATCCACTGAAGCACCACTCATATTCATTATTTTTCTTCTACCATACTAACATACAAGCAGTGACAGACAGGTAAGATTTTTACTCTCTATTTCTAAATTGAGTGCATATTAACTATAAAGAATGCACATGCTGATAACAATATATTCGATAAAAGCAATTTATTGTTCTTGCATTTCTCCATACAGAGAGTTTTTCCACAGAATGTGGATTATAAACAGGTATGGGATGCACGAAGACAAAACGTACCAGCACCACAACTGACTGTCTGGAGACAGAGACCTTCACTAATCCTTGCTTCTGGATTTACAAATCAACTTAAAAGGTGATAAGGCCCCCATAATTATAAAGGAAGTACCATGGATCATGAAGTAGCAGAATAAGAAACAGACTGGCTCCAAAACAAGGTAGAATTTCAATTAATCCATAATAGTAAGAGGCTCAGAGAAAAAGCTTACCTGGTCCTGCTGAACAGTGACCAGTTACCAACAAAGTAGTGTTCGTCCAACACACTTTCCTAGCATTCAGCTATTTGAATCATACTTCTTGAGAAGGAGTGACCTGTCTACTTGCTTGAAAATTTATCTCTCAAACTTTCTTTTCATCAGAGACTACTCACTGAAACACTAACTACAAACTCCATGCTCAAGACACATGAAGAAATGACTATTGCACAAACTGGGCTGTGCAAAGTTACCACTGTGGAGCAGGTGATGTTATTTTCTTTTTATTCTTCAATGGTTACATTAAAGTTGATTTTGTATTTTCACATCATAAAGTTACCTTGTACTGGTAATGGAATTTTATTTTGGTTTAGGTGTACAATGAGAAGGCAGGACATACAAAACCCTAATAGATTGAGACTACCTTTACTAAGTTTCATAGTAACACTTTAGGTAGCAATAATTCTCCTGCTATCCTAGTGATTACTATCTCATTCAAGACCAAATATCACATGTTCCATATTAGTCTTCCAACTTTAAAGATATGTTACTGTTAGTAAAAAAGTTACTGGAAAAGTCAGTCCAGGAAACATTCAACCAAATACTATCATCTAAATTACAAGACCAATAGCTGCAAATGGGCCACCAGGACAGAATGCATGTCATCCACCATTCTATTCATGTAACGTGGAGAAAATAATGTATGCTGGAAAACAAAATCTTGAATCTTACATGCAGAATTAAAGGTGTGGTTGGCACCACTCAGAAATTAAAGATCTGGGTAATAACAGATCATATTCTGGGAACCACAGTTCAATAACTAAGCAGAGCACACCAAGAAAAGAACAAATAAATCAGGGTATCACATTTTGTTAATGTATACTACCATGATGGAACAGCACTTCAAATACTCAATGCAGTTCTTGTTTCTCAGCCTCAAAGAGTAAGTTGAGCAAGAGGAGACAGGATGAAGACGGGGATGACCAAAAGTGCAGAGATTCAGCTGTGGCCATAAAACTGCAGTTCCCAGGAGAGCAATGTCAGTATGGGACTCAAATACGCACCAGCTGGGTCTCGTCAGCACCAGCACAGGGAAGGAAATCTGGCAGTCAAAAAGTTTCATCTGAGAATGCCTTCAGAAAGAGTTGAACCTTTACTCTAGGATTGCACATGGATTTCACAACTACCACCAGCTGTAGTCTTATAACCAGAAAGTAAATGCAGGTTGAGTAACACAAGCTTATTACATAAAAGGAGTTTGTCAAGCCCGATGCTTCTTGGAGTACTTTCCTGGAAGTGAAGCAAGATTTCATACAGCAGAAGTAAAATGAACAATGGAGGTTTTATCAGACTGGCTGACTGACATACCAAAAATGCCTGCTATTGAATAGGTAAAATGGCTGAAACGACTGCTACACCAACAACTGTGGCAGAATTCCACTGACAGAATGGGGGAGTATGTTCTTTCACCAGTTCCTTTCAAAGAGCACAGAAATCAAAGCTCTAAACTCTAATTTTTGGTATAAAGGTAGAAAAAGGGAAATTCACCAAGTTATAAGGTCAGGAGTCCATAGGCAGACCCATGCTACATTGCTTGTGCAGCAAAATTAAAAACATTCATTATGAGATATCAGAAAGCGAAAGGTGATTAAGGTCATACTGATATATACTTAATAAAGAAGAAAAGAAAGAGGAAGCAAGTGTGAGTTCAAACCAGGTATTGCTCTCAAAAGAACACCATTTCCTATGTATGGGACTCAAGCATATCCATGGGTTCAAAGGACAATTTTTTAAAATAAGCATTTGAAAACTGTGCTTCAATCTGTTTTCAACACTGAAAAAGCTTAGGAGCAAAATCTACCCTGCCTTTATTGTGAAAAAATGCCATGCTTTTGGGGCTTTTTTTTGACTGAGGCCAGACTTTTTACAGATGTCTGAGACAAACAGTTCAAGGATGCTTGTTCTGAAGACATGAAAAAATACTTTTAACTGGTTAGTAAAATCAAACAGATCTCCTGAGGAAAAAATGCCCCTGTAAGTTTTTTTCCTTAATATTATAATATAGTAAGACCAGGAATAAGCTATTTACAGATCAAGTTTATTTTATAGTAAGAACTCAGAAGCTTCTTTTACAAGCTGCAAGACCTTGGTTCACAGGGACACTTTCTAACTCTCATTACAGCACAACTACTGAGTAAATCAATCTTAACATCACTCTTGAAAGGAACAGAGTGAGGACATCACATTCAGTAAAATCAAATATGGAAAGTTCTGGCCAAGCTCCACATGAACAAGTGAGTAGCAGAACCTGAAAAACATCAAGTCTGTGAAAAAAAATGGTCAAAATAACTGAAATATCCCCCAGGGATTAAAAGTGCAATATAATCTAAAAGCACACTAAGGTGCACCTGAGAATGATCTCCTTGCACATGAGGATTAAAAAAAACCCAAACCTAAAACCTTTACCCTAACAAATACACTGGGTAGGAAAAGCTGGTATTACTGACACCTTTTAAGGGAGAGAAAGCATTCTA
Organism: Bombycilla garrulus; assembly: GCA_013400315.1. Lineage (NCBI taxonomy): Eukaryota > Metazoa > Chordata > Aves > Passeriformes > Bombycillidae > Bombycilla > Bombycilla garrulus. The sequence continues at coordinate 1,146,632 of VXBU01005600.1, forward strand.
ATAACAGTTCCCAGAGCTCACAGAACTATTTTGGCCAACCAGTGGCAACCCAAAGACCTGTCAGCAGTTAGACCAGTTGAGATGAACATTAGGAAGAGACCCAACAACTTTCCAAGCACAGAGATGGAAAGATCACTTTCTATCTGGCTATGGTTGTTTCAAAGTCCATCACCTGTAAATGACTACTCCAGACATGCAGTAGGAAAGTGCCTAGACTTTCTCAAACTCTGACCTGTTGGAATGACAGTCTCTTTGTCTCATCTAGGTGCACCACATCTAACACAATACAGAAGATTTCCAAAGTCTAACTTATACTGAAGGGCATGTGACAGCAAAACCAAGTCTTCCATTCATCATTCCATACAACTTCCTCAGCTTCCCAAATGTGGCTACAGAGCTGCTTAGAGATGCAGTCTGAGCACACATTCACAGCTGAACTATGTGACAGACCAGCATATGAGCCAACATCCCAATCTGCAAAACATAAATATTAACCTAAGAATGGATTTTGTCACATGCACAGCAGCGTAACTTAGGGCTATGAAATGCTACAATACCACTCTCTCCCTCTTGCCCCAAATGTGAACTCCTGCTGCTTCTCTTGCTTCTGATCTGCCCATCAGCAGCCACAAGCTGTATCACCTTGACATGACAGAAGCATTGAGATATTTGTTTTCAGTCAGACCAGAACACCCACCTGACCCACCTTCTCAGTGCAGGATTGCTAGATCTCATACAAGGCAAGATTCAGACTGAGAAGCAAAGAACAGTGCAGCTGACAGAAGACAATCCACAGGTACTTAGCCTGGGCAAGGTACATTATGAAATTACACCTTAATATAAAGGCCCTGGACAGGGTGGTAACAGATAATGCACTGTTTAAATTAACATGAATCAATAAGCAAGAGCTTGTTGCCTAATATCTGCTAAGGTTTCGTGTGGTTCATCAAGAAGGACAATGAAACTCGTGAAGGGTCTGGAGCCTAAGTCCTGTGAAAACCAAAGTAATTTAGCTTGGGAAAAAAAGGAAGCTCAGGGTAGACCTTATCACTCTCTACAACTACCTGAAAGGAAATTGTACCAGATGGACATTGGTCTCTTCTCCCAGATAAGTGAAAGTACAAGAGGAAACGACCTCAGGCTGAACCACAGCAAGCTCAGATTAGGTATTAGAAAGAATTTCAACAGGCTGTCAAGCACTGGAACAGGGTGTCCAGGGAAGCAATGAAGTTACTGTCCCTGGGTATACTTAAAAGCCATTTACATGTTGTACTGAGGGACGTGGTTTAGTGCTGAACACAGTAGTGGCTGGGTTAACAGCTGAATCCAATGATCTCAGGGGTCTTGTCCAACCTAAATGATTCTAGGAAAATATCAGTCCTCACACACTAAAGAAGTGAGCTCACTTCAGATGGCACACTCTTTCCCAGAGATAGACTAGGGGCAAAGATCATAAGAAAACTGTTCAAAGCACATAGTGACACCAATCCTTAAGCATGAGATATTCTGTCCATAACTATTTCACAGCTAGACTCATGTCTCTGTGGCCCTAAATATTAAGAAATCGATCACAATTTTCAGTCACCTTGGCTGAAGACAACATCAAACTTTACCTAGCATACAAGCTGTACAAATTCAAAATGGATCAGTCTATTATTTTCCTAAGAGAAAATTCCCTTTTCCAAGATGACAGGTTTTATTAAAGCGGCTTGCTCTAATAAAATCAACCAAACTGTCAATCAAGGTCTCCTAAGCTGTTCTTGGAAGGGGACAGGTGAGATGGACTGGGGACAAAATAGTGTTAAGGTAATTTCTGTAGCTGTAAGAATTACCTTCAGGATTCAGCTGACTGCTGTTCCACTGAGACGAAAGCTTTTCCACAATAGGAGATAGCTTTTAATTCCCACTACACCTCAGATGTTCTGTTTGGAAGCCTGAATGATGATGGTGGTAAGAGTGATGTGAATCTATCCCTTATTATTCTGTGGGACTTGGTATACAGAACATGAAGAAAAAGGCCTATGATGCTGAAGGACTACAACCTGACCTTTTTTTCTTTTTTTCCATTGGGATTATCAGAAGCACCAGGTCACTAGAAAGCCTTAAATTAATATGGACATATTTTTGTGTTGGACTGACCCTGAAAAAACTACAACAGTCACCAATAAAGATGTGAAATCTACTGAGTGTCATCTACAAAACAGAACTCCGTACACTGAAACCTTCCCTGGGAAGAGGAAATATGAATTCAAACCCACCAGACAGTTCAAGAACCAACTCACTTAGGAAAAAGCTAGCCCCAGCTGGGACAAAACTGAATAAACTCAGCCTGGGGAGTTCAGATTCCTGCAACTTCCTATCCTTTCAAGTACTCTCCATTTAGTCTCAATCCCTCTTGTAGAATATCATGTTCTACTAGAAGCCCTGGTGTTAAATGGAGCCCAATATTTACAGTTACAGTTATATTGTAGTTTAACCTACCTACTAACAAGTCTAGAAAAGAGAAAAAATGGATCAGGACAAAGGGCTCCCAGATGACCAGGCTTTAGGTCAGGACACCAGAAAGGTCTTTATACAGAGCATGGACCACTCTGCCTTACAGCAGGAAGAGGGATCCACAAAAAGATCTGGATTACCCAAGCATATCAGGTTTAACTGAGACCAAACACGGACTGTTGATTTCTGCAACAAACTTGCTACCAAACATCATCACCCACTTACAAGTCCTTTGGCACGGGCGGGACTGGTGCTAGGGGAACTATTTGTATCCAGAACTTTGCTGAATGCTGTTCCCATCGCAAGCCAGTGGCATGACAGGTTCTGACATTCAGATGGCGCTGGCACAAACAGCCCAGAACTCGCAGACAGGTCAGATATGACACCTGAACTCTGCTGCTGGGACTGCTCCACAGGTTTGCAGGTTGAACAAAATTCAAACATTTCCCAGATACAGTCACAAGTGCAAGACCATGCAAAGTGCACATACTGATGACACCTGAGGCTCCCATTAGATGCTGTACAAACATACTTTTTGATGCCTGTAATAAATACAGACACCTCATAAGAGAATGACTATATCCTCAAGAGAAAACCAGAGAAGTTAATGGAGACCAGGACCCAAGACAAGCAAACCTGCAGGAATCCCCAGGTTACTCTATCTGTACTTAGGTAAGAGCAAAGTTTCATTCAGTACCAAGAACTGTCAGCCAATACACATTTAAAAGTGACCTTGAATATCTTAAAACAGGAGTCTCAAATGTCAGTGTGCAACACTCTGTACCACTCTTTCTGTACTTGCATGACAGTGCAATCTCAACCTTTGTGAATTCAATAGCACTGAAAACCTAAAGGATTTACAGGTACTCTTAAAGTACTGTCAGTTTTAAACTCACAGGTGAAAGACTGCATCTACTTTGATGTAAACTTAGTAGAGGAAACTATTGAACCTTCCAGTGACATTAATGCTGGAAGTTTATACCATAACTAGAGTTTGCACTGAGATGGCTTATGTGACATCTTACAGCCATCCTTCCCTCTGATTAGCTGGAGAGCTCAAAGCCATTGGGGTTTTAGGGAAGTCCTGGGTAAGAGACATCCTCTGATCTAGCCCAAATTCACATTGAGGATTAGAACAACAGGTGCTAGAGCAGATACATGAGTGGAAATACCACATGGCTGCCATGCCTTCACTGTATTTCTCCTCTCTTTCAAAAAAACAGAAATTACGAAGGTGAGAGCTCAAAGTACTGGTTGTGTTTCTATGAAAGACACTAAGAACTGCATTAAAAATGGCACGTCTAGAAGTATGCTATTTTTCATGGCAGTTCTGGCATTATGACCAAACAGAGCAGATTCTATTATTTTTTTTAATAGAGTAGTTTTAATTTTCTTTTAATTTTTAAATACATCTCAAGTCTTTTGAAACAGCTTATGGGGGCGTGTATTAAAGAATCAGGGAAATTCTTAACCTTGTTGTCTAGTTTTCTAATTGTTTAAACAAGCAATTTGATCACACACATTTCTTTCTGCCACGATACAGATATGCATCATACGAAACATTAAACCAGTGAACCCTCCCTCGAAATACTTCAAGCTGAGTGTTTGAGGAAAGACCAATTATCTTGTGGCTCTCTTCCACACTATCAGAATCTCACATTGCACTCATCCTGGGTTTTATCATACTCTCTTCATTTCAATGCTGCACATTGAGGCACTGCACTCTCATACCCCTGGGCAGCTTAAATTTCTGTGCAGATTTCAATACAACCACAGTTAAACAATAAATAACAACATTCCTTTCATGAATCTAGACCCAAACATTCCTAACAGATTACACAAACAAATGGATATTGAAAAAGTGAACTAATTACCTCTCAGAATCTCTATTTGGATATGATCTTGCAAGTGGTGATACTGCATGGCTAAGAACAATGTAGGCATAATCAAAAACTTGTTTCACTTGCATGGCACCGTAAGAACTTCTGCCAACGTCGTTTCCTGAAATAATGTGACAGTCATCAGATCATCTTTTTTTAGTATCAGTTACCAAAACATTACTCATACTTAAAGCTCAGAGCCCTTAACAATACAGCTTAACTCTGTTTAAACTGGTTATCCCATCCTAGCCACATCAGGAACACCTAACTGTGCCTACTTCAACAAAGTTGACGTTACAAATGACACTTAACATTATGCATTCAATTTACCACTTCCAAAATACTCATAAATACTGCTTGAAAGAAAAAGAGCATAGAGATCAGCTTGAAGCTCTTAGAACTGTCTTCAAGAGGGAACCTACCAAGCTTAAAGCATCATGTCTCACTTACCAGTAGACTTCCTGCAGGCCAAATTCAGTTTAAAATTTCCCTTTTGTAACCACATTATCTTCATTAGGTCAGACAGACTCACATCAAACCCTAGTTAACCTTATCAAAACTACAGATTAATAAATCAGCACATACAGATATTGAGCTCCACAAAATAAGCCAGTTTTTCAAAAATCTATCATAGAAGATTCCAGAACCTTTTATAGTACTGTTTTTTACCAAGTTTGTGGCACTCTCAGCTGCCCTACTTTAGGCATGAATGACATTTTAACTGGAACTCTTTCCAAATCCATTGCCATGTGAGGAACTGCAGAAGCTAAGAACATTGTACACACCTTTTGTATCAGTGACAATGTACAATAACAGATCTCCCATTTGATACCTGGAACCATCTCGCTGTTACTAGCAGAAAGCATCTGGGGGCTTTCTGTGGTTGTATTTGGCACCAGACACAAAAATTCACTGTCAGTACTGAATTTAAGAAACATAAATAAAACTGCTTTCAAATTGCATAAAATACAGACCAGGTCTTGAGTGGGTAGAAAACTGCTTACAGTGAAACGTTCCCTCCTTCAGAATGATGTGTGAAATGCTGTGAGAACACTAGAAAGGGATGAACCACCAAATATGAAAATCTGATCATAAAAGAAACCAATGAAAAATCTGCTTTGAAAATTTGATGGGTAAAGGACTGAATCCAACAAGGCTGAATTTGACTTTAGAGGAACACTTTACTCCCCTGAGTGTTTTGTCCAGCAAGCCACTACAGACAAACATGCTGAGATCTGCCAACAAGGAGAAAAAAAACCCCACAGACTCCTTCCAAAATCCTCCAACCATAATGCTGCTCTAACAGAAAAGCAAAACCAGTGATAACTGAAAACATAAAAGCATTTTGGGAAAACAGAGTTTTCCAGTAATTCATATGGTCAAAAACTGTTTAAGAAATACTTCCTGTTTACTGACATTACTGAGTATCTTGCTCTGAATGCACCTCTGCACTCACACATCCAGCAGCCACTAGGCTCAAAGTTACAGAAGCCTCTCCAAATTGGTCATTTACTACTGGACTCTATTCTGAAGTAAAAGCAGAGTTCAGTGTGGGCCTAGGACAGCAAGGAGGAAACACATGGTAATGTTCTTCACAGAGGACTTAATCCAAAAGTGCCTGAAAAGTGACCAAACTATTTTAGTGGTCATAAAATCAGAAGACAACGTTAATTCTGCTAGAAAACTAATGATTAATTCAGTATGGGCTTTTCAGAGGCAGGACACCTGTGTCCAGCCACATAATGATATTCTAAAAATATATATGTAATAGAATTAAATTGAGAAGCAATACAGAAATGGAATATGTAGAAGTGGCTAAACACACAATCACACCTACCACTAAATTCAAGTCCATCTATGGCTCGACTTGATGTTAGGGATCTTTTCCAACCTAAATGATTCTATAAATTCACATAAACACAAATTAAGAATACACACTCAATCTGTATTAGTTTAGTCTAACCCAATGCTAAGCAGATATATCTGACACATATTCTGCATAAAGTTATACCAAAATGAAGACAGAGCTGCCAAAAAATAGTGGCTATTCTTTTCATCAGTTGTCACCACCTCCTCTGTTGTGCCAACAAAAGAAATCATAAGCCTACTATAAACCATTTACAGTAGACTTGGGCAGTTTTATTTAAATCAATGAAATTGTGTTTGAGTCTTGACTGAAGCAGACTTGAAAACCGAGACAGAATAGCTCATGCCATACCATGCCTAGGATCCTGGATTGCGTCATTCTGCACCTGTAACTAGTTCATAAAAATGCCTGAATTAACAGGTCTTAATCAATTATACAGTCTGCAGAGATTTTTACTTGGGCTGCAGCTGGACCTGCTGTGAACTGCACCTGTCAAGTATGTAGAAAGACGACCCTAGCCAATCCAAAAAGCAACATATTAAAGAAGCCAGGAGATCACACATTTGCATTTGCTGCCCTGAGTAGATTTTCTTCTGAGAGATCACTCATTAGAGAACCATGTCTTACATAAACTGAGCATCCTTCTTTTGTCATAATCTAGACTGATCAATTAAAGCACACAACCCAAATGCTGTCACTCTTAAAAAATCATACATACTTTAATCCTCAGATGTACTATATTAGCAGATAACAATGGCGTGTGATTTCATGTATAATTCAATCCTTATTGTTTCTTACAAAGCCTTCATCCCTAAAGGAGCATGTCCAAAATTTCCATCACTTGCTATCAGTATTACCACTCCATCAGGTAGCCTTCCTTTACCTGAAGCAGTTTTAAGAACACGGCCTGAAAAGGTAAAGGTAAGACCATGAGCTAGGACTGAAGCAGACCCATTTATCTTAAGCTATTAGCTAGTACAGAGCTTTTTGCAACATTCAGCATTAAAGAGGCTCTTTCAAATGCTAACTTCAGTGAACCTGTGTATTTTTATAAGCACCTATGTTTCATACACACGCATAAATATATATATCTGCAGGTTCTAATGACAAATAGACAAATAGCTGAAAAGCTGATACTGGAAAGCTGCAATGAATCATTTTGAGCAGCCACTAGACTAGAAGAGATGTTGCCAATCTCAAATCTATATACTTCCTGTAGTTGTGACCTATCAAGATGCAGAAGCAAGCGACATGAAGCATAATAAACCCTGCAAGTTAAAGATTCTCTTTTCAAAGAAAACATATTGAATTCAAGGTTTAGAATTTTCATTACTGCCCACAGCAATTCAGAATGAAGAACAAACTTTCTCATGAATGGAGCGGCACAGGTGGAAGTCCAAGTTTTAAACTTGGTGTTCGAGTAGCAATTTAGCTATTCTAGCCACTACTAGTCTGAAACTAGATTAAAATTCCTGTTCTGAGCACCAGAAATTACTGGAATGACTTGATAATCACCTGATGCACAAAGGTATAAAATAACAAGCCCCCCAACAGTCTGCTGGATAAGCACCCCGTTTGTTTTACAATCACAGATTAAAAGATTTGTCAGCTGCAAACAGTTATGGTCTTTCAAGATACTGCTAGACCAACTCCAGTCAAACCTTTTCCAAGATGACATCATCTGTCCTGCTCCAACATATTCCTGTGAACAAACTTGTGAGTGCCTGGCTTTGCAGTTCTCCTTAATAAATGCTTTTACCTTTTACATACTTTACAATAAGGACAAGTGCTTTGAGAAACTAAAATGGCGCAGCTACAAGATGTTTATGCAATCTCCCTCCTTTAGACAATGTAAAGGGAATGATTTTCACCTCATTACTCTGTCCTAGGACACTAACTCAAGATGAAAGATCCAAGACTATGTACAATGATCAAGTAGAAATGATTACTTCAAAATGCATCACTGCTGTATTAGTCTGATAACTCAAATCCAGGCCTCAACAAGCTTCCCACTTAAGTGTTGACTTCTGACATCTTTGTTGGAATACTGATTCTTAAATCACAGGAATTGTCATCTTCTGGAACACAGGGATCAGTCTCTGAGATTCTCTGAGGAAACCCTGCAGTATCTAATAGAATCTAAGAAAACCCGCTACAACCAAAACAACAACACAATACTTTGATGCCTGTTCCTCCCAAATCGAGGAACCACTAAAAGGTAATGAGGAGGTAGAACGATGTATCATGTCCTTCTAATTACACCTTTCATCTCTTAGCCAGACATCACCCACCATTTCATGCTGAATAGAAAACAGTTCCTCCAACTTAAGGAAGCTAATCCCACTAAATACATTCCTGCTCCCTACAGGACCGCTTTAAAGCTATTCTTTTTGAGTCACACCCTTCAGTGTCCCATTGCTGAAATAGTGCATACATTCACAGGAGCAACTTTTACACTATTTTGATAAACTCTGAGAAATTGAAAAGGAGAGGTTTTGTTATCCCTGTATTTTTTGTCTCATTCTGGGATTAAGAAGCCATCTTTCAAGTATTCTTCCAAGCCTTAACAGGAACTTTAGAGACAGTTGTGATTAGGCTAAAAAAACATACTGAAAAACAAATTTAAAATTTTCCATTGATTTCAAATAAAAATTTTTTGATTGACAAACAAACTTAAATTGTGCATACAGTGCAAACACAGGTTTGCAGGAGTAAAACTCTGCAGCAGCTTATGCTAATTTAAGCTGAGACATCTGTGTCCACTTTTAATTAAAATAACTTATTCCTATCTCCTTCACAGAACTGCCACCAACCCTCAGAGTCAGACACTGAGTGGATCCGAACACAAACTAATCAAAGATGACTTGTAAACTGGGCAAGGACCTGGACCCTTGGAGAAGTTTTTTGTACTGGGACAGAAGGAATAAAAGAACTAAACTAATTAGCAGAATTCTAGACATTACTAACACACACTTGACAGACAATTTTAGATACTATAGGAATATGTGATTAAGTCTGGATTTAAGGAGGCTGTACTCATCAGATCTGATTCGAAGAGCCATCCTACATGTTCTATGTAAGTTTCCTCCTAGCTTCATCTGGCAAGTTCTAAAGGTCTGTGGTAACTGCTAGAAAATATCCCTATGAGACACAGTGGTCAGATAACTTCGAAATATTGTCAGCTTTCATTTCCATTGCCAAAAAAAATTATTTCCTGTAAGAATTATATTATCTCACACACACAAACTCTTCTAGAATTTAATTCTTAACAACTCTTTGACAGCATACAGCTATTCTTTCTTCTAAACTACAGGTCTTTGTTTCTGCAAGATTAATGCTGGGAGGAACAGTTCAGAGCCCCTATTAGACTTGAAGGTTTTGGTTTTTTTTCTTCTCCAGAGTACCATTAGCAGGGATTAAACATTGCGTAGCACATGCAATTTGTTCTCCTTCAGACCGAGCAGATAGAAAGGAACAGAACTGGAGGGCAGTAAAGGCTTCTGACTTCCAAACAATTGTGGCTCCTGCTGCTATTCCAACAGGTCTTCAGGCAAGTAAGTACACAGCTCCTAAAGGAAATCTCAATGAAAATGACAGTTCTGCACAATCACACCCTAACCTATGCCTGGCCAAGTACAAGAGTCATGATGGACACAAACTCAGTTACCAACATCTGACACATGGTTAGACAAATGAGTATCACAGCCAGCAACCTGTTTTAGGGAACTATGAACATTCAGCATATTGAGTATTTAAAAAGGTGCCAGACTTCAGCTCCTGATCCATGGTATTTGCTTTAGAAGTGCTGAAAATAAGCAGTTTACACACGAGATGACAGTATGGACTTTGACTGCCAATTATATTCTAGAAATACTTGTGCTGAAGTCCAAATTAACTGAAAATTGACTTTATTAAAAAGCTGTTTCAGAATTTCACCTATTTGTGACGGTCTAAATAGAATACAAACTGAGTACTATAAAGCCGGAAAATTTTCTGAGGCATTCAGCCAAAATTAAGCTTGATTATTTTGAGGGTTACTGAATCAAAACCAAATCTAAAAAAAATATTAGGTTAAGTACTTTCAAAAGAACATGCAACTCTGAAACTCTATCTGGCACTCCTAAAGATCCCCATGCAGCACAGAATCCAGTTATGCAAAGATGCAAAGCACTCACCACAGCACCACCACCACAATGCAGCTGGTTTTTAGATACCCACTCTTGTTCCTGTGCAGTCTCTGGCAAGTCCCTGCAGGTTCTGCAGGTTCTGCATCTGGACTATTCCTTTCCTATATGGTGTGATTTATCTCAAGTATGGCACCGCAGACTATGGCAAGAAAAGTTAAACCTTCCAATCTCATTCTCACAGCAAATAATGGAGAACTGTTTTGCTAACAACCCCCCTTCCAGGATTTCTGGAATTCTTTCTTTCACTACCTCTCAGCACTGTCAGAGAGTCTTATTATGTACACAACATAGTTCTGGATCTCCAAACTGTCTGTGTGTAACCCAATTTACTCAGGCTAAGAATCTTGGGAGACCTCAGGTCCACATCGCTCCTACTTGACTGTACCTCTACACCAGCAACAGCCTCTTCCCAGCGCAGCTTCTTAACTTGTTTGACAGAGCAAGCTGAGAGCACAAGCTGAGCCAGAGCTCTGGAATGCTGCAAGAAGTGTACAGTCTTACCAGGCAGGAGAGGATCTTCAATACATAGCATGGATGGTCTGTATCCATTAGTCATGACTTTCATGATTTCTTCTTTGGCAATATAGGCACCTCCATTTTTTATTCTAATACCAGTTTTCAAGTAGTTAAAATTCCTTCCATAGAGTTCAAAAAATTCTATTAGAAGCATTCCAAGGTTTTCATCAGCTCTTCTGGCATCAATTCTTGGATGTAGCTGTAACACAAACGAGTTTTTCCTTATTAAAAATTAGTATTTTTCAGACCATAACACACGGCAACAAAAAGCTCTCATTTAAACAGCTGAGTATTTCTTCACATAAGTTTTAACCGAGTCATTCACTCCACATGTACTTAAACCATTCTCACATAACCGAGAGGGGGCAGCACTTCAGCAGTATCTGAAAGCCAAAGAATTCCTTCATCTTTCCCCATGTGGCTTTTTGAGCATTAGGGAATTTTCCGTAAGTCAAAAGCAAGAAAGAAGTACTGTAAACTAAATTACAGCCTGGTTAGTAACAAAGTAGTACCCGATTTCCCACAGCAAATCCATCCCTCAATGCTTTCAGAAAGTGGGGGACAATCTAGCTGCCCCAACTGAAATACAGTTTGTGTTTGTATCTTCACTTATTATATTTGGTATACCAAATCTATACTAATACTTCAGTCAACACCACCAGCAGCAGAATATGTAAGTTTTCCATTACTACAGCTGCTGAGAGATGCTAATCCTATACCTCATCATACATGTAGGAGGTTCACTGTCACAAACATATACCAAGAGAAGTTGTAACTTGTTTGTAACACTAACTTGGCTATTTCATCAGTCAAGTACAGCATCTGCCAGTCTTAAGCATGTCAAAACCTAATCAACACAGAAGAAACAGCCTGACTGTTGGATTTTATCATTTTAATAAACACTGAAATCAACTTCTCTGCACATTTAGTACTAGTGGTCTGGGAAGCAAGAGACAAATGCAGATTTATGAAGCACCATTAAGGTGATTCAGGTACAGGCCCTGGTGTAGAGAGCAATGCACAGCCTCTATGCCTTCCACAAGGTTCCTGCTGCTGTTCCAGTTCACACAGGATAGATCCTGGATGTTTGAGAGGTAGTCCACAGGATCTTTAAAGAGTCAAACACTCAGAGCCAGCCGTAATAGTAATGCTACACATTGCAAGGGGCATCTGAAGAAACACTACAATAAAAGGGCAGAGATACAGAACACAAAATATTTTAAAGAACATAAAAACAAATAAGGAACAGACTTACCTGCAGGAAACTAATTGCCATTAAAATTAGGCTGTAAGAGCTAATTCCACCAGTAAAAACTTCATTCAAATCCCTCTGAAGGAGGAACTGTTTTAATACTAAAATCAAGTAAGGTAGCAAAGAATATTTCTGCAAACAAAATAAGTCTTATCAATGACAATGCCAACATTCAAAAACAAATAAAGAAGTAAACAATCTCAGTACACGAAGATTCATCTAATACAATAATGTTTCCAGTGATGTGCTATAGATGTTTCCACGAAAAGAACTGAAACATGCTTTTATAATTCTAGAAATGAATGGACTTCAACTCTTATTTGATCCAAGACCTTACATATCACATTTATTTCCCAACTAAACAGTAAGATTTTAATATCCTTCTCTGAATGCCAGTGTCACTTACTATAGTCAAAGCTTTGACTCTAAATAGTACTTTTACTACAGAGCATAAAAGGAAACTTTTAAGTTTGTGGCTACAAAAGTATAGTTTTTTTGACAGTTTAGCAAGACAGTATTCACAATGCAGCATCACTTAAATTAAAGGTAAGCAAAACTTGAAAAGATACTTCCTTCAGAAGCAAAGTTTAGTGCCTATCTGCACATCTAGACATGACTGCAGAAGTCCTTTCACAGCGTACAGGTACATTCACACAAACACCTAGCATTCAAAGGCAACACTGAACACACACCAATAGATAAAAAATTAAAATATCCACATTTAATTAGTATTAATGAGAATAGTCTCCAGCAATAAATTGTCAAGCAATACCAAAAAAGGTTAGCTAAGCATCTAGCACATCCTTGGTAAGTAGCATAACACTCAATGCATGGCTGATACCTTCATGTATTCCTTGATAAATCGAGCTGCCTTCACACCAGTTTCTACATTAAAACTGATGTCAACTTTCACTTCTGTCTCCTGATCAGTGAGTTTTATTATTGGTACCTGAAAAGATTAAGACAAGAATGTGAATCCCCCAAAATACACTGGTGCTGTTCCCTAGCTTACTCAAGACACGTGGATACTAGCAGTCCAAATGAATCAACTATCAAGTCTGCCTGAGAGGAGGTAACAATCCTAACCTGACTGACAAGTGAATGCTTTCTAGGGAGGTGATTCATGTACAACAACAAACTTACCATCACTCTGGTACTCTCACACAGCCATTAGCTATCTGCCTTCATAGCTGCAAATAGCAGTGTTTCATATGACAATTTATTTAATTTAATGACTCATTACAGTTAACAGGAGATCTTCTAATCTCATAACCAGTGGGAACTGCATTCCTCTGACCCAGCATTGAACTATTCACTTACTGAACTGATAGAAAACCAGCCTAGCAGAAAGTAATGCCTGTTGGTTTATCAAGATGAACTGGTTCAATGCAGAGTCAATTGAAAACCAAAAGAGATAAAGCAAAGCAGCCATAGCAATTGACAGAAATAAATTATTATAAAATGACTGAATATATAAGTTTAGCTTCACACCACCACCTGGAAGGCAGTGCCTTACAAAATCATCTTACAATCACAACCTAAACTTCAGCTGATAACATTTACTTTAAATTGAACTCCTCACATTTTTAATCTGAAACAGAAAACAAAACAAGAGCAGAAGTATAGCATCATTTTATACCAACATCAGAAGAAATAAAAATAAGAAGGAATAGTATAATTGTAAGGCTAGCCTAGTGCCATTTTTCATCATTAACTGGTAATACAGATTCTGAAAATCTCATTAGCTCTCAGGTAAACCAATGACTACCAAAGCTACTGTTATGCCCTGCTACTCTAATGAAAGCCACAGGAATATTATGAACCTAAAAGAGGAAGACTGTTTTACAGACCACAAAACAGAAGCTTGCTAAGAAAATTTTGGAATACTCACCTTAGCACCCTGAAGAAAACATCATTTGCTCAGTAACAAAATTTTCATGTATTAAGTTCTTAACATATTCAACATGATTTGGACTTACAAGAAAGATGCAAGAGATGACATACATCAGTCTCACAAGTAGTATATTTTAGATGGGAAAACCCAATGGAACACTTCACTATGCCATCAGAAACAAGACAACCCGAAAACCATGTTGAAACCTAGACAGCTCTAGTTACTGGCTTACCAAATTCCCCTCAAAGGTCAGTGGAAAAACATTATGCAAATAGTTAACTTATTTTACTGGACATTTTGCAAATACTAACTTTCAGATCTTTACTGACAACATAAGTATGAAGTATGGCATTCAGCAAACCCAGTACACAGAATTACCGGTGTCCATGTAAAAGACTCCATGCTATTGCTAAGCACATACAGATACCTGCAGAGAGCTTAAGACAATTTTGTTCACTTCAGGAATTAACAATACTATTTATCACCAACTGAAGGGGTCTGAAAGTTTTTCAGTTCAGTATTCCAAAGCTATTACTTACCGTAGCTTTGTCAAGTACTTTAATGGAATATGGCTCAGCCACATTGTGTTTTCTCAGTGCTTGCTCCAACAGCTGTAAAGGGGGTCGTTCCCATTTCCCAAAAACAACTAGATCAATATCACTAGACAAAAAGAACACAGCACAAAAAGTCTAAAGCACAAAACACTACCAAAAAATATGGTAATATTGGCATTCTACATATTACAAGTTGTACATGGTGGTTATTTCACAATTTGAAATGTGCGTTTCCAGTAAGTTTCTTCTAGGAAGCAACAGAGTCCATGGTATTTTAGGACCCAAAGCAGTATTCTAGTTTCTTACTTCCATTACTCTGATGAGTTTTCCTTTGAGTTCCTTTCCCTTTTACCTTTCATGCTCCCTCCCCTCTGACTTCCACAGTCCAATTCCATCCCTCATCTATCTGTTCATGTTGACAGGCATTTTAATAATCCAAATAATTTTTTCAGTGATTGGTACTCATAGAAACGAAATTTTCAGTGCTTTCCTTCTGAAAATTCAATTGATGTAAAGATAACATTATCTTTAAGGCAGAGCTACACAGGTTTCCAGATCCAACTGAACCATTAAGTGACATAAAATGCCAAATTAAGTAAGACTTTTTGTTCTCCAAAAGATGGGAATACAGCACTGTGATGGTTCTTTTCACTTTACACAGTAATTCTGCGATAAGACACAGATTCTCAATAATTCAACTTATTTAACAAAACACAGTCTTTACAAGCGAAATCTAAACATTCAGTTTCACTGTTTGTTAAAAAAAAAAGAAAGCCAAAGACTAACCCCAGACATAGGAATAAAATGTAATTCACCAAAGGGTCAATAAGGAGAGCAGAACAATAAGATGATACATCAAATACTTATTGCAAATCCTGAAATTCAAAAGCTCTTCCCTTTGTCACATTAAATATTAGATAAAAGCTTTACTGAAAGTTTGATACATTTGGACATTTCATTCTAAACTCCTCTTTGAAATTTATCACTTTTCTATAAGAACACAAGTAACTATTACTTACCTAGTTGGAAGATAAAGCCCTGTACTAAAGCTGCCAAATATCTGGACCTGAAAAGAACACAGCAGGAAAATATCTTGCTATTATGAATGCTCACTTCCTTTTACTTTCACAAAACTTCATACTATTCTCCAGCAGCTAAGGATATAGCCAAGTAAAAAAGTTACTTTACTGTATACACTGTACAAACACACTTTTTCTTACAGAGGCAACTTCAGAGGAAGTTTGGCTTCTTTAACATTAAATAACTACCAATCCAGCTAGGAGAGAATAAATTCAAGCAAGTTCTTTTCATTATTTATTTCCAGTTTGACAATCATACAAGCTTTTAACCATTTCCTTCCCTCTTGCTACTTCTTTTCCTTACAGGACAGATTTACTGAAATTGAAAGAGTTTAAGGGAAAGAATTTTACTGAAATAAATCTTATATAGAAANTACTCCAGATTTTACTGTTAAGAACAGCTATGAAGTAGCAGCAGGTGTTCGTGGGAAAGCAGACACAATGAAGATACATCCACAGACCACATCAAATACTTTCTGCAGGCTTCCCATCTAAAGAATTGAGATGCTCTTCCCTCTCCAATACAGCAGAGCCCAATTCACAAGCCCACTTAAGTTTTTTCCTGATCAGCGCAAGCCCTTTTCAGTGTTTGTACCGATTTCCACAAGGTAGAAAAAGCTCTCTAAGAAGGAAAAACATGGGCGAGGATAAAGCAGATGATCTTTAGAGTATTTTTAGCTCAGTGCTGTGGCCTGAGCTCTCACTGTCTGCCATGAAAGGCTATGAAATCAACATTTTTCTGGTTGTTAATGACAATGCTACAATCTGGCAATCACAAAGGTGATGGTACAAATATAGTTTAGAATACATTCTTCTTGAATAAGCAGACTTATTCACTGGGTAACAAAGTGTTTAAAATTACACCAGCTTAGATTGCAACGTATCTCAGAGAGTGCAATTTTCCCATTACAGCAGAGCTAAAGAAATTCCTTGAATGTCAAATTCATGAGGAGTACAAAAACAAATCTGCATTTAATTGCTCTTTCATAAAATAGTTTGATTTAAAATTATCCACACATTCAGGATTCCTTGCAGAAATGGATACATACGTACTAAGTCCCACTTTAATACTCAAAATTAAATTATACAGAGACAATAAATTTAATAAGCTTTTACTTTAAGAAATGCACAACTAAAAGCTGACAATTCTTCACCTCCCAGTTCTCAAAACGAAAAAAACACTCAGTAAATTCATTAACCCAAAATCTAGGTTTGAAATTTCCCCATTTTTTTAAAGTACATTTCCAAATACTGCAAGAACTGTGATATTAAGTCAATTGCCTTAAACGTGGAGAGTTACCTGTTCATTTCTAAGAGAAAGAAAGATGACAGCAAGGTTAAGTGAACCAAGCTCTACAATTTACTAGAGAAGGCAAATCACAACTGGACTCACATCAGCAGTAGGCCAAAGATCTTTGATGACTGTTTCTATCCTTTTTACCACCTCTCTTCGCATAGCTGCTTCTTCAGGACGAGGGGACATGAAGTCATAGAAGTCAATGATTTCTTCATGTAGTCTAACGGAGAAAGTAGGATCAGTTAAAGTGATAACTGAACTATTTAACTATAATAACAATAAATTTTGCAAGGAACAGGCCATAGGCTTTATTTAGTATCGTCCTTTAACCAAAGGGCTCAGAACACTAACAGACATTTACTAAATTTCCTACTGGCTCAACAGTGAAGGCCAAATTCAATTCCTATTTCTTAATGATTATTTTCTTTAAGTAAAAAGCTGAGTTTTAAAAACTACAAAATGATGCAAATGTGAAGCAGCACCATAATAACCAAACTCTTCAAGCAGGTTTATTCTTCCAGCACTTCTTACTTCTGTGTGTGGCAGTTTACACAGACTGCAAACAGGCCACTGGCATTAGTGAGTTTTTGCACAGGACAATCAAAGGGACATTTGAGTATTTCTTGATGTAAAAACATCCACTTTGACAATCAAGCCCTTCATTAGCCATTCACTCATATAGAAAGTGACTGTCCAACTGAACTCAAAGTGAGAAATGTTAAATATATTCTCAAATGTGAAGTATTTTTATACCAATGTTACATGAGGAGTCCTGACACTGGAACCTTATACACCTATTAAGCCCTTTTGTTTCACATCTACCAGTACTATAGAACACTTGCTGCCAAATTTGAGTTTTCAAGTAAATGTCATGTTTTCCTTCAGTGGAAAAGCATCAAACCACGCCAAACAAAAATGCAAATAACTACTGCTGTGACATTTTTCCAAAACATCTTTTTGATGTTGACATATTTCTAAGATTTCTGTCTAACTCATGAAATTTATCTAGTCAACATGGTAGTGAAACCCAAATGCTGTCCTAAACAAAAAGATAAATCTATAGTTTATACACTTCACCTTTAAAGGAAAATTCAATACCTCTTTAGTAGAACTCTTCATCTGAGACTTTTCCAATTCATTTTACTAAGTAACTCTCCTGCTAGCAGCTAACTTGCAAGAGACCAGATGACTAATTTTTAAGTGTCAGTACTCCTTTCCATACACAACGATTTTTGCAGCAAAGCTCAAAGATACTTCCAAAAAGCATAAATATTTTGAATTACTGTTTGCCCTCTCTTATCTTAATCTGAGATTGAACATTTAATTACACAACAGATTTAATTAACATTTCAATTTGCTGATGAATCTGCTTGATACCAAAATTTTAGAGCAAGACAAAATACAAACTAAGATGCTCCTATTTTGTTTTGTTTATAGAAAGTATGGGGTTTTTTTTCTACCTTTCCAAGACAAAGACCAATGAATAAAATACTTGAATACACCTAACAGCAATGGGGACAACCTAAAGACTTCCTGTTCTCCTGCCTGTAATAATCTGCAGTAGGCAGATACAGGGTGAAAGAAAGAAAAGGCAAGAAAAGCAAAGGGGCAGTCACCCTTCCAAGCCTCCAGTAATTTAATCTGGCTTACTTTCAGGGTAAATCCAAACCATGATAACTATCAGCTCAAAGAACTTCATTCCATAGATTTTCCAGGTCTTGTAGTCCATTTCTGGTTTGTTATTCATGGCAATCCATGAGAATATAAGTATGCATGAGAATAAATAGTGTTTTTTTTTAAACTGCTGCCTGGTAATGATTTTATCTGATGTTTTTTTCCTGGGGCAAAAAAAATAAAGTTTTTACTGGCAGCTCATCTCACAACACAAGACTTCTGAGGCTCTCAATTCACTTATCTCTATCCAGCAGCAGTTTTTCCAAGCTACTAATCCTCATAGGTTTCTGTCTCCTTCCACAAGAGTGAGTCCAAAGTTTGATCACTGCTAACCCTCTTCGGCTTGTTTTCAATTTGCACCACGTTTTCCGACAGGTGGGCAGAAACACACACAGAGTCAACACTTAATTCTGCCTTTCAGTCCAGGACACACACTTGTTTTCATTTTATTGTCTCTACACTTGGGAATATTGCTGCTGCTTGAGGGTACCTGAGCACACAGCTGCTCTTTAAAAGAGACCATAATGAAGGAGCTTCAAGACATTTTCTGAACAAAACCACTGACAAAGACCACTCACTGGGTGCACTCAGCCTGAATTATTCTTCTTCAGTCATGATTCTATATTTACTAGAATTTAATTTTACCAGCAATTTTATAATCTAATGAACAATGAAATCCCACTGTGTCTGTCTGCAGTCAGCTCTAGCTCTCTATTATCCTTTTTATCCTTTCCTTACTCATTTCTTTCCTCCAGGTATTTATGAGCATATTTAGCAACAGTCTTGAGTAATTCTATTTGTAACTTGCCCTTATTATAAAATAAATATTTTATTCTTTGCTTTGGTTATTTCTAAGCAGCTAACGTAGCAAACCTGTAAAAGTTTGGTTTTTACAGTCTTGAAAAGGAATCTCAAACATTCTTCTGAAAAAAAATCAGCAGTTGTGTTATCAAACTGAACACAGGAATAAGGATTAACAATGAATCCTTCAAGAAAATGAGACCTGTGAGACACAACTACCTTTATCAAAACACGCACTAGACCCTTTCTTTATGTTTGATCATGCAGGAAGTTCTGGGGTTTTTTTATGGTATCAGCCCTATCCAACCACTCCAAGTGCTCTACACATTTCTGGGGAAAAAAATGCATTTACAGTAGCCATCCTGTATTAGGAAAGAGAATAAAAGGGGTCTCCATCCCCATCACAACTTCTACCACACACAGCACAGCCCTTCAAAAGCAGCCCCAGTACATCAGTGAGCTCAGAAAACAGCCAACACACAAGCACTCTCATTCTGATGTCCTACTGAGCCTCCCTTCCAATGATTAACACTGCCACAACTGTTAACCACATTATGAAAGAAGAGCATCACTCATCACTAGTCTACATTTCCTTCCCTCATCTGCTTTTTAATATGAAGTCAGGTTCATATTTTCTACTTTGCACTAGCAAGGCAGTACTTGGTTTAATGCATCAATCTGCACAGGACAACAGCAAAGGTCTAGATATCTAGAGTTCAAGCCATACTCATGGCTAATTCCTCTGAAATCCTCTGGCACATACCACAAGACATGGCTGTACAACAGGCTATCATTCTGCTGACTGGATTTAAACTCCTACTGAAATTTAAAATTGCAGTTGCCTGGAGTCAAAGAAAGTTCTGCTGAGAAGTCTCTTAAGTCCTTCTCTGACAGAAAGCAATTAGCTCACTTAGTTCTTACTACATGACCTGTGTTCCCCCTAGTGCCCTCTCATGTCTCTCTCTGAGCCCTACTGACTGGCAAGTTTCTTGCTTTCAATATGCAAGACTTTGGGGTCTTAATGCATTTGCCAAACTAGTTCTCAACCCTCCATCTTAACAGACTTCTATTTTGTTTGGTCCTTCCAGTTTTCCTTAATTCAACAGTCTTTACTTCTCAGAGATCACCTTCTTGGTCTATGTCCTTCCAGATAAGAATCAATGTCAGCATATGGCAGCAAAACTACTGTAGCATTTTACCTTCTGGTTTACACCTGAAGAAAAAACATTTCTCAAAAAAACATTTCTCAAAATAGAGATTTTTTTTTAATTAATGTTACAGTAGTTTGCGTTTGTAAAGTTTGTTTTCGTAAATATCTTCGCTCAGATAAACTTGAGACAGTGTTCCACTAAAGTTGGACCACCATCACAAAAAAAACAGGTCTCATGTATATAAAACAAGATCCTATACGCCGTTCAGGACTAATCCCAGCATAACTTCTTACTAGCTGAAAGAATAATACAGTGTCTGAAAAAAAAAACAAACAGATAACAGTGGAATATTCAGCCAGCCAATACAGGGATAGTTTTTACTTGAGTATTTTGTCCACATAGCCTCTATGATTTTCATAAGCATTTCTTAATTCAGGACTGTGACAGTATTTTAACCATTAGGAACACAATTTCCATCTGCAGCACATGAAGTACATGCAGATACAAGCAACATTCTAACTCTTCTTTTTTTTAGTAGAACTTCCTTCAATATATATCTTAATTTCCTTCTGGCTTCTTAAAGAACTTGGATTCCCAGCAGCATCACAGAAACTAGCTATCTCCTGTAACATTTCAAGATGCCTATTGTATTACTTTACTAGCAAATGTAGGCCTTTTAATCAACTTTTTCACAAGACAGTTTTATTGTATTTATAGAGATACTGGGAAAGAAACTTGTTGGTAAGCTATAACTGTACTCTTACCGAATATAAGATGGCAAAGATTAGAACACAGGAATGAAGGAGAGAGGCTAGTTGTACTTGCTACATTATTCAGATTGCTAATTTTAACAGCCCAGAGGAACCTACCATTTACTGATATTATTACTGCTAAGCACAGCAAAGATCTGCTGCTTGCAGGCTGAACTACTGCAACAGAATTAACATCTTCAGTTGATCAAAAAAATTATTCTACTGTTTTACGAAAGGCAGCCACTCTTCTAGTCTCTAGGTTAATTTAACACTCAAGTGACATTCTCAGACTTTTGCAATGTTTTTCCTCAAAGGCAGGTTTCCAAAAAAGCAGATCATCCATTGTACTCATTTACTGCAAACACATGTACATAATATATATACATACACACACACAAGACTAACTGAAGGGCTAACTCCAATGCAGTGAAACTAAATTCTCAAACATCATCAACAAACTAGAAGGTAAATGAAAAGCTACAGGGACTTTTTTCCTTTAAGTGAGCATCTGGTTCTTTTTCAACACAACTACACTACTAAATACAGTAACATTCTAAAGGAACAAATAACATAATTGCATCTTTTATGTGGAACAACTAACACTTTTTAAAAACATATTCTTTACTTACTAGAATGAGTATTTTTCTAGCTGAAGGCTAACACATCATCCAAGAATCTTTACAAAAGGAAAGAATAGATGCCACAGTTAAAGCATGGGGGTCTAACACTAGGGGTGTGCAGAAAATGGGGGTAAGGAAATGGGGAGGTATAGGCACCATCTCAAAAGATTCTCTGTTGAAATAAAGGTTACAAGTTATAGAATACATTTCTTCAATGAAGCATGAATTCCAAAACACATGTAACTTCACTGCCTAGAGACTAAGCGATGAAATGCTCATTAGCCACTGCATGTATTTTGGAAATCTGTTGAAATGTACCTTCACCCACGACTAGGGCAAAGCACAATTGCATTATCGCGGAAATGCAGGGGAAATCCCACACTACAACAATCAAATGCATTCAGTAGTTGAAATCAGTCAATCAGTCTTACAGTCTAAGACTAAGGAACACAGTTCAGTGAAATAAAGGAGGAGATATATATCAATATATATACACAGAGACAGAGTGTGTGAAAGCAATAATGGATTCTGAGACAGAATTCTCCCAATATGATCTAAGATTATGATATCTGCAAAAGGGACTAAAATACAACTATGACCAAGAAGAGATGAACTACACTTCTTCACATTCCCGCTCACGACACCCATCAGATGCTTTTACCTTTGTATACTAGCACTCCTCAACACCAGCAAGGCTCAGACAGTACTACTCTATGCCCTATGCAATGTTCTAAGCTTACAGATGGGAGAAACTATGAAAACACAATGCTACATTCACAGACTGTACTACTGCACCAAATCAGTCTCATACTACTACGTTATTCAGACAGCAATTATCTTTGTCACTGTAATTGTATGGAAGGCAGCAAACTACAATGCCTGGCAGAATAAAAAAAATCTCAACTACATAGAACTTATGAATCAGAGCTGTGAAATGTTTTAGACAGGTACCCTAAATACCAAACTCAAATAAGAACTGAGCTTACTTTGCAAGTTAGCTACAAAAGGGAGATTGAAAGTAAAAAGTAGTTTGTCCTCATCCACAGAACAGAGTAGTTTATAAAATATATTGTACTTTTTCCACAAGAGATCATATTGCTCTTGTTTCCTCTCTAAGGCTTCTCTTTGCCCCACAGTCACGCAAGTCAGAGCCCATCCTAACTTCAGACCAAGTTTCTTGCCAATGAGATTTTACTTCTTAGGAACACCTTGACAGTTGTTGCACTGAAGAAACTAAATTTGTTGGATTGACTTACACTGCAAATTTCCAGACTTAAGTAACAGAACTTGTCTGCATTTTGAAGAAAATCAGGAACTAATCTATTTTTGCAAACTATGTCAATCCAATAAAACCCAACCAATTACCTTATTAATGGCTGGATGGACTTTGAAAAAGCTGCATCATAAAAATGAAAAACAAGCAGATGTACATCTCCAATTTAATACATGGCAATGCAGATCCACTACCTAAGTTTCTGAAGTGCATTACTCCTGACTTGGAATGATGGACTTCCCTATTGACTATGCCCAACATCACAATCATTTTGTTGCACCAGTGAAGGAGAATGCCATATGTTAAACCTTGGGACTGAACCAGCAAGCTTGCCATGTCAATAAATAGAACCACTAAACCCCGAAATTCCTGTCTTAATACCATTATTTTCCAAATGCTCAAAGATAGCAAGCAATTAACATCCCAGACAAGTCAGATTGCAACAGCAGAAATGTACTAGTGATGAGTGACTATGCCCATGTAGATCAGGTACTCATTACATCAGGCTAGCCATTGAAACATTAAAGAGAAGCAACTCTTAACATAATTCTGAGCAGCAGACTTTAACTCAAAACGCTACCCATCAGAGCACTACTGGCAGCAAACCCTTCACATTCAAACTCAGCATCTCTGCAAGGCAAAAAAACCTAGAACAGTCTTTTCTAGATTTAAGTACTGCTGCAGTTTGCCATATATTAGAGGAAGCTCCTTTAAAATCACAACCAAATAAACAATGTAATACAGAATCTTCTAAAGATATCACACTGGTTGTTTAGTGTGCATCACTGATCAGGTTTTAGGGAAAAAAAGAGCTTTTACTACTTTGCCAAAGGATTCCATCAGAAGATGTGTTCAGAAATCCTGAAGTCATGTACAAAGCAGGAAAAGAGGATTGGAAGATTAAGAATATCAAAAACGATTATGAGGAACAGCTTAACGAGATGCAAAGCTATGACTGAGAAAGGCTAAACCAGTTCAAGAGCCCAAAAACCTGCTTCTGTTAAGTGAATTAAGTGATCAGTAGAGAAAGTTAAGTGATCCCAATACATGATATGTAGAGAAGCCAGTATTTCATTTTCTAAATTCCTCAGAGACTTCCCTGATCCACAACTATGAAGGGAGAATTTATCCCAAACTTTTTTTAATAGAAAATACTTCACAGCAAAACCTATTCCTGGTAACTAAGTATTCACCGAAACTCACACTCACTCGATACTGCATTTGTACCAGAACAATAAGCAGTTATCTTTCTTTTTTTAATTTAAAAGGATTAGCTTTGACATTCAAAATATTCCAAGTAGCCTAAAGGAGAATCAATGCAATAAATGAACAGCTATGACTATATCAAGATGCTAACATGACTGCCATAAATGGAAGTAGTGTCTTAAAAAAAACCCCAAAACATTCAGAGCTACTTGGAAGAATCAGAGAACCACATTGGAAAATCTATTCTTTTCCTGGATTTCCAAATGGCATTTGACAATGGCCCCATACGCCCTTATGCAGGCTTATGAAGAAACTGTGGTGACACAGGATGAGGGGAAAGACCCTTCATATAGATAAAGAATTGTTTTAAACAGGAAACAAGCAGCTGGAACTCCTAGTTTGCATATTAAAGGAAGACCACAGGCAAAGCCTCAAAGCACAAAAACATCAGTCTAGTCCCAGGTCAGTAATGAGGAAACAAAGTACAAGACGGAACAAGAGAGACCAAGATGCAGGAATACTGTGACACTGTCACACACAGGTGTGGTTCACATGAGTCCCAAAGATAAAACAGGGACTGCAAAGCATACAGAGGAGATAAAAATCTAGAGACAGGAAATAGTTTCAATACAAAAAATTATTTAACAGACTAGAAAACAAACAACTGTCAGGTGATTCAACCTCTCCCCTCCTCCTTTTTCAAGTCCCCTGTAAAAAGCACTCATGGTCTGCCTCTGTAATGCACAGACCTGCAACTGACAGCCACTACAACCCCAGTGATAACCTCAGGATAAAAAGTAAATCATTACATAACGCATAGCTTTACTGAGGAACATCTTCCCACAGGTCATTGCTAATCCCAGATCATAAAAGATAAAGGTAAAACACATGCATACACAAAATCTACAATAAGCATAACAATGCGCTGCCTACAGCCCAGGTAGTCCAAGAACCACATATAATTTAAAGCTGGGAGATGCTTCCAGGAAATATCACCACAAGCTCGTGTTGATATACTCTTTTCCCAATATTTGGCATTGGCCTCTAAGGGTCTCACCCAGTAGAGCTGTTGATGTTCTTAGTGCCAGCTGTCTCTACTGCCAAAGCCTAACAACTGGCAAAAACACCATGAAGCTGGTGCCAGGATTAAACTGCTCCAAACATGTCCCATTCTCCTTTACACACAGATGTGAGCACCTGTCGTGCAAGGCCTTCTCATGTTTTACTACTACAGCTCAGCCTTTCTGACCTCAGTACCTCGGGTGACTCTGGAGCCTGCTGCTGCCAAAACATTCCTTCCATGCCACTCCCCAAAGCATCAGTCTCTAACTCTATATGAGGCATCCACTTCACATAGAAACTTTGTTTTACCAAGGCAACTTACTTAACCACAGGAAAAAAAAGAGATGTTCTGTTCTTCTCACAATACATCCAGCAGCTACCCTGGAACCTTCCTTCATACCAACCTTCAGGCATGAAAAGAATCCATTCAACAAAACAATCCTGATGCTCTCTCCAGATATTTACTGTGACTAACAGGCAACTACTTCCATACTGCTCCTTACATACATTCCTGTGAATACTGCCTAGTTCTACCCTGATCCTGTAATCAAGCAAAACAAGAACTGAGTGTACCATGCCAGCATGACCTGCCTCCTTATATTAACAGCTCCACTACAGGTGTCCACTTAGCACCACAAACAGCAGACACCAAGGACTGGACAGCAGCGTGGGTGAAGCACAGCCGTCTGAGCCGATTCTTTACTAGAACGTGTTGGAGCAACATGGCACTGTTAAGCACAGGGAGAAGTTAAGAACAGTCACCCTCAGGAGGCCCCTAAAGCCCTTAGAAAAGCTGGACATCTCACTGCAGACAGTCAAAGCTCCAGAGCATTTCCAAAGTCTACATTCTTCAGCTCAAAGTACTACAAAATTTGCAGAAGGGGCTGACAATGTGGCATGCCCGCACATTAATTTGTATCTGACAGCTCTTTACAACAGGATAATAAGAAGCAAGGGTTGACAAACATGCAACTGGAGCTGTGCACAGTCCTGAATGCAATGGATTTTTAATAGTACATTGCACTAAACTGTAATTCAATTTACCTTAGTTCAAGTTCTGAAATATATAAAAAATGAATAAAAAAACCCTGTAAGACTGGGATTAGAAACACTGCATACAGGTGAAGAAATAAATTTGACCTAATATAGGCTTAGCATACAGGTGCACCACCATCTCTCTGGACATCACTTTTTGTGCACAGCTTTGTGAACGCTGAAGCAAGTCTTCTGTGGAAGCGGTCTCATAAGCTTACCTTGCTTGAGAGAACTCTCCCCAAGTACCTGCTGTAGTCATCAGGGAATGCTGCCCTGAATCCTCCTTCAGCATAAGGAAATGCAGAGATCTTGGGGTGTTGTACTCTATGGCAGAACTTGTGTGTCATTATCAAGAGAGTTAAAAGCAACAGCTACATAAGGGAAAAAATGAATGCAGAAAGTCATCAGACACTGCAATGCTAATTGCAAAGTCCATGCAGAGCACCATTCCAATGTACCTTAACAGTTCTGGTATCCAAACTAATCCTCAAGCCAGTTCTGTTATTACTGCCCAGCCCTGCAAAATGGCAAGCAGATATGCCAGGTATTTCAGCACTTATTTCATTCAACATCTACAATTAGATGAATGCTTAGTTGAAAGTATTAGGTAGAACAGATTAATATTGTTAAAAACGCTTTAATTCTTTACTTACTTCGCTAAATCCATATTAAGAAGCAAAACAATTAAATCTGATGTGATTTTATACTATTCACAAGCTATTAGCTACATCTTCAGAGGAAGCACTCTATTAGCTGCACATCGAAACAAAAGCAGTAGAGCCCTTAACAAAAAGTTTAGAATAATTTGATGCCATCTTTTCAAGTAATATTGGAGCACTTTTAAACTCTCTGGATGCTTAAATTACTCAGATATATTGAAGACACTGGCTTTACAGAAACAGAAGGTATTTGCTGAACAAAGAATGCACACCCTAAGAGGCTAGATATAGTTTTAAACCACACAAGAGGATACTTTACAGTACAAGAAACGTGGTTATCATCAGTTTGAATTTACCTCACAGTATTAAAGGACACTTCTCTGCCTTGCATCTGAAACAAATAATTTTGTTATCTGCAGTTCTAAACTAAACCCAGGCACACACGAATTTACACTGTTGTTATACTAATCACTCTGTTGAAGCACTGGAATAAATGAGGTTTCAATCTCCTCACTCCTTACCTTCCAAAATTCTGTAAAAGCGTAACGTGGGGCAATCTAAAGCATTCAAAAGCACAGCTTTAGGATGAAAACTAATCAAATACAACTTTTCACAGTTGTGTTTTATGGGAAAAACTTCCTTTACAAAGATTGTCATGCTGCTAACAAACTGGTGAAAGCATGAGACCATTGGGAAAAAAAGAATGCTGATTGTAAAACATAAGAAAACACAGTGTTTATAGAGAATTCCTAAACATCACCACACCTACCATCACGAAGCCATTGACTAGGAGCAGTGTGAATAAAATGATGACTTGCAGCACTACAGACCATCCTCAGCTCTAATGAGAAAGCAGGAGAGCACAGAACGGCTTCAAAGCACACGGGCAATTCATGAGAAGTACGACTGCAGCCTGGGAGAGGACTGAGAGATCACCCTGCTTACTCTGTTACCAAAGGACAATACAGTAACACTGTGAGCCACCGCGTATCACTTGGAAACTTTAGCACGTTGTAGAAAAGCATTATTTTATGAACAATATTCACAGCAGAGTAAGCTCTACCATTCATGTACAGGGTAAGCATAACAGCATCTGCGATCAAGTCCTTCTTCCTATCATCACTAAAGATTTTTAGGATCACATTTTTCAACAGTTGCATACAGCAGTACAGCAATACTGAAAATGCTGTGTCAACAGACGATGAATTACCAAAGTGATACTTCAGGACCCGGCTGACAGTTGCAGGGAACAGCAGGCAACTAAAGGAACATAAGGGATACACAAGAAACTCCTGTAGGGATCTGTCCCCATCCCAGCCTTTTCAGTGCATTTTCATTTGAATTGCTAAATAACACACAAGCCAGGCTTCAGGAAAAAGTTAAGCTCACCACTAAACAGGAATTACTGCAGAAGATAGATACCTAAATCCACTCCATCAGTAACAGTATTCTTATTTCAATCATGCAGCACTTCCTAAAAAATTACTATCACTAAACAGAAAACTGTTTAAGAATATATACTTGTCCAAGATTCACCTTGGGTAACAGAACTTAAACTTGAAGGCAGAAACTGCTTGTCATATTTAGGTCTATGGTTTCAAGGTTCATGTTCTCCTTCAGCACTAGTCAGTTCCCTGCTGCTTTAAGGAATGCTCTGGAACTACCGGATCACACATGCTGCAGTTACCAGTATCCCACTGCCGGAATCAGGTCCCACTTTTGTGACAGAGATCCTTGACAGAAGATCAGGAAACACAGCTTCCATTTTCAAAGATATTTAGCAAAAAACTTGTCACTGTATCAGCAAAAGAACTACCTACATTACAGACCAGAACAGTGCAACTGAATCTCAGCCAAACAATATTCCTATGTATGGACTCTCTATAAACTCATACTTAAAGAGTGGCATAGCTGCTATTACAGGAAAGCTGAAAGAAAACAGGACAGAAGATCAAAAATAAAGATATGTGAATGGCATCGGTGGTGCTGCCTAACAGCTACAGGACAGAACTTGCAACACTTGGATTTGATTCACAGGTTTGCCATTTGCCATAGACCTGCTGGGTGAACTCAGGCTGTTCCTTCCTCCACCTGCCTCGACATCTGCCTCACACTGAGTTGACTTAAATTAAAAAGTTAACTCAGTGCACCACCACATCTCTACAAATATATAAAAAAAAAATCACACTATTTTAAAGATACTATTGGAACTTGAGATAGACTTCTTAGTATAGGACTCAAATCTCCTAGCGCAAGACACCTCTTGAAGATTCAAATTCTAGCTTCCTGTAAGAAACTCGAATTTTCAGTGTCAGCCCAGCATTAAAAAGCAGTAGTCACAAGTCTTGTGCTCCCCCTCTTGAGATTATGGTTCGTAAAAATAGAACTTCAAAAATACATTTTAATACTTCTTGATAACTTGTAACATACTCAGCACCTGACAGTACTAACAAAAGAGAAAAGGAAGACACTGTCCTTAAGTTAAATATCTCACTTAAAAATCCCCACCTCATACCCTGATATCTCTAGGTATTTCGCCTCTACAAATACGCAGCGTCTTTATTCCATAGCCATCCAAGGGTCTTGATGTTAGGATGTTCCAAGAAACTATTTTTGAAGTGACATCAGAAATCTGCTACAGTCAGCCAATGCAGCTAGCACTTTTCCCAAGAATAAAATAACCTTAACTTTAGAAAGTAAGATTTCCCCTTGACTGAATGAAATTTGACAGGTGAAATACTGCAATCTCATAGAGCATCCCATACAGGTTTTGTCCAATTTTAGTCCCTTCCCCATGCCAATCAGATCAAACTGAATACTTGGCCTTACTAACTACCCATTTATACGAGAAAGATATGGCTCACAAGATAGGGTAAGCTTCATAAAAGCGTTCTCTTCAAAAAGACAAGATTTCTGTACAGGTATTGGCTGGCTCAGCCTACCCTAAAGCTAAAACACACTTGACAGAAATATTCTAAGACCACACTGACTTTCGTGCCTATCTCGGAGAGAACCCAGCACCTCCCTTTCAAGTGATGCTGCTAACACTCCCCAAGCTAACCAGCTTGCTGCAGCTTAATCAGAGGCATTAAAAAATTAACACAAGGGTTTTGACTTCCACTGAACCCTTCCCCTTCCCTTACAATCTGAATTGATACCTGGTAGCTCTGACAAGCATCCCGCACTCATCCTCGCTTTAATTATTGTAGGTGACCTCTGACAATGACCTGACAACTCCACCTCTCAACCTATGACAAGGTTAGGCCTAACTCCCTGTACCTAGGGGTTCCCTGGCACTGCGTGAATCGCTGCTTCGGCCAAGAGCCACGCAACCGGCACAGAGCAAGGTGATTTACAAAAGGGCACGGGTTTCTGCCCCACCACCCTCTACCATCGGCCTCCCTGCCGCGGCCGGCTCCAGAGGAGTTCGTCTGATCCCGACCCACCGCCCACCTTCCCGGAGGGGCCGCAGGAGGCGGCCGAAGCCCCCGTTCCCTCGGGGGCTGCAGCAGCCCTCGGAGCCCCGGCTGCTCACCCCTGCACGCCCGGGCTGTATTTCCTGGTCTTCCAGGGGGTGCCGGGGCTCTGCAGCGCTGGCTGAGGCGGCTGCCGCTGCTGGTGGGGTGAGTTGTTGACGGCGACGCCGCGGCTGCCGGAGAGCAGGTAATTCATCCCATAGGTGCTGGCTTTATTCTCCCGTTTCCTGCGGCCCGGGTGGTACTGATGCTGCTGGGGAGACGCCGGCGGCGGGTGCGGGCTACGCGCCGGGTGCGGCGGCTGGTGGTGCCCATTCACAGCGTTCACTTTGTTCTCGTGGAAGTTAAAAAACTCCCCGGGTCCGGCCCCGCTGCCCAGCAGCCCGGGAGGAGCCACCGCCACCGCCCGGGGGCCGCCGGAGGAAGAGGAGGAGCCGCCGCCTCCGCCACCGCTGCACGATCCCGAGGAAGAAAAGCCGGGGCTCTCGGTGCCGGACTCCACCGACGAGCAGGAGGACGAGGAAGACACGGAAGGCGACTTCTGCAGCCGCCGCCCTCCCTCGCCGCCGCCGTTCACCGCCGCGGGGCCGCCGGGGACAGCGGGCACCAGTCCGGTCAGCAGGGCCGGCGGGGAAGGCGAAGGCGAAGGCGGCGAGGAAGAGGAGCAGCAGGCGCCGGGCGCCCCGAGCCGCACGCAGCCGT
Organism: Bombycilla garrulus; assembly: GCA_013400315.1. Taxonomy (NCBI): domain Eukaryota; kingdom Metazoa; phylum Chordata; class Aves; order Passeriformes; family Bombycillidae; genus Bombycilla; species Bombycilla garrulus. The sequence goes on from VXBU01005600.1 coordinate 1,178,065, forward strand.
GCCCGCGGGGCGGAGAGGCGGCAGAGTCCAGCGCCGGGGAGTTGAGGCAGAGGTAGTGCGGGAAGCTGGCGCCGCCCCGGCCCCCCACGCCCTGCGAGGTCTCCCAGATCTGCATCCACAGCGCATTCGCGGGTCCTTTCTGCTCGGGCTGGATCCAGGCCACGCGGGGATCCATCCACGCCCGCCCGCCGCCGCCGCCGTCCCTCACCGCCCGGCCAGAGCTCCGCGCCGCCGCCCGCTCACCGCCCGCTCCCTCGCTCGCTCGCTCGGCCCGGCAGCGGCGCTAGGAGCGGCCCGGCAGCAGCGGCATGTGTCGCGGGGAGGAGGGAGCGAAGGAGGGTGGCAGGGCGGCCGGAGGCAGAGCCGGGCGAGGCGAGCGCGGCTCGGGAGGAAGCGAAGGCGGCGCAAACTGTACCCGGTGCTGCCCGGAGCGCTCCGCTCGCCGTTCCAATGTGGCGTGTCCCCCTCGCCAGGGCCAGAACCGGCACTGCGCATGTCCCGCAGATTTTAAACCTTCACCGGAGACGGCCGCCCTGGCAACCGCACATGCGCGGGAAGCGGGAGGGAGACGGGAGCTGGGAATGTTCCCCCGCCTCGGCCGCGCCGGCGCGGAGCGGCGAGCGGGCAGCAGAGAGCGTGGAGAGCGCGGAGCGGGCAGCGGAGAGCGAGGCGGCTCGGCCGTGCCGCAGCCCCGGCGGCGGGCGGGCAGAGCCGCAGCACCGCCGTAACTCCCAGAGTCACGGAATGGGTCGGGCTGGAAGGGACCACAGGGATCCAGCGTGCCTGCTCGAGCAGACGCATCCCAGAGCACGTGGCACGCGATTGCATCCGGACAGTTCCTAAGTGTCTCCGCCGAGGGAGACTCGACAACCTCTCTGAGCAACCTGTTCCAGTGTGTAGTCACTCACACAGGAAAGAGGTTCTTCCTCATGTTTGGGTAGAACTTCCTTTGCATCAGTTGCTGTCCTTTGCTTGTTGTCCTATTGCTTGGCACTGCCGAGAAGATCCTGGCTCCATTCTCTTGACGCCTTTCCTTCAGATACTTACAGACACTAATTAGGTTCCCTCTCACTTGTCTTCCCTTCCCTCCATCTCTGTGAAGAGCTGGCACTGCCTCTGTGTTTGTTTCTCACAAATCCTGCATTGTCTGACCCTTCCATGCCATAGCTCATCCCTTTGGAGAAATATAGCCCAGTTCCCACAAAACTAAAAGGCTGTATTTTGAGGACTAATTCAGAGGAGAAGCAAGTGCAGGCCGACCTCATTTGGGGAGGCTGAGTGACAGAGACTGTGGAGCTGAGTAGGGCCACCCCACTCCCTGGGGGAAAGGGGGGCCTGGGTGATGTGCCCAGGCAGCACCATGCAGTTCATGACCAAGAGAAGGCTTTCCTTGGATTGGTCACACCAGGACAGCACCCCAAAGCACCATATTTCAACTGGATGCTTGAGTCCAGGACTGTGGATAGGACAGGGAGACAATGCCTGTTCAAGGGGTGTCTCTAATGGATGGGTTTCATGTGCAGTGATCACTAAGTAAAATGCATGCTGCTGTTGGAATGCGATCAGACACAGACACAGACACACCGTGATCTGAAGGTGGGCTTTAACAGCCAGCCTCCCAGAATGATATCTGTAACATTGCTCTTTTTAATCCAGTATTTCTAATCCTGAAAATTTGCCTATTTCCTTGAGCAGCTTCAGCATGCATATAGATAAAATGTCCTCTCCTGAGGTACCCCCAGAAACTCCAGCGGTCTAGGACTCCCCAGACCATTCAGTAGAGCCCTGAACCTGACTGCAGAACAGCACAGAGAAGAGTTGTACGTGCATAAAGCCAAATACTGTCAGGGAATCCTAGTTAGAGCAGCCCTCCAATGGTAGATGCATGGTACTTCTTGAATGAACTAGCTGCTGCAGAAGGTGAAAAAAAGTCCTGCTCTCCATAATCCTGCTAATTCCTTTCCCTGCTGCCTTGCACAATCCCTGGTATTGATTAGTGAGCCAATTTAACTTGTTAATTCTGAGAAGACCACACTTGGAAGAAAAGCAATAGTTTTCAGCAGTTCATTTTGAATTAGCTTACTTTGTGATCGGAGCTGGCATTAAGGAGAGAGGATGAGAGAAAAAGACTGTCAGTTGTTAGCAAAGGGTAGCTGTGCTTGATGCAGTTGTATTCTCAAACTATACCCTAAGACTTCAGAGCAAGGGAAACTGATGTGAGGGTGACAGCCTAATGTTTATTACCGTAAGTCATTTAGAAAAAGCAGGTGATTAATTTGTTTTTGTTAAGGAGTTTTCAGGACTAACAGCCAAAGTACACATAAAAGTACACCATAAACCAACCAAACCACATGTAAGACCTATTAGTTATGTCTCATGTAGGAGTATGTTCACCACAACTTCTTGCATGGTCAATGAAGTGTTCAGATCTTCAGGGGAGATTTCAGCCTGAGTTACTGATAGCAGTCCTTGGTTTGTGGTTCATCTTGCAAAGTATTTTGGATTGTTTTGGTTTTGCTTTAACTGAGCTTGAAAGAAGACGAATAAACAGGTCCCTCAGCTCAGTTCTTTTTATATAAATGCTGTAAGAAATAAACTAGAGAATTACGCTGTCTCTTCTCTTAGCCCCCAATACTTTGCTTTCTTGCCTCTACCATGGCCTGGGTACAGTAAGGAGAGGTGAGGATTGACAGTATTTTTGCAAGCTTACTTTATAGATCAACTGTGACATACTGAGAAGGCTGAGACAGATACAGAGCCCACATCTCAGCCTTTTTATTTCTGTGTTTTGACTTTTCATACATCCAGTAAACATCATGTCTTCAACCTACTGAGTTAGAACTCTTAAAATAGAGGAATACTGATCAGTATTTTCATAGGATCACAGAATCACAGAATGGTTTGTAGTGGAAGGAACCTTAAAAATCATCTAGTTCCAGCCCTCCTGCTACAGGCAGGGACACCTTCCACTAGACCAGGTTGCTCAAAGAGCTGGAGGAGGAAACCAGAAAGACAGAATGGCCATCTTATGGAGACCTTTCCAAGCTCAGCAGTTTCATGACCTGTTTTCTTTATTTCCTTCCCTGCCCTGTTGCCATCTTTTAAAAAGTCAGCACTTTTAAGAGGGCCTGATTTCCCTCTTTGCTAAAATTATCTCCAACTTCATTTTCAGGTCTAAGTGGTAGAGACCACTCCTTTGTAAGAGGCAGTAACTCAGAAACAGCTTTTGAATGAGGAGACGCTCTCACCAATCCCAACACTGTCTTGGAAGAAGCTAGGCTGTTTCCTGAAGTAGCCACAGAGAGAGTTGTCTCTCACTGGCTTAAGCTATGTTAGATAAAATTTCTGAAGCTACAATGGTGTTTTGTCAGTTCTTTGTATGAATTCAAGGCAGCAGATACCATGCAGGTGTAATAGAGAATGGGGGATGGATGAGTATGCACAATGTGCTTGAAGGTCCACATTTTAAATACTTGGAGAAGGAAATCTCTGAGAAATCTATAAGCAATGGTTTGATAATACACCAATTCATTTATCTGTCTCATGATGATTTGTCAAAGCTTTTGGCACATCACAAAAATATGTCTGCAAAAAAGGATATTGCATGTTTCCTACATAAGTGTATACAATGTGGAGAAATAATACCCAGTGGTCTGTTGTGGCATGACAACAAGAAAAATTATCACCTTCTGACATCAGATTTTCTCTCCTCTGTTTCTCGGCTCTCCAGTGAGAAATCTAAATAAAGCATGTTTCTAATCTTGTCTCCCTAAAGTGAGAATTTCCCTCTAAAAGTAGCAAATAAGAACTTCCTTTGCAAGGGTTAATTTTTTTTAAAAGTCTGGTCGATTTTAGTTTGGCTGTCCTTTACTGAGTAAAACTCCACACTGAAGGTAAGTTTCTCAGAATGTTTGAAAGTCAAATACAATTTGGATCATAAGAAAAATATCCTTTCTTTTCAATAGAGCTTCCTTCCCACTGCTGAATTTGTGAGGATGCAGGTAATGAAAAGTCTCCCCCTCTACTTGGCACTGGTGAGGCTGCACCTTGAATTTTGTGTCCAGTTCTGAGCCCCTCAAATCAGGAAGGACATTGAGGTGCTGGAGTGAGTCCAGAAAAGGGCAGCAAAACTGATGAAGGGTCTGGAGCATGGATTCCGTCAGGAATGGCTGAGGGAGCTGGGGTTATTTAGCCTGCAGAAAAGGAGGCTCAGCGGTGACCTTATCACTCTCTACAGCTGCCTGAAAGGAGGCTGTAGGCAGGTGGGGGTTGGTCTCTTCTCCCACCCAACCTCTGACAGAATGAGAGGATAAAGCCTCAAGCTGTGCCAGAGGAGGTTTAGGTTGGACAGTAGGAGGAATTACTTCACAGAAGGGTGATTAGACACTGAAATTGGCTGCTCAGGGAGGTGGTGGAGTGGCCATCCCTAGAGATTTATAAGGAAAGACTGGACATGAAATTTTGATTTTGCTTCATATGACCTTGATTCTGGCCACCCACAATCACACTGCATGCCTCTGATGCATCACATCCTTCATGCTCACCAGCTCTGATCTGCTTTGTAGCCTTTGTGGCCCACAGCCACTCTCTTAAGAGCTGGACTCAATGATCCTTGGGGGTCTCTTCCAGTTCAGAATATTCTGTGGTTCTGTGGTGGGATGGGTGCAGAAGGCACAGAGACTAGGGCTCAGCAGTATATCTGACCATACTCATACCTGGTGAAGGTGGGAAGAGGAAAGAACTGAACAAATCAAGGTCTCAAGCTAGATGGGGGTGTGAGGGAAAAGCTGTCTCGCTGAAGAAGGTGCATCTCTAACAAGCAACCTTCAGAGTGTGCTAGTGACCAGGAGATAGTGTTGGGGAGGAGTTAACAGGGAGACAGTTTCTTTAGCTGTACTATCACTACTTTTTTTTTTCTTTTTTTTTTCTCACTAAATACATTCCTGAATGGGAGAATGGAAATATGATTTTCATGTCTCAGATGTAACTGATCACAACAGGGAGACAAGTAGAAACCAGAACACCAGTTTCTGGTTCTTACAAGGCATGATTTGGGGCATTCTTTTAATCTGTTGTCTGGACTTGCGGGCTTTTACCTTCTTCAAAATGGCTTGTGTCTCCCATTAAGGAAAGCCAGACATGAGTAACCCTGAACAGGCCTAAATCATGTTATAGTTTCTCCCTTAAATCTTCTACTTGGCTCAGTCCTTCCTCTCTTCAAGGATTTATGTCCTCTTCTGATGAACAGTAAGCATCAGCCAAATTTAGGTTGTTGAGGCATATTGAGAGCCAATTAAAGTACAGAGCCTGAAACAGCTGTCAACCACCAGCCATCTCCTCTTCCCACCCTGTCTTCCTTGCTCTTACAAGGGTTGCCAGCCCTGTGTCAGAGAAGCTGAACGCATGATAAATCAGCAGCTGAACAGCTGCAGCTTCCAGTGAGGCATGTTCATGCACATGAAATGCTTTTCTAGCTGCCTACATGGAATAGCTGGGTGGTAAATGGAGAGAGTGTGGGAGGCGGTTCACAAGCCATTCTGCTCTCTTTGCATTTGGGCTGGCATTGTAGTGGGAGAGGGTGCACGGACCGCCAGGTGTGATTCTTGCCTCCCACTGCTGGACGTGTGTCAAGGCTTCTGGCAGGGACTCTGCCTTGGAGACCTTTAATCACTGTGCCTGGTATGGATGTGCAATACTACAACAGGAGCAAGGTAAAGGTGCCGCCTTGACGTTCCCACGGTCTATTTCCATTGCTATATTTCAGACTCTGACAGGGATTACTTTCAAAAGTCTTCTTTATTATGAATGTTTATCTTAGCTTATTGCACACTAGTTAAATACTTAACACAGCATATTTTTATGGTGTTCAGTGACATATTTAATTCTTCTGTATCAATGATGGTCTATTGAAGTTTTAAAGTTGTTCTTGTGTTCCATTTTGTTTCTTTTAATAATTTAGAGAAGGTTTGGGAGCATACAGGTTTTGGAAGGTTTGTTTTTTAACTCAGGGATTAGGAATTCTACCTTTGACATTTGTCACTTTTCATAAGAGAGGATATTCTGCCAGCAGTAGCACTTAATTGAAGACAAATCTCACAGACTTTCTTTCTTCAAAGCTTTATTTAGACATTAAATTAAATTGTGATAACAAGCACAAAGAGGGTTTTAAGAATCATTTTATCTGCAGAAAATACTTTATGAGAGAGATAATAAGCAAATGAAGTTTATGCTAAATATCTATGAAGCTTTCGAAAGTACTTTTCTAAGTGGGATCTGAAGAGTTGTGTGAAATCAGATGCTCTGTCTTCCTGTCCTGCTTAACATAGAGCCCTGTAAAGAGTTGTTTTTGTCAGAAGGGTTGTTTGCCTTTGAATGACAGGTTGAGAGACTGACATGAAAGTTCATGGGAATAAACTGGTCAGGATTCCTTCCTTACTTGTGTTTTCAATCTAGGTGGTCCCAGGATCACCTTTAAGTTGTCACTCAACATGCTGCTGTGGAGGACAGTTGAGGGCATGCAGAACGTGTTGTGTGAATCCTGGCAGAGGGGAGGGATCTCAACTCACAGTGTGACTGCACGTGTACTAATATGAAAGGAAAAGTAGATCTGGCTAGGCTGTCTTCTAGGAGAAGAATCTATAAGTAATGCATTGTTCCTCCTAGGAACAATATTAGAATAAAAATTCTTTCTTCATATCTGCTGGGTACAAGCTTTCTGCTAGGAAGAGCATGAGGGGACAAGCTGTGGGAAAGCTGATATAAAAGTTGCTTGGTGAGGATGTGCCCTGGAACCCTGATCTGCTGCATTGTTAACATGGCAATCAGATGGGGCACCAGCTGCTTCTGTACTGAATCCGGAAGGATCCCTTGTGCTTAGCAGAATGACTGTGGTTAGAATTAAGTTTACATCAGGTGTCAGCAAAAACTGTCATTGTGAAAGACGTAGCCCACTTTAATTAGATTCCACGCTAGATCAAAGCCATATTTGATCTTGTATAGATTTCAAGAAGAAAATTTGTCTTGCGTGGTCAACTGCCAAAGTATTTATTGTTGGTTCATCCTGCCTGCTGGTCCTCACCTACAGGCAGCACAGGCACATACCTACACGCAGTCACTCTTTAAATAGAAACTGCTCCAGTGCAATGCACCTCCCTCTCCTTAAATTTATCTATGTCCTGCATCTCCACCTTCAAAGCTATTATTTTTAACTGTTCTTGGGCCACAACTAAATCACTTGGATGTCTCACGAAGGAGATTTTGCCAATATAAAAGTGCTGACCTGAGCTGTATTTGCATTGGGCCATGGATAAGTTAGCAGAGAAATACAGAAGATCAAAGGAAAGCAAGATTTTTTGGCAGGGTTTTTAGCTAAAGTTGATGTGCAGCAGCTGTAAAATAGATTAGATAGGGACTGATAAGAAAGAATAATATGGTTTAGCTGGTCCTTTAGAATGAGGATAGGAGCAAAGATAGGAAAAGCATGCATCGGTAAGAGAACATGGCTGGCAATTTTATTTGATGTAGGGAAATATCTGGACTAGGAAAAGGGGAACAAAAGAGGAGGAGTGGACAGATGCAGGTGTTTGCCAGGGGGGCAGGAAAACTGTCAGAGTGAAGGCTCATCAGTCAGCATACACATATCCACTTGCTCTTTGAAGGACCTAAAATCAAGGCCAGGAACCAGAAGAGTATTCAGGCACCTCTCCCCCAGACTTTCTAATAGCATTCCAACTTTCTCATACCAAATGCTCATATGGGTCTTATCCTGTGGTTCAGTACTGGAATTGTATAGCACTTTACAACTTTTTCTGCCTTCCTTGAGAAATAAAAACCAGTCTCACTATCAGTACTTTCCAGTGCATGGACAGACTGTGGAGAGACATCAGCTGGGACTTGTCCAGGACTTCTTCAGCATGTCAGCACCATTTCACGTTGGGACCTTACACATATGCAGTACAACAGACATGCCTTTGGGATCCTGAAGACTGTAAATGAACAGAACACTCCTGAGCATTCCAAACCCTCCTTGTGATGACAGTGCCAGTATCTCCTGTCTGTGGGTATCAGCAGTGAATCACAGAATTGTTTATATTGGGAAAGACCTGGTAGAACATTGAGTCTGACATTTAACCCAGCACTGCCAGGTCCACCACTAAACTGTGTCCCTAAGTGCCACATCTACACATCTTTTAAATACATCCAGGATTCTTCAAGGAGTCAGTCCTTGGTGACTCTACCAGTTCCCCAGGCAGTCTGTGCCAATGCTTGACAACCCTTTCAGGGAAGAAATTTTTCCGAATAGCCAATCTAAATTTCCCCCAATGCAGATTGAGACCATTTCCTCTTGTCCTGTAACTTATTACCTGGGAGGAAAGACCAACTCCCACCTGGCTACAGCCTCCTTTCAGGCAGTTCTACAGAGTGATAAGGTCCCCCCTGAGCCTCCTTTTCTCCAGGCTAAATGATTCCAGCTTCCTCAGATGCTCCTCATCGAAGTTGTGCTCCAGACCCTTCCTCAGTCCATTGCCCTTCTCTGGACTTGCTCCAGCATCTCCATGTCCTTCTTGTAGTGAGGGGCCCAGAAATGAACACAGGATTTGAGTACTCACCAGTGCCAAGCAGGGTGGGACAATCACTGCCCTGGTCTTGCTGCCACACTATTGCTGATACAGCCCAGGATGCCATTGGCCTTCTTGGCCACCTGGACACATTTTGGCTCATGTTCAGCTGACTGTTAACCAGCACCCCCAGTGCCTTTTCCAATGGACAGCTTTCCAGCCACTCTTTCCTCTGCCTCTGGTGCTGCAGGGTGTTGTCGTGATCCAAGGACAGAACCCAGCATAGACAACATGATAGTTACCTGCAATGGCAGTTTCCATTCCACAGCCATGCAAACTGAGTTAAGGAATCTGTTCATAGTATCAGTCTCTAAGCTCAGAAAACATGGGCTTCACAGTAAGTGAAGTGGGTGGCTGTGCTGGTTACAGAGGAGTGGAAGCAGTCTTGCTCTTGACAAGCCACAGCTGAAACCAATAAGGACTGGCTCTATAAAAGAGGGGGTTAGCTGGTCCTGAGTCTGCTGGCCATGCTGAGAGGAGGAGAGGTCAGGTGGCTGGGAGAGGAACAGTGGCAGTAAGCTGTTGTTTGAGGGATAAATGGAGTGAGGTGGCCATGCAGAAGAAAGAAAGAAGGGACAAGAAGCCTGTGTGTTGTGGCCCAAGGGTAGGGTCTGAACTCAGTGTATGTGTTGTCCTCCTGCACCTGGGGATTAACAGCAGAAATCAAGTTTAGTCCTCTGGAGGCTGTGTGGCACTGCCCAAGGAAAAGGGCTGAGTGATGCTGCCCAGGGAGAAAAGGAAGAAGGAATCAGAAGGTTGAGTGATGCTGCTTGTGTAAGGTTTAGTTTTCTGAAGTGTATGCTGTCTGTCTTGATTGTGACTGTTACATATATAACTTATGCTTAGGGGCGACCATGACAATAAGTCTCTGCCTCTTGGCTCATGAGCTCTATGGACATGCAAGTAACATTGAAGAAGCAGCATTCATTTATTGTGGTGAAAGCAGAAAAGGCATGAGGAAGGAAGAGTGACATGTCAGCATTGAAACAGAGTAGGACTTCTGGTTGCCTGAGGTTACTGTGCTTAGTTTAAGATAGCAGAATATCTGTTGGTCCCTCTAGGCAGGCTGTGGACTGGAGCAAGGAAAGGCTGCCAGTCCTGGTGCCATATGCCAAGCTGAGGCTCCCCTGTAGCTTTGTGGTGGGGCAGCTTTACTTTTACCCATGCCTCAAATTCATCTCTGACTCAAAGCATCCAGAAGCCTAGAAGCAGCTCCAGGCCCCTGCAGTGAGACTTTACAGGCTGGTGTTCTGCTCCACTGAGTCCTGGTGTCCAGGCAGCTCACTGATGATTCTGGTGTTTCTCAGCTGAGTGAGGGGTCTGACAGCCCTGCAGCCAGGAGCCTGCCTTGGAGTGGCCTGACCTCCATTCAATACTACAGCTCAAATTGAAGCTCTTAGTCGTAGTTGCTGACAGATTGCACTTGCAATGGGATAGGCTTTACTTGCAGAGTCTCCTGCAGAGTTTATGGTGTGGTATTGACTGATGCCATTGAAGTATTCATTCTGCTCACAGAAACAAATGTTCAGCTTTTTTCCTTTCTATGTGGTAGCAAGGATGCATGGACGCCCTACTCATGGGAAACAAGTTAATTTGGACACAAGATAGATGTGCTGTGGCTCCACACCTGCCTGGTGGGACCTAGAAGGGCTCTTTTCATCACCAGGATGTAGCTGTTTTCTCATTCAGGGTTGCCTGGAGTAGCTGTGAAGTTTATCCCAGCTGACTCCTCATGAGGTGGTGGCAGGCATGGTCCATGAGACTTATTTTTGTTGGATGGAAGTAATCTCTTATGTACTCAGAAAGTGCCAGTAGTTAACACAATGTAAACACCAATCTTTTTAGGATTATCTCAGAACCTGGTGAAGCCATGTGGCTACCACTGCAGAAAGTTAAGATTGGTACTGCCAACAAGTCTTGCATGGTGGAAGAAACAAAATGCTTTGAATGAATCTCTTTTGCAATTTCTACATCTAATTTGCTCAGTTCATGTACCATTAGTTAATCAGACTAACTATAGACAACTCCACAGCAGCGCTTCTGAGCATAAAGCTGTGCTACTGCCCTTTTCCACTGCACACTGTAGCACTTAGTGGTTGAAAACTGCTTTTCTGACAACTTTGTTGCCATTCTATTTTAAATGCTTCTGTTGGTTCCTTCCCTTGTTGATGGTGTAGGTCATGCTGTCCTGAGTGATCCTTTCTGAGAGTAGTATTCTCATAGGGTGCTGTATCAGGGCCTCAGCCAATTCTTACATGATATAGTTATCCTCCCTCTGTTCCTTGTTTGTGTAGACTGATCAGTCCCTCTGCCCTCTTGTGGGGACCCTCTCTTGATCCTTCTCTTCCATAACCTTTGAGAAACATAGCCAGTGTCAGTCTGTACTCCACACTACCTGGTGGGGTGCTTCAGGAGTTCCATTTCATAAATCTTTGGCTGTTTCCTGGCTGTAAGGTGCAGACCCCTTCATAGCTTTCCCTTGAACTGGATCTCTTACAGGTAGACAGGGGAACATATGATGATCTGTCCTGAAGATGTGGAAGCTGCCTTTTTCAGCTTTTGCACTGTATATCTTCCTGCTGTTTCTGGCTTTCAGTATCCTTGTGACAAGTAAAATCCTTTCCCTGCCCTGAGTGTGGTATGTTTCTAGTTGAGGACATGTTATGGTTAACCATATGCGACTTGGCTTTGCAATAAGATTCCGTTGCCTGATGCTGGCCTGGAAACCGTCTGTTACTACTAGCAATGGCTCTGGCACAGGGCTAAGAGACTGGGTGGAAGTGGTTTGACCTTGATTATACCATTTATAGGACAGACAGCTCTGCCTCAGCTTTCTGCACAGCTGTGAAGAACAGTTTCTTGACATTTTTACTGCATGGAAGAATTCTTTGCTGGGCCTGATTCAAACTCTCTCATTCAGTTTGAACTCTCTCATTTGGGCCACATGGAAGCCAGCAAGAATTATGGACAAAATGTTTTGATCTCACAGGAATTACATCTGCTCTTACCCACAAGGAAGAAGAAATGGTCTGTGATGTCTCAGTGCAGATCTCATCTATCATCCTGGAAAGTTTCAAATTGGGTCTGCTAGAACAAAATATTTACAGTATACATTAGGAAAGATGAAACCTTTTCTAGATCAAGTAGAGCTCTGGCTGAATGCCCAGCCTTGCTGCCGGACAAAGAGTCAGAAGAGGCAGTACGTTTCTGTGGAAGAATATGTACAGACTAGCAAAATTACCTGTAGTCTTCATGAGTATCCATTCTGAATCCTTACTAGAGAACCTTTTAGAAAACCAATTTACATAAAATGAAAGCCCATTTAAAGTCTGTTGTTTAAAATGCTTTTGGAGATGTATGTTCCTAGGCTGGAAAATATGGTGTTATGGAAAGTAATCTCTATGAGCAATAGAGCTGTGCTTTTTGTTTTCCCCTACATCTTATGCTACAATCATCTACTTTAGAAGATACTTAAGTTGCAAATAATTAATAAACGTAGAACCGAACTTTTCTGGTCAGTACCAGCATTTCCCTTTCTGCTCCTCCTGTAAAGAAGGTCTTTGCAAAAATTCACCAGCACGAACACAAACAATTCTATGGTAGAGTTTCAGTATTATTAGAAGGAAAAACCCAAACCAAAACCCAATCAAACAAAGAAACCCACCCCAAAGTAAAACATTGCTCTGGGTAATCCATCTTTTCTCTGTGGGAAACCTTCCAGGAATGCCTTTTATTATCAGTGCATGAGATTGTTTTACACAGTGAATTTATGGACTATGTTACATGACTAAATCTGTGAATGGATTTTTTTTTTCTGAGTGTTGTTTTTCATTTGTTTGTTTTAACTGGAGCTGTTTAGTGAAAATCTGAGACAATAACAGACTAAATATACCAGCAGCTGAGATGGAGCTGTAAGCCTCTCTGAATTTTGCATTTCCAAGTGGTGCCAGCTGTGGAGGTTGAGGACCCAGGGCCTCTTGCTGGATGCCCTCTGTGTCTAAGCACAGTTAATGGTGAATTTAAATTGTGTCTCTGTGCCTCCATGGGCTGGTGCATGCAAGTACCAGTGACTGGGAACACTGAGATCCAGGGGCAGCTACTGGGCAGACTGGATGCTTCAGCCCAGCTGCTGGAAGCATCCATTTTGTACATTTGCATTGACATATTTCCCAGAAATGGACAAAAAATTCCAAGCCCAAACAAAAGTTGTGAGCCTCTGAAAGGCTGAATTTCAAAAATCTCTGTGTGTGTTCCCATCTTTCCCGGCCTGCTTGGCGGAATGCTGTGATGCCAAATGTGGGTCTACATGTTAGGTGCTGGCAAGGAAGTGGACTAGCTATCAGTAACTTTGTAGGGGATGGGGTATGGTCCTGAGGGCTACCATGCTGGGGGCTGGAGGGGAAAGAAGATCATGAGCAGGAGCGACAGCACTCCTTGTTGTTCTACATGGTGTGTAACACAGGCACAGATGGCTGCTGCAGGCCTCTGCTGGTAATTAATTTGTGCTTGTTTGGGGGTGCATTCTTGTCTGCTTCTAGGGTCCCTGAGCTAGAGAAGAGGACTGTCTGTGAATCTGCTGCTCTGAGTAACAATTTCTGCTCTAGGCAGTGCTTAGAGGGGACTGGAAACTATGATACAATAGGTACCCAGTAAGTCCACATCTGTGCAGTGCCACAATAAGATAATTGAGAACAGTGTTAGACTGAATTTTATATGTAAGAAAGTGTTAGATAATCATTTCATGTTTCTAATTAGCCTAGTGTTAATGAAGACACAAAGATGACAGTATTACTTGAAAAAAAATAAGGCATGGTTTGTCATCTGCAGTGTTACTTGCAATTTATCTTTTTTTTGATCTGGTGCAGAAACAAGAATATTCAAGAAGATCTCTGAGGTTTAGCCACAGTAGCAGATGGGGTTGCATCTGCAAGGGAGATTGTTTTGTCTGCTTTGAATTGAAATTAAAAGCTGTTGCAATGACAATTTGTCTAGTATGAAGAATTAGGAAACAAAGTACAATTACTTTGGGGTTTTTTACTTTTAATAGTAGTCATTTAAAGAGTAGTAATTATAGTATATTATTCATTGAAATCTGGAATGTCTACATTGCGTGGTAATTTTAATTTAGGAAAACCTCATAAAGCAATTGACAAAAGGCTTTTGCTAAAAGTGCCATGTTAGTGTTTTATTTTGAACTTTTATGAATTAAAACATTTTACTGGGCTTGCATGGCAAGGTTTTGGTGATGGCCAGCTGAAGGGATGGCTTTTGTGAGAAGCTGCCGGAAGCATCTCCCATGTGCAACAGAACCAATGCCAACCAGCTCCAATACAGATATATTGCTGGCCAAGGCTGAACTCAGCAGTGATGGTGGCGGCATTGCTGGGAAAGCAGTTAAAAAGGAGCAAAAAAACCTGCAACTGCAGTGGAGCTCTGCCATGGAGTGAGAATATGTGAAAGGAGCAGCTACGCAGACACCAAGGTGCACGAGGAAGGAGAGGTGATGAGGTGCTCCAGGTGACAGAGCTGAGATTCCCTTGCAGTCTGTGATGAGGGCCATGGTGAGGCAGCTGTGCCGCTGCAGCCTGTGGAAGTCCATAATGGAGCAGAAATCCCCCTGCAGCCCAAGGAGGACTCCACACTAGAGTAGTGTTCTCTGTTTGCTTATGAAAATAGCTCATTTTTCTTGGTCATTTAGCTTTCTATTCATAAGACTGTACTGCTGTATGCTGTCTGCATAGCTACTCATATTTTCTGAACTACTCTTCCTAGTATTACTTTATTCTATCAGTAATTATCATATATTGCACTGTTTCAGACTAAATATGTTATTTAATACTCTTTATTTCTGAGGCCTAGTAAAATCTGCAAGGATAATTTGAAGTGTAAAAGGGACTATTTTCATCTTTGGTTACTAATTTTAGTATATCCTGATGACTCTCCTTTAACACTTGAACACTCTCACAGTAGTACTATTTGGGATTTTTGAGTCACTTCTGTTCCGATACCATCACCATTTTTCAAAGAGACAGGCAGAGAATGAAGGAGGAAACATACTTGCCTTTACAGAACATTAAAGTTTTACAAGTCTACACTATTGCACTGGGCTGCTTTGTCACAGGACTTCCTTGCATATTAGCAGGACTATGACTCTGCACAGCATGTGTCTCTCGGTCTTCTGCAGCAAAAACAACATGTGAAGTGGGGGCATAACTGGAAGCCTCTTGGAGTGTTCACAAAGACACTGATATGGATTGAAAATATTAAATTCCAGCCCCATGAAGCAGCCAGCAGAACACAAAGATAGAGGTACCTGAAGTAGGTTTTTGCCTGCTTATGCTGGACTGGCCTTTAGTCTGGACAGTGCTGCTCAATATCTATGCCCTCATTCACAGGTCACACAGCTTTTTCTTTTCTGGCAGAAGCTTCTAAGTTTGTGGTGGTTTTCCCTTTCAATACCCCAAGGAAAATGGAGTGCCCCTTTCCAGAGCAGCTGGAACATGTGGCTTTGCTAGCACTATATGTTTGGATCCAGCCACCCACCTGTCCTCCAGACAGGTATTTCCAAAACAATAGGGAGCAGGGACAAACAACATCACTGAGACACTCCTGCTAGCACATTGGTAAGGTGTCAGCTCCAGAGAAGCATTACACCCAAGGCTGTACCGAGTGTTAGGTTTTCTTTCATCTCTATGAGCAAATAACCTATTGTTTCCACTATCCACTTGTACACAACAACCAAGCCAATGTGTTGGCTTTGATTTTTAAGCAGACATGGTAAATCAAGCAAGGGATGTAAAAACCATGTTGTTTAAAGGAGTTCAAGAGCAAGCTTCAGTTGTGCAATTCTTTCAGATGCAAACCTTGGTTAACGCTTTGCCCTTCGGTTGTCCTGCAACAGTAATTTAATTGCTTGCCTACACATGTTTTTGTGTGAGCACATAGATGGTGATAGGTATGTTGCATCACTGCAAAAAGTGGTGCAATTTTACCCTGAGGTCTGCTTTCCTCATGAAATGGATATTTCTATGAAAGGCTGCCCTGACAACTGCAACTGTTATTGGTAAAACTGAGGAGCATAGAACAGACTGGGACAGTCTCACACTGAAGTTATTAATATATTTCAATCACAAACAGGATACAAAAAATGTGGTAGTGCTCAGGGTTTCCTGCCTGCTGGAAGAGGTCAAGTGTATACAAGTCATTTGTACGCAGTCTTCACATTCCCAAAGGACAGTATGGTGCTAAAGCTCAATTAAAACAGTTGAAACAGCAGGTGCTACAGGTTTTTTTGAGTGAAAAGTGGCCTAGCAGCAGGAGAGGAACCCAAACAAGCAGCCTCTGCTTCTGTTAATCTTTGCTCTAACTGCAAGTGTAGAACATCTCAGCTATGTACTTTGTTTTATGTAACTGAGAATGTATCACTAGATAAATTTACCTTGTCACTTTTAATAACTGCTTTGAGTGCCTCTTACCAAGTTCACATATGCATCTAGGTCATTCTAATCCATCTTGTTTTTACACTCCCCAAGATCTCAACTGGGATAATGATACTGTTGGTACAGAAGCCTTGGTCAATCTCCACAAGTCCAATCGGGGATTACCAACAGAAAAAAAAAAAGTATTCAAGCAAGGAGCCACAAATAATGTTTTATTGGTAAGGGATTTGGGGAAAGATACATCAATCTGACTAGAAGTATCTCCATTAAAAATAGCTACACCTATTATACCAAATAGCAAGTACGCATACTTTCTCCCTCTAATCAGAACAGATTTCATTTTCACATTACATATTCTCGAGAAAAATGTTTCAATATTAGATATTTTCCAACAGAAAAATCTTTCAGAACTGCTGAAAAGGGAGGGGATCACTAGTGAAGTATGACAAATAAGTGGGGTATTGTTTAAAAAAAGGTAATTGCACCATTTGACCAAGTTGATCATATGCTTTCACAATGTACCTGGGTCTTGAGATGTATGAATCATAGTTGCTTAGACCTTAAAGTTCATTGAGTCCAACCTTTAACCCAGCACTACCCAGTCCACCACTAAACCATCTCCCCCAGTACCACAACTATGTGTCCTTTAAATACCTCTGAGGATGGTGACTACTCCACTTCCCCAGGCAGCATGTTCCAGGGCTTGACAACCCTTTCAGTGATGAAATTTTTCATAATAGCCAATCTGAACCTCCCCTGGCACAAGATAAGGCCATTTCCTCTCATTCTATCACTTGTTATTTGGGAGAAGAGATGAACTCCCACCTGGCTACAACCTCCTTTCAGGCAGTTGTAGAGAGTAGGAAGATTCCCCCTGGGCATTGTTTTCTCCAGGCTAAACAGTCCCAGCTCTTTCAGCTGCTCCTCATAAGACCTGCACTCTAATAAAATCTGTACTTTAATTAGAGAAGGCTCTAGAAGTATAATGAGAATATAAAATAGAATCACACAAAGAATCAAAACCTTCTGGCTTGGGTTTGGTGGGGGTTTTATATTAATCCAATTAACTAAAATTTCTAAACATGCTGACATTCACAGCCCACAGACCTTAACTTTTCTATAACAAGAGAGAGAACAGGGATAAGCTGTCAGACCATCACACTTCAGATCCTATCCCTGTGTAGGCAAACCATAAATTAACATTATGTGGGCAATCCAACTGAACTTTTAGGCAAAATAGTAGCAGAGCAAAATCAAGGCATCTGTTCAAATTCTCTGGAAACTATGATAAAAGACTACTGACTAGAGAGCTACAGCTCTTGAATATAGAGATGTAATAAACACTGACCTTTCTTTCACTGTTTAGTATTGAAAGAACATTTGCCTTTATAAAAAAAGGCAAAAAAAAAAAAGTGATAGATTCAAGTCTAAAGTGCTGTAGAAAGATACTTTTTACTGGTAGGTTGTCCCATTAGTGATTTTTTAAAAAATATGCCTGAAGATATATTTTTGTGGGTTGACCCTGGCTGACTCTGTCAGTCCTCTCCACAACTGGACAGGGGGAAGAAAACAAAGCCTAAGCTTCATGCGTTAAGATAAGGACCAGGAGAGATCACTCATCAAACATCACTACAGGCAAAACAGACTCAAATTTGGGATATTAACTGAATTTATTATTAACAAAATCAGAGCAGGATAATGAAAAGTAAAATACATCTTAAAAACACCTTCCCTCCACCTTTTTCTTTTCCCCAATCTCTACCTCCTCCCCCAGGGAGGCACAGGGAGACAGGGAATGCAGGCTATGGTCAGTTTATCACCTGTGGTCTCTCCTGCTCTCCAAGGAGAGGAGGCCTTCCTCTGCTCCATGGGATCCCTCCCATGGGAGGCAGTTCTCCATGAACTTCTCCAATTTGAGTCCATCCTATGGCAAACAGTTCTCCATAAACTGCTCCAACATAGATTGCTCTTCCACAGGCTGCAGCCATTCAGGCACAGCCTGCTCCGGTATGGGTCCCCCCCAGGGTCACAAGTCCCACCATGAAACCTGCCCTAGCATGGGCTCCTCTCCAAACATCCCCTATCACAACCCTGCTCCAGCACAGGCTTCCTGTGGGTTCACAGCTTCATCTCAGACAGCCACCTGCTCTGGCATGAGGCTCCTCCACAGGCTGCAGGTGCATCTCTGCATCCCCATGGTCCTCCATGGGCTGCAGGGGCACAGCCCCAGCAGGGGAAGCTCAGCTTGAACACTTGAAGTACACCCTCCCACTCCTCCACTTGGTGTCTGCATAGATGCTGCTCTGCCCTAGAACATTTTTTTTTCCCCGTTCTTAAATATGTTATTACAAGAGATTACTGTCCTTTGTGATGGGTTCAGCCTTAGACAGGAGCAGGCTGGCCTTGGGACAAGCTGGCGTTGGCTCTGCCAGACATGGGGGAAGCATCTGGCCGCTTCTTACAGAAGCCACCGCTGTAGCCCCCACCACCAAAATCTGGCCACACAAACTCATTGAAGATATTAAATTCACCATAAACTATGCAAGTGTTTAAACACCTTGGGTAGATAGTGGTCTTTGAATCCTATATTTTTTCCACTAAAAGAGATTTTGATCTGTGGATGGATTAGTCAAGGTTTTAAAAAATGCTGCAGTGATGACAGGATTTAGAAATATCCTGATATTTAAGACTAAGATTCTAAAATTACCTTCAGAATATGTGTTAAGTGATCCTACTGAACTTTTATTGTCCAAGAACTCCATTTTAGCATTGAGGAGTAAATCCAACTCTTCACCTTCCTCTCCCTCTAGCAAGTATCATGACTGTTCATTGAAACAAATCTTACTGCAATACCCTATTAGAAAAGTTAGCATCTGGCAAAATTACATTACTCATTTGTTTTGAAGAACATAACCCCACATAAAAGTGCAAACAGAGCAGATGACACTTGGCAAAAGTTTGAATTCCATTTATTTTCAAATTATATTAACAGCAGAGTTTTGAAGTTTTGTGGAAAGCTTTTTTAGTTAATGTTCATTTTTTAACATTTTTTAAAATTATTAGAAGCT
Source organism: Bombycilla garrulus (assembly GCA_013400315.1). Taxonomy (NCBI): domain Eukaryota; kingdom Metazoa; phylum Chordata; class Aves; order Passeriformes; family Bombycillidae; genus Bombycilla; species Bombycilla garrulus. Next base: position 1,197,190 of record VXBU01005600.1, read on the forward strand.
GGTTATTTACTTGGGGGCTTTGTTATTTTTTTTTTTTCCCAGTTATCCCTCGAGTTGTTTTGGGGTTGTTTTGGTGTCCGCAATTCTGAAAGATTCTTTATTATTACAATCATGCAAAAGACACAGATAACTTGAAAATCTGTGTGCTTGGGATCCCATCATGTTCTTGAAACCATTCTGGAGTCCTTCACCAACAAAAGGTTGTCAGCAAAAAGAACTGACACAAGGCTCCAGAATTTTAGAATATAAAATCATCTAGAATGTTAGCAACAGAAGAAGGAAGACACTTGATTTTTTTTAAATAGCATTCTAAGAAAAAAAAATTTAAATCTCAAGGTTTTTTTATGAATTAAGTTAGAAAACATTACACAATTTTTAGCAATGCTAGATTGGCCTAAGTATCTTAAGTAGACACCCAAAACCAGTTTAGAGCGAGAAGAGACATATTGCATATTGAGATAGCTATCAGTTTTAAGAGGTAGATGACAATATTATTTTATTAGCAGTACAACTTTTATGTAAAGATCATTAAATATTGTCTATACAGTGTCCCTGTATTTGTAAGAGTGCAAATAGAAGGAAAAACACTGTCTCTCACCTAAAAGCAACTGTATTCATCTAATTCCTTGGTCTACATCACCAGCTCTTCTGGAGATGCAGGGGAGGGAATTGAAAGGACTGGTAAGGGAAGGAAAAAAATAAAATCAACCCTATTTGTGTATGCAGGCAAAACACAGCATCCAGATTGCAGTGAGGGTAGCTGAGCTCACAGCACAATCCTCACGACCCCTTGGCTACATTGAGTGAAAACAGCAGAAGCTGTCACAGGCAGAAAAAGAAGCATCAGGAGTTGTGCATAGTGCTTCCCACTATGCCAGTTCAGACTCATTGCCTAATGTATTTATGAAGGTGCTTCACTGCTGGAAAAACATTTCCGTTCCTATTCACCCTGTCCATCAGATTTCTGGGTTGCCATAAAGAGGAAAAATCAGTAAGTAATAGCAGCACTGATGGAAAGGCATTGTCGGTGATGATCCAAGTGTGTTGCTAACCTGCCAGCATCTGTAAAATGCTGGCTGTTACTAAAAGCATTCATCTCAAAGTGTTAAAAGCACAGCTCAGTACAAAAATGGGATGACAATTTTTCTGTCCTTTGGATAGTCTTCAAATTTCTCAAGGTACCATCTGAAAAACAAAGAAAAATCTGATGAGTATTGAGTCTTCAAAATACTGTTGAGGAAATGAAATAATTGTACAATATGTTTAATTTAATCCATACATGTTTTTGTCTACGAACAAAAAAAAATGCCTTTAGAAGCTACTCTGGATAGAAAAAATGGCATTTACTGCACTCCCCCTAATGACATCTAATCACCAAATATAACAAAACTAAGTTACAGCTGCCAGCAATGGGAAATCAAACCAAGAGAGGTGGTGAGATACGTCAGAGAAGGAATAGCCCATTCTTTCAAACTGTATGTTGTTACACATCCTGAGTATTCATACATTTTAGAATTAGAGGGAGAAAAAATTAAATCAAAAACATGTCATTACATAATGACTTCACATGGAAGCAAGGGATACTTCACATACTGAAACAAAAGTCCCATTCTGCATAGAAACATCTTTGGCTGCAGCTGGAATTTGGGTAATGAAACTGAACGTGACCACCATTGCACTTGTCTTACTGCTAACACCCCTCAAAGACCATCACTATTTTCAAATCCAGACAATTGAAAGAAAAAAAAGGCAGAACACTATCAGGTATTATTTGTGTCTTCACCTTCCATAACTAGCACATTTACTCCCATTTTTATTCTTTTGCTTCTCTGAAATAAAACAACTAAGTTCACCTGGGCTCCTCGAAGGTGCACATATTCTTAATATCAATAGCTAACTGCAAGATCAAAGCAGGAATAAACAGAACAAGACATGCAATGCATGATAACCCACATCTAGGGAATACATTACCCATTTCAGTCATTTATCCTAAGTTTTTTAAATAAACAAACTACACTAACATGGTTCTTCACTTACATGGATTTGCTGCTTTTAGGTGTTTGGCTTTTTTTTCCTGTACCCCTCTTCCATTTTCATGCATTTTTTTCTTTAGTGTAAAAAACTTCCTTTAACAATATTTAGTTTTTCCTTATGTTCTTAGTATGTCCTTATGTCATCAAGGCTTAAGATTGTTGGCAACCAACCATAGAATTTGAGCCTGAAGAATGCAGTGTACAAGGAGAGGCAGGAGAACCTGTCCCTGCTTCATCTGGCAAGGAAGAGACACTCAGAACTCAACTGGATGAGCCCTGGGCAACTGGAGAGAGCCTTGTGGTTCACTCTGGCTGGAGCAGCCACACCAGTTGACTGGACAGCCTTCAAATGCTCCTCTCAACTCAAGATACTCTGCAGCTCTGCTCACTAATAGCAGGTGATAAAACAGGAAGAGATGGTCACAGGCAACAGCTTTGGAAGGCTCAGGTGGGAGAGTGGAAGAAACTTCTTCACTGGGAGGGTAATACAGACCTGAAACAAACAAGGGGCAGGAAAACCTCTATTTCTGGAGGTTTTTGGGACTCCACTAGACATAAACATGGCTGCCCTTACAGATGGTCAGTTTGTTGGTTTTTTTGTTTTTTTTTTAACCTTTTTCCTCCTTAAATTCATGTCTATTTCCTCCTATGCCGCTAAGTTTCAACATAAGAACCAAAGCAGGAAGCTGAAAATAACCAAAATAAAAATAACATGTTCAAATTCTTTTAAACATGCTAGTTCTTAATGAGAATCCTTTCAGGAAACATGTCTCCCCAAACTATGGTGTTTGTTGTTACCAAGAAAGCCACATTATAAATATAGTACATGAGCAGGCAGAATGTTTAGAGTAGAGACTTGCTTAAATAGCATCTATCAGAACCGTTTCCATCATGTCCATACAATTGATTGTAGACAATATGATACAGACATGACTATAAAGTGTGCCTGTCCAAGACAGGTTGGGTGGTTTTCAAAATTTTAATATTACAGAAACAAGTTTGCAAAGGGAATATATAGTATTTGATTAATTAAGACAATATTGCTAAACTTGTCTATAATCTTCACAGATCCAGGATGAACTATCTTCATTTAAACATTAATATACCTTGCTGTACTGTGTTTATGCTCTGTACTATTCTGCTGAAATTCTGAAGTACTTAATCTTCCCAGAGTATTCTTTATCATATTCTGCCCTACAGCAGCAGTCTTTCACAAGACTTGCTCTGCAACATCCCTATATGATGAGGCATAACTTGTGAAATGGAAATGCACCGTGGCATAGAGACAACAGAAAAGACAAGGAAGGAACACTTACTTGTGGTGTTGTCTTGCCCTTGAACCCAGGATGAAGAGAGTACACAATGCAAATGCAAGGCTTTCAATGGTGCAGCAGGCAAGGGCAAACCCAAACCATTCCAGGATCTCTCCAAAGAAGTTGGCTCCACTGACATACTCAAACATTCCTCCTGAAAGCACAGTTACTTCAAAATACCTTTATCAAGATGTCCAATGCTATCTTTTCTGTGCACCAAATAGGAGCTATATCACCAATGTATCTATTTAATCTTTAAAAGGCAGTGGAGAAAGCATTTTTCAGTTCAAGCTGTACTTGAGACCTCACCACTTCAGACCTCATTCTAAGACAGACCCTTTGTAGCTAAACTTTTCCTCTTTAAGTAAAGAAAGAAAAGCAGATTTACTAGCATCAGAAGCAAGTACATGACTTTGTGAATGATTACTTAATGACATGTTCTTTGATTGTACACTAAACCTTTTTAAAATATGTAGAAATAAAAGACATACTCCCCTTGAGTCCCAGAAAATACTCATAGGGTTAGTTAGGCTACAATTTCTCATTTCTTTAAGTACTTTAGAAATTAAGTTAATAATGAACAATACTATTACTATGAAGTAAAGTTCTAAATTTATTGTCTAGCTTACAAAGTTGTTGCAGTTTTGTTCCCATTCCTCATCAGATCTGCTATTCAACCCTTACACTCGGTGAAAATTGGGCAGCCTATGTGAAAGCTATTGTATAGACAATTGTGCATAAACAATTGGTATTCAGCTGCTGGGAATTTTATAAATTAAGAATTTCACCCTACTTCTAAAGTCAGGGTACAAATCAATAACATCTCAGTATGTGCTTTACCAGTGGGACTAAACAAATGAGTATTTGGAAAATGCATTAAAGGACACGCTTTGACCTTGCTCTAATTACACAACTTTTGTGACAAAAGAAAAGTAAAATTCTAGCACTTAAACTGGATAAGAAACATCAAAAAGACCAGCTCCTCCTGATCTTAGAGCAAATAACATATTTCCTTCACACCCTTTTGTACACTGAACACAGTACAGTATGTTCATATTCATTTTTCACATGAGCACTTCAATTAACATCTATCAAAATTATAATTATTTTCACCTTTTTGGTGAAAAAATAACAGTCTACCTTATATATCTTAGTTCTTACAGCTATATTAAAGAAATTAACAACTAAGGAAAAGCAACAACTAAGAGAAAAAATGTAAGACAAAAATTCAGAAGTAGTATTATCTTTCTGTTCTCAGTGACTGTAATGTACCTGGAAGAGTGCCTGTTTCCAAAAGAGTCAATAAACCTTAACACTTCAATATAGGCTCCATAAGAAAGTCTTTCAGAGTCTTCATTTTCCCATGAAGGCCAAAATTTATGATCCCAAACTCATTTGGATTTCTCTCCTTTTTTCCTCTGTGCTTCCCTTTCCAAAATTCTTGTTTCTCTCTGATTACTTCAAGTACCTCCCTCTTCATATATGGGACATGAGATGGGTCACATGCTGAGTACTTTCTTCATTGCCCTCCTGCCCCCACACTGAGTTTATAATTTAGGTCTTTCTACCCACCTGCTGATTCTCTGAAAAACTGGGCAATGCTGTTACATTTTTACCCCTTTTTAAAAATATAGCTAACGTTGGTCAAGAAACCCAAATATTTGCACAAGCCAAGTGATATCATGAAAGAGATTCCTTACAATACTTGGCTTAAGTGGAAAAAAATAAGATGTTTCCCAAACTATAAAACAGAAAACAAAATGCTATTTCCAGTTGCCTCTTACATAATAAATTATTATATCTTCTAAAATACACCAAGCTTAAGAAGGTAATTTTCACAAATAATCATTTTAGGTTGGAAGGAACCTCTTGAGATAATCTTATCCAAGCACCACTGCTGAAGTGGGATCAGCCAGAACAGGCTGCCTAGGACTATATCCAGTCTGGTTTTGAGTTTCCCTAGTATCGCTCTGAGCAACCTATTCCACACCTGTCTGTTTGACCACCCCCTCAGCAAAAAAAGTTCAGATATAATTTTATGGGCTTGAATTTTGTGTCCACTGCCTCTTGTCCTGTCACTAGGCACCACTAAGGACAGCCTGGCTCCCTCTTCTTTGTGCTCTCCCACCATATATAGATAAACTTTGGTAAGATCTCCCTGAGCTTTATCTTCTCCAGTCTGAACAGTCCAAGCTCTTTCCACCTCTTCTTACATGAAAGATACTTCATTTTGTTGTATTAATTTCTGTACCATTTTACTTACCTCTTGGTATCTTGTAACCAGTTTCCCCTGGTTTTCTCAGATTTCTGAGAATATGATCAGAATGAATATTGATGGCCATGCCGATCAACCACCCTAAAAAACCTGAAAGGAAATATCGAAAATACTATATTTAGTGCACCGTGTTTGTTCAGAAAACAAACTACAGTTGGATACCACATTAGGCATATTGTATCAAAGCTGCAGTAATGTAAGCAGCATAAACAGTTGGTAACATCCTGCACAGTCCCAGTCCCACACTGTGCTCTTCAGTCGGTTGAGCACAGTATCAACAGCTCCCTAGATGGGAAACAGCAGTGTAAAAATAAAGTTTATTCTTATGTTGCTAGACTTATATAAATGTATGTGTGTGCATATATGCCGATGTAACATATATGTTTCCCTAATTTCCACATAGAAAATGAAATATGCTAAAATTTTACACACTGAAAGAAACATCCATTTTTAATCTTCCCAGAGGGACACATCTTAGCCCCACTCTCCATTTACTGTTTTACTGATTGCATACCAGAATTTCCCCAACAGATTTCCAATAAAAGGAATACAACCGTGAAGGAATTAATGTACCATTTACTCATGCCATTCAGCATGAATGGTTTAGCCATTTACAGAAACTGAGATTGTTGTCACATTCTGCATCCTTATGATGTCATGAGGATGGGATAAATCAAAAGGAGTTTAGTATTGAAATTAATTATTTTTATCCCTTGGCAACATGTTATCTATGTTATCTTCCCTTGAAGCCAGCATTCCCTGCTGATAAGGAACAGATAAGATCTGTGTTTTGAGGCTAACCAGTACCTCACATCAGATCCTGTGATTAGATTTCCAACAAGATACAATCATCTGGAGCATCCAGACACCTACTGATAACAGGAGAGACATCTCCTGGTAACCCACATCCCTTGCCTACAAGAATGTATCCAGATATGGACAATGCAGACGAGCTCTTCAGGTCTGATGTGTGAAGATTGCAGAGGTGACATGTGTGCTTAATTGCCTGATTGCCAGATAAACAGCTTCATGCAGCAGATGAGGTGCTGATGTTTTGTAACCTGCACGTTGTGAGTTATAAGTGCTATTCTGCTTTGCAGAGCTGCTACTAAAAAAAGTGTTTTCATGCACAAAAGAATTACCCATCAATGTTCAAATGAAATAATTGAATAGGGACCTAAAGGAGTAAGAGAAGACACACCATACTGCCATTAAAGGGTTTGAAAAAGCTAAAGCAAGCAAAGGAAGAAAAATTTCCAACTAAAAGTGCAGATAGATTAGGAAAGGACACAAGGGTGAGGCACAGGGGTGTTGGTGTCCTGTTTGTAGCAGTCACCACTTCAGGGTATCACCAGCTCTCTTGGTAAATTCACAGACTCTTTATTGGCATACACATGGAAGGTTCATGCTGAAAGATTATGACGTTGTTCTTGGTTTGCAAGCTCATGGTTCTGCATTTGAAGTAGAACATTCCTGTTTCTTCTGGAAACAGACATGTTCACTGCTCTGAACTAAACCAATACACAGTCTAGAGAAACCATGAGGAAATCCCATCAAAACAACTGCTGGTGTAGGTATAAGTTATGGTGTTCCCTAAAACAGACAATCTATATAATAAGGTTCCACAGTCAGAGAACACATCAGTTGTTTGAAACTTCTCACCTTGACAGTTAAGCAATCTGACTTCTCCAAATTTCTGTCTTCACTGGCAATTTATCTCATTTCAGCTTCCAGATACTGAACCTTGGTTGGCCACTACTTGTAGACACTCTCTCATTTACCTTCCACATGTAACTTCATACAGCTTAAGAAATACCATATTAACTACCAGGAAATATGCTTTCTTGCTATTGTTTTCTAATATTCCAGTAATTATTTTTTTTAGTTATTTTAAACAGAAGCTTAAAGACCTTGTCAGATATTTTTGAAGTACTAGAACATAATAGTCCAGTTGTTCAGGGAGTACCCTGTGTACAATACTTCACTTAGGCATTTGCTTTTATCAAAGCCATAAGCATAAACAGCAGGTATTTAGAGGTGCCCAGCTAGGATGAATACCAAATAGCAATTATAAATTTCTAAGATCCAGTTATCTTAAAACAAAAAAAATCCAAAAGATATTTTAACTACAGGAATAAAAAACAAACAAATCAACAAACCCCAAGTTTTCAGTTTAGCTATTTAATGGGCATGCCAAATTTTATCTCAAGATTTTTTGAAATTACAGTCAAAAAAATCAGCAATGGTTGCACTATTAAAGTGCTTGATACATATACCAGGAATCTTCACTTTCTTAGCTTCCAGGATAACTTTTTAAAGCACTATATTGACTAACAATAGTCACCAGAACAACACTTCACTAGAAATATAGATAAGCATATACTTCAAACTGGTATTATTTGGAAAAAAGCAAACCAACAAAACCACAAATACAAACCAAACTAATTCTTACACAGAAGTATTCTTAACTGAAAGCAGATTAACCTATTGTCATTTATACATTTGCATCTTTCAGAAGTCCTTGAAACTTAAAAAAACCAAAACAAACAAACAAAAAAATCACCCAAAAGAACCCAAGGAAACTTGAACAACAAGTCTTATTAAACTGATTTTTTTTTTTAAGATCTTTGAGTAAAGAGGAACTGATTTATGGCTCCTTAATCATGATTCATTCACAGCACTGTATTGAGATATCTTTTGACTAAGGTATTGAAAACAAAGCCTGCCTGGCTTCAGTCTTCAACATTTTTGATCAACAAATCTTTTTGATTTTTTTTTTCTGGATTCTGATTTAAGGGGATTGGAAATTTGAAAAGACCAAGAAAACTTCAAATATATTCTAGTGCCCTCTGAAGTCATTCCCTTGTACCTCAGTTTCTCTATTTTTAGGGCACAAACAGAACTGCCTCCTAATCTTGGTAAGAGAATCTATTTAGGTTGAAATTTCTTCAACCTTATATTCATGACAGCATATGGCACAGTTGCCCACTACTGTCATCCACAATAACACTGGAATAAAGACAAAATTTTTGTTGTTGTTGTTGTAAAAGGCTTGAGAAATAGAGGAGAAACGCTAATTTGCTCTGGCTACAGAATAACAAAAAGAAGGGTGCTGACTCAGATCAAGGATCTACACAGTCCAGTACTCTGCCTTTGACTGACGAGACAAAATATTCTGGTTTATCTTCAGATGAAAATGATCCTTCTGTAAAGATTTCATTAGGAAATGATACTATCATTTTGACAGTAGGCAAAAGTAGATGCCTAGGACACAAAAAAGTAGAGTAAATAAAATATTTATCGCTAAATACTTTAGTCTTTTAATCATATCCATGACATCAAGCATAAATGTAACCTCACTTCCCAACTGGGAGTGAATGACCATCCCCTCCACCCCTTCCTTGTGGGGCCAGTTTTGTCATTTGACAAAGCTACCCCCCAATTACAAGGGCAGCTGATTGGTGCCTGTGTGTGTATCCAGGGCAGTTATCCTGACACCAAGGACTTGCAGCATTTGTCATGGCATGTTGGTAGTTAGGAGTGATCCTTGTTAGATTTTTTTACTCCATGAATTTATTTTAATCTACATATTACACAGGAAATTGCTTCTTCTAAACATGCTTGCTGCTGGTTCCATGAAGGGCTTCGAGTTTCTATGTGAAAAAAAAATACACAACCTGGATTTACTTGGCTGTTAAAGAGGAAAGATGACAATCAGATCATCTAGCACTGCAGAAAGAAGTGTTAGTTCACAGTTCTAAAGTAAAAAAAAGGTTAAAAGGCCTCCAGCTACACAAACGAGAAAATTATGAGAAGACTTATAAAATGGCATTGAAGATACTATAAAATCACAATAAAAATTAAGAGCTATGAAGACAGAGGAAAATGACACCTGATGTTCTCATAGCATGATTTAACTCACCTATAATGAAGCGTGAACCGCCCAGCCAGTCTGGAGGGTAAGTTGCATAAGTGGTTAAGCTTCGGCCCTGCAAATATCCATTGAAAACACAGAACAGAAGTGCTAATACAAAAGTGAAAAATGGTGTTGGTTTTCCTTCACGGATCAGAAGAGGAAAGATGAGTGCCCTACAGCAAACAAAGAAAAGAAAATTTATTGTATTAACCACAAAAAAAAAAGAGATAGTTTTGAAGTCCAAACGTTGTCCACACTACTTTTCAAATTCTCAGCACCAGCCCTTGGTGGCTATTTGAAAGGATAGCTGCACTTGCTTTAACATCTAAAACAGTCTCTTTTTTTGCCTAAATGGAATTATAAGATCAGTCCTCTCTCACACATGGCATAAGTTTCAAACTTTGTATCCAAAGCAATTACATTAGTGAGAGGAATAAAGATAACTGATATTAAGCACAGTCCATTTTTGTTCCTATATCCTCAGTTGTATCATCGAGCTTAGTGAGATGAGGTAGGACTCAAGATCCCTCTACCAAATTCCCCCAGCTCTCCCAGGGGGAAAGTCAATCCCCTTGAAAGTAACTCAATTGTCTTCAGTTTCCTCCCTCCCCTGTAAGCCAAAACATTAATTGCTTCACCTCAACCGTTTTGGTCTGCTCTATGACACCTCTAAAGACGTGAAAAACCCACAACTGCCATCCAATTTAGGAAAGGAATCTTGATTGCTTTTCCTTGGGGATTATACAAGTAAACAAACTAGCTCCAAACAAGAAGAACAGGTGAATATTCTGGTGCTCTTTCTTCTTGTGGGACTAGCCAACTCCCAATTGTCTATTGATTTAATTATGATCTATAATGATACAGAAGCAAGGATCACAGAAGCGTGAGCATTCTTGTGTTTTCCATCTACCCAAAGATGACTGCTTCAAAATAACCTTTCCAAAGGAAGTCCAACCCTAACAGCTTTCCAGAAAGAATAATAAATTCACTACAGGATTATTTAAAGCACACAGCACTACAACAAACAGAACCAGAAACCAGAGGACTCTTCCTGTCTACGTTCACCTACAGAAGAGTCCCTCAGGTTTGGCAATAGCAAGAAGCAAGTGGAAAAAAAGAATATGCAGCACAGCTCAGCTTTTTGTACAAACCACTGCCTCACATTCCTAGCTATTCCTACACATCAAGGATGAGTTAAGATCCCATGTAAAAGCTAATATCTTTACGCTTAAGAATAGAAAAATGGGGAGCAAAGACACAATTCTAGGTTTTCAAAGGCAGCTTCCAGGCCAGCCATATGTCATATACCTCCCCACCACAAGGCAGTGGAATACACTTGGTCAAAGGCAAGAGCTTTTGTCTACAAGCACCAGAAAATAACAAACCAGCCACACAAGTGGCTTAAAATAAACTGATAATCCCTCTTGTCTTGGAGGCAAATTTACTTGTGGAGCATGACCTGTATGACTACTGTCCATAACTTTTGGGAAGAGCAAGATTGCACCTGTGCTCCAGCTAAGCTGCCTTCTCCAAATATTTTTTCAAAATGCCTGAATACTGTTGACTACCTGGCAACATAGGGCACTCAGCCTCAGCTTTGCCAGTATTTTAACAAATCGTTGAACATGCTGAGCTGCAGGAAACACACAGGGATCATCCAGTCCAATTCCTGAAATGAACGCTATGTTGGAAGACAATGTTGAACAATATAATTGGAAAATAGCTATTGCTTCGTAACATCAAGATTGTATCAGTACACGGCGCTGAACTTTTACTTGTTGTAGCACTGTGACCTTAAGACAGCCTGGTCAATCCATCGCTGAAGCGGGAGTCACACTAGGCAGAGCAGCAGCACCGGGATGGAGCGGCGCGCCGAAGGAGCGCCAAGCGCTCCCGCCGGAGCATCGCGGAGCACAGCGCGGCGCGCAAAGGCAGCCGGCACCGCATCGCCACGGCTACTTACCCAGCCACCGCAACAACACAGAACGCATCTTAACGTAGCGAAGCAGAAGGGACGGCAGTGACTACTACATTAAGTAACAAACGCTAAATAGCAGAACCTCAACCCCTTCGGTCGGGACGCAGCAGCCAGCTATCTCTGGGAAGACGGATCCCTCCTCCCACCCCCAGCATGGCGGGGAGCTCCGCCATCCGACCCAGCCCCGCCGGTGCCCGGGGGCAGCGGTGCCCGCCCGAGTCCGCACCTGTGCGCGTAGTGCAGGAGGAAGCAGCCCAGCAGCACGCGGTTGGGCCGGGCGGCCGCGACCACCCCGCCAC